>OZ005689.1:10365009-10384878 GCA_963930775.1 Cliona cf. orientalis
TGTAGTGTGGGCCTATGACGTCAAAACCTGCGGTGAAGTCTCGCCATAGTGTCTGCATAAAGTACGATGTTTGACGTCCTCGGTAGTTGGGACTCAACGTCTTGTAGACATCACAGAGGGAGATTAATTACCCCGCGCGCATGCGCAAGGGGGTAAAGTAATCGGTCGTGTCGTCGTTGTCGTTGTTGTTGTCGTTGTTAGCAGAAAAATCGCCATATCTCAAGGTCTAGGCACCTGAGCGACTAGTAAGCACAATGAATCAGTCGCATTTGGCGAAAAACGGGCTTCAGTGTGCTTCAAATCGAGGGATGTGGTCCACGAGCGTCACAAATAGTGCCTTTTTGTTAGCCTTCGTAACCACACCTATCGACAGTGCCCACCAATGCATTATGCATACAGGCCTTGTGTTTTCTGCTCATGCGCATAACATTGAATAATTATGGACTGGTAAAGGTCGTCAATAATGCTAGTGGCACACGTTTGGCTGGTCACTGGTGGCTATCCTGGAATGCAAAGCCCCATCGAATCAGAATGTAAGATACCTATTTTACCTAATCTAGATCTGGTGCAGAGAGAGATTCAGTGATGTTTGGCTGATATCTACCAAGAGCCCTATATTATACAACCAGGGGCTTATGGGGTCTATAAGTCCTTGATACAACTAAGCAACAATAAAAGCAGATCTAGCTATAGATTGCACAATGTGCGCGCGGGGTATGTGCTCTATAGAGCTCTAGTTCATCATGAGACATTGCATGCCCAATGAATTTCTGATTGCGGCTGCTCCACAGTAGCTTCATTCCCACCTGAACACAAAATAGAATAGGTCACCACTTGAAGACGTTCATCCAACAACATACATATGCAAACTAATAAGGTGGAGGCAGTATTCCAATATTGAAGGGCGCTAATTAGGAATGATGCCATTCACTTATTGACACTCCATGGGGGGGGGGGGGGGGGGGGGGGGGGGGAGGGGTAAAATCGTATATTGACCGTACCTTCACTTCGTCCATGATCAGAGAACCTTCTCCAGTGGGCAAAACATCGTGTGATCCACATCCTGTACATTAACATAATACACATATACATAATAACCTAACAAACTGAAATAATTATCACCTTGATTGCTGTTCTCTTCCAAGATTTTCTTCTTTTCGTCAATCAATGCATTGTACTGCACTCTGCACTGTTGTAATCTTTCCATAGAATCACCTGCACCTTCTAGGTTGGAATCTATGTAGTACTTCTAGGAGCGTACACAAGGTAACTGGAGTAGCTTGAAACCGCGTAAGGCTTGGCATAGCAGTGGGACTCCGACTATACACCGCCAATGCTAATAGGTTATTTTACATAAAATCTGACCTGACCAGCAGTGCGAATATGAATAGTGTACTTATCCATCCTGATAGTGATTTGGCTCCATCTGTTTCCTTTTTTCCGGTAGCTATAATTTTTTTTTTGAATGCGTAAAATAATGACACAGAAACACAGCATCATCATGTAGTGTAAGCACCTGCTTTAGTTTGATCTTCCTTGTAGTCAAGACGCTCACAAACATCCTGCTGCCAAGTTTCCCACAAAGCATTTTGCTCATATCCTAGGACATGATCACCTTCCTTGATCTGTTCTTGTATAGCCTTTGAGTCATTGACACTTGAAACAAGCTTCAAGATGTCAGAGTGCTGCTCATCGCTGACATCACATGTAAACCTGTCAAATTTCTTTAGCTTCTTGATGCTCTGCTTTCGTTGCTCATCTTTTTTGGCCAAAAGGGTGGATTGGCTAGCTGGTGAAAGCTTTGAGATACGGTAGTTGGAACTGGCGGAGAGACGTGCTGTACGTGTGGGAGTGGATATCTTTTCAGTATTCTGCTAAGGTTGTCTGATGTCGTGAATCAGCTGCTTGCAGTGCTTGCAGCAGTTAAAAGCCATGCTGTCAGGAGTCTGCTTAGCATTGTTGGGTATATGCCATTGGCTACACTTGGTAGAGAAACGCTGATTGAAGGGTTCATTCCAAACTACCAAATTTTTGGTGGTGAAACGTATGGACACAGGGTATTCTCGTATGCCAGGGCAAACTACAAATCCTGTCTACTAATTAATAATTAATCTAGTCAGCACAAATTAATAACATACTTCCTGAGTTGTTACATGTCCCCACCCTAGATATAGGGCGTCCTCGTCCTCTACTTCTTTCGGAGACGGCCAGCCCAGGCCCCATTGCCTCCACGGACAGCTTTCTCAGTCTCAGGTTGAGGTGCTTCCTCAAATGTCTTGCTCCTGGGTGGAATTTGCTCACAAGGTGAGGTGTCTCCTTGAGCAGTGGTTGGTTTGGATTTATCTTTGTTCCTCCGAGGCCAGAATTCGTTAGGCAGCTGGATAGGGCAGCACCATACTCGGTTCAGGGCTACTCTAATAGGAGATTCCTGTGGCTTGTCAACTGGCACCACTCGTACGCCATTCTCCAACAGCTCCACAACACGAAATGGGCCATGAAAGGTCCTCGCAAATTTATATGCCTTGCCTCTCTTCTCAGCAGGCATATGCACAAAGACTCTGTCACCCAGCTTGAAATTTGGATCCTTAGCGTGCTTGTCATGTTGGGACTTTTGGTATTTCTGAGCTTGTTCTATGTTCTCTCTTGCGAGCTTCCAGGCTTGAGAAATCCCCATCACCATTTCACTCCGGAAGTCTTGCACCTCCACATATTTCCTCTCCGGTTCAGGCACCAGGATTGCATCCGTAGGCAGCTGGGGGTCCCGGCCATACATCAGATAGAAAGGTGACTCTAGGGTGGACTGTTGTATAGAAGCACAGTAAGCAAAAAGTATAAAAGGAAGTTTTTCATCCCAATCTTGGCCATGGGTTTGAACAGTCTTAGAGAGCATATCTATCAAGCTTCTATTGAACCGTTCGACTAAACCGTCACATTGGGGATGATAGGCCGTAGTGTTGACCTTTTTGACCCCCAGGAGCTTATAGATCTCCATCATCAATTTAGAAAGGAATGCAGATCCCCGATCAGAAAGCAACTGCCTGGGTATGCCATGTCGAGGTATGACCTCTCTGACCAATAATTGAGCTGCAGTGAGGGCTGTTTGATCCTTAGCGGGGAAGACCTCTGGCCATTTAGTAAGATAATCACAAAACACGATGGCATACTGATTTCCCCGGTGTGATTTGGGAAGCTGAACAATATCCACTCCCACTCGATCCCATGGGCCACCTACTGGGATTGGTACTAGAGGAGGCTTGGTTTTTCTGCTAGTCTGTCAAGTAGCACAAGTCAAGCAGGCCCGACACCAGTCCACTATATCCTTCCGCATATTAGGCCACCAGTAGTATTTACCAAGCTCCCCATGCATCTTAGTCTCCCTCAAATGAGCCCCATATACACCCTCATGTACCTCGTTAAATAGTTTCCGTCTGGCTTCCACTGGGGGAATGATCCGGAGGCTTTTGTCCTTCTCCAAGTGGTAGAGGACCCCATCAACGATTGCGAACTGCGACTTCCCCAGGACCATCTCCCTGGCTTGTCTTTCTTCCGTAGGGAGGATGTCTTCCTCCAGATAATCGAAGATCGGCTTTAACTCTGGATCTGCTCGTTGACTCTCTTGCAAGGTTGGATCAACGGTAGGCACTCTGGGGACAGGGTCCCCACCCTCAGATGGAGCTGTCGGCTGGATGGCTGCCAGAATAGCGAAGGGAGGGGATTCTCCATCCCACGATGTCACAGTAGCTGGGTTTCTCGACAAAGCATCTGCGTTCGAGTTGCCTTTACCAGGACGATAGTTGATGACTAGATTGACTTCCTGAAGTGCAAGTCCCCACCGGGCAAGCTTGCCTGATGGATGAGGTGCATTTAGCAGTGACTTCAAGGCCTCGTGGTCAGTGTAGACTTGACATCGGTGTCCATACAGATAGTGACGATAGTATTTTACTGCCCACACCACAGCCAAGGCCTCCATCTCGGTACTTCCATAATTTTTCTCGTGGGGCAGCAAGGTTCGGCTTGCAAAGGCAATAGGTCTGACCAGGCCATCATCCTGTTTTTGCGCTAAAACGGCACCCAAACCTAGCCCAGAGGCATCAGTCTCCAATAAAAACTCTCTCTCGAAATCAGGTAGTGTCATCACAGGCGCTGTAGTTAGGAGCCGTTTCAGTCGATCAAAGGCTTGCTGGCAGTCTGGCGACCAATCAAAATTGACGTCCTTGCGAGTTAGTGCGAAGAGGGGACTGGCAATAGCTGAAAAGTGAGGAATAAAACGTCGATAGTACGATGCTAGGCCCAAAAAGGACCTCAGATCCTTGAGATCAGTGGGAGTAGGGAACTTCTGAACGGCATCCACCTTTTTCGGGTCCGTGGAGAGGCCATCCTGGGACACGACATAGCCCAAGTACTCGACTTGCTGTGCTGCCAAGTTACATTTCTTTGGTTTGAGTTTCAGACTAGCAGATCTCAGCCGATCCAAAACTGCTCTCAGATTACCCAGGTGTTCTTGAAAAGTCGCACCTGGAACAATGATGTCGTCGATGTAGATGATGCACGTCTCCCCACTCAAACCTGCCAACACAGACTCCATCAATCTCTGAAACGTAGATGGCGCGTTGACCAGCCCGAAGGGCATCACACGAAATTGGTACAGGCCAGAATGTGTGATGAAGGCAGTCTTTTCTTGAGAGCTGTGCTCCACTGGGACTTGCCAGAAGCCAGAATCTAAGTCCAAGGTAGTAAAGTATCTTGACTTGGACAACATGTCAAGTGAATCATCAATACGAGGCAATGGGAATACCTCGATCTTAGTAGCAGCGTTCAGTCGACGGTAGTCAACGCAAAAGCGGAGAGTTCCGTCTTTCTTCTCCACCAGAACGATGGGACTCGCCCAGGGGCTCTTTGATGGCTCTATGATTCCCCTGTCAAGCATATCCTGCACCATCTTGTTTACTTGATCCCGTAGGGCAAACGGTACGCGTCGTGGGGGTTGCCGAATAGGTCTTTGATCACCAGTTTCGATACCATGGGTGATTCTGTCAGTGGTACCGAGGTCGGAGGGGTCGACAGCGAACACGTCAGCGTATTCCTGTATCAGTGCTTCCAATTGTGTCACCTCTTCTTTGGTGATACTCTCCCGGTTGATGTGGAGGGCTTTTAACAATTGCTTCTCTCTCTCCATGGGCTGCACACTAACTGCTGTTTGAATCGAGGCGACACATTGGGCCATGGCATCTGCGACGTCATCTTCTGCATCCACTTGCTCCACTTCCCTCACAGTGACCACTGTTCCCAATACCGATCCCTTCTTGAGCTTCACTGGGTAGTTCTCGTTATTCTCGACCATAACCAATACGCGATGATCTAGGTCAGGGTCAACCACCGCCTCTTCCATTACAAACTTGTGTTCCTCCTGTATCTCAACATTTGGCTCGAATAGGGACAGTTGTTCTTTCCAGGCGGCATCCGCGATCTTGGCTCGGACCATTTTGGCATGCCGAGGTGGAATGCGAGTGGCTTGGAGGAGGCAAACTTCTGCTCGAGGTGAGCCGGCTGATTCCGAAGCGACTTGCGGCTCAGCGACTTGTGGCTCCTCAGTGACTTGCCCACCGCCCGTTGATACTTTGTACTTCTTCCCTTGGAGCAGGTCGGCAACAGTTCCGTCATTTTTGGGCTCTACTACCATAAATCCCAGGCGCTTCAGAAAATCGGAACCGAGGAGCAAATCCACAGGCGCCTTGCTCTTCACCTGTAAGTACCCTTCAGCGGCCTCCTGTCCTGGTAGAGAAACCCTGGCTTTCAGCTGATGGTTTAGCTGCAATGGCCCCCCACCATAGTTCCGCATGTTGACGGATGAGGGCTCCAGTCGCTTCTTTACCAAAGCTCTCCATTCTTCAGGGGTCTGGTCTTGTGTGCGCTGCTGAGCCAAGGCATGCACAATGAACTCTAGTGATACGATGGACACTGGCAAACCAGTGTCTAGGAGTGCACTGACGGGTAGACCTTCAACCACCACCTCCGCTGTAATAGTCGGTCCTAGAACTGGGTGGTCACCACTACTCATCTGTGACACCAGCGCGTGCATCGTGGCCGATACTTGGGTGAGTACTGCCTCGACATCCGAGTCGTCTGGGGTGGTACCTGCCTCCTCCTCGTCCGAATTTTTCCGTACCTCTGATAATGCTGCCACCCTGCGCTTTGCAGTGGACTCGGTTGGCGTTCCTCTCCCCCGGTATCGACAAAACTTAGGATTGTGACCAACACCTCCGCAGACTGTACAGCGAGGATCGTCTTTTTTCTTTGCACTGCTGTTTTCCTTAGGAGTGTGGGACTCCGACTGACTGTGTGAAATAGGTTTGGATTTTTGGGTTATCTCCCTCAATTTTGCCTCTTCGAAGCGAGCTTTTGTGAGCAGCTGTTCAAAAGTTCCTTCCGTACCTGCTACTTTTCTTTTGAGCTCAGGCATCAGGCCAACTACAAACTGGTTGGCCAAGACAGTCTTCCCCATCTCCTCAGCCTCCTTGCTCCCCTGTTGAGACATAGGATACGCTTTGATAAATAGCTTCCTCAAATCTTGGGCATAGGAGTCGACCGATTCTTTCGCCTTCTGTTGGCGATCATGGAAGACACTCGTTTGAATGGCAGGGATGTGCACTGGCATGAATCGTTTCGTCAATTCCGCAACCAGGGCTACATAGTCGGCGGTCTGTGCTGACGTGCAGGTCCGATAAAATGCCAAAGCTTGGCCCTTGAGCCGGGTAACCAAGTGTGCCAACTTTACTTGGCCTTTCCATCCACACACCTCTGCTACCATCTCGAACTGAGCTAGCCAGTCCTTGAAGGTCTCTCCCTCCTCCGTCTGCTCTCCATTGAACTTGGACAATGGTGGTAGCTGCTGCAGAAACTGCTGTGAAAGGGAGGGTGGCATACCTCTCTCTGGTTCAGTACAGGCAGCCTCCTTATCTGCACTGTCATCAGGCTGCTTGGGCACTAGGTTATCAACACTCACAGCTGGGACATCCCTGCGTGTAGATCCAGGTGATAATTGCTGGACTGGTGGCTGACTTCTGTCGCTATCAAAACTGGAGGCGTCACTCCAGCTGGAAACAGTGGAGAGGCTGCTCACCACTGGAATCTGTTTACCACGGTGACCTCCGTGACCTTTCTTCCCGGAGGAAGCTTTCCTCTGACTGTCAAGCTCCAAATGGGCAAGTCGTCGCTCAAGCTGGCGCATCTGCTCTACCAGCCTCTCCTCCCTTGCCTCCCACTTACTGCGTTCGAGTTCCATAGCACAAAACTGCTTTAGTTCAGCCTCTTGCTCCATAATGCGTATCTCTCGCTCTAAGCGTGAGCATTGTGCTTCGAGGTCCTCCCTCTCTTTGACAGCCTGATCGAGTTGTTGTCGGATCTGCGGCGAGGCAGACTCCAGCGTTGTCATGCTCCCTTGAGAGCTCAGTGTACCATCATTGTCGCTCAGGTGCCCTGGAGTGACGAGCGGACTGTGCTTGTGTGCAAGGGGTAAGTCCAAATGCATCACTCGACGCCTGGTACGAGCGTCATCGTCCAACCTTCGCTGCTCCTCCAGGCAGCTGTGCAGTTCTGATTCAACATTCACTTCTTCGCCTCGTAGCCTGCGGATTTCTTCCAATAGTTTCTCATTCTCCCAGCGTAGCTGGTCGAGTTCAGCTTGCGCGAGCCCTTTTCTTGCCATTTGTTGTCCCCGTTTTTCGTGGAGAGTATTCATTCACAGCCCCTCTAGCTGGGATATTCAGCTGGGACGTTTCCTCTCCTCGACTGGGACAGTTCAAATAATCTGAGATTTATTGAGTAGCTTACTTGGCTCGTGCTTGGCTTGCGTCGATCCCGGACAGGCCCCCCAGGTGTAGAGTTTACTCCAGCAGAGCTTGCGCTTCTCAAGCGCTAGGCGCAACAATTCAGTATCAGCACTTTTACAATCATCAACTGACAACAAAAACTGCCAAGAATCAGTGTGCACACACATTAAATACTTCGTAACACATCCTGTCTACTAATTAATAATTAATCTAGTCAGCACAAATTAATAACATACTTCCTGAGTTGTTACAGATGTACAGCAGATATATGTAATAATATTATGTATAAACAGAAAAACGTCTCGCTAGTGTGGGGCTCCTTTGGCTCATCTCAATAAGAATTTCTATCACACTATTATCTATGTACACTGTGCTAATTTCTCAAAGTGCTGACTGAGCATGTGGCACTACAATGTATGTTCACTAAAGAGGTCACTGGGGAACTACATAGAACATGAGTAGGCAACCTTCAAACAAGGTAAAACGTTCATAACTCAGCCTGGCAATGAAACTGAAACTACTGGTAGTTTTCGTTGTTGAAATATGTTTATAGTCCCTAAGGATCATGATTCGAAGTATTTTCTAAATTTACTGCAAGAAATATTAGAGTGCATGTGCATGCCGGCGCAAATTTACATGACATTGTACAACTGTATGGCATGGTCCATGTGTTCAAGAGTCAGTCTCGATCTTGTCTAGCTTTCTCTCTCAGTTTCATTGTCTTCAATTCTGGCTAAGATTGATATCCATGGCTACTCACTAAGTTGTTGGCCTATATTCACAATCTTCATAAGTATTGCTGAATAAATTTTGATGTAAAAATTTTTTTGTAGGCAGAGTCATCCTATGAAATGTTTTCAACACAAAAATTTTCATTACAAAAATTTATTTGCACGAAAAATTTCCAGATTTATGGTATTCCATCATTTGATCTGCTACAAAAACTAAAAGCAATAATTCTGTGTATCGATTGCTATCTAGTGGGTTTTTATTTACATTACTCATCTGAAAATTCTTTTATCTTTGTGTGTAAAGTACCACACACAGTGTGATGAGTTACACCTAGTATAGCTAGACTCATACATATATACTCAGAGCTACCTAATCCCCAGCTCCTAATCATAGGCTGAGATTGAGTCTTGGGATAGGGCTGCAGTGCCATAGCAATCTAAGTATACACTCATAGTGCAATTTTGGAGGTGAAGATCATCACATTCATAAGCACACGTGTAGACCCAGGTGGAAAGGTTTGCGCATTTGTAGAGCTGTTTGCAGATATTCACAGGAAATTGGTAAGATATTCACGCCACAAACCATGCAGAAAGTACACATAAAGCACTTTACAGCCCCACCTCTCCGTGTGCGATGATAGCACTCACTTCACTTGCATTTATGAGTGTGACAAACCTTGAATTCAGCATGTTACACATGGCACTACCCAACGCTAGCATGGCACAAAGAAGGTGAGATACACTGTGAAGTATGCATGGTACGCGAGCGTCGATCTAATTCATCATGCCTTGTGTGGCAGGCACATAAAAATAGCATGTGTATGTAAGGGTTAAGCGAGTGCACTATTTCGTCATAGCAGTATGCACTCTACGCAAACCTTTCCGCCTGGGACACACCCACTCACATAGTACATGGGTGTAAAATATTGCATGGCTTCCTTATACAAACATGGGAAACACTAGTACTTTAAAGTGCCACAACTAATTCAGAGGTGTGAATCAACCATCCCCGCCATCAA
Source organism: Cliona cf. orientalis (assembly GCA_963930775.1). Taxonomy (NCBI): domain Eukaryota; kingdom Metazoa; phylum Porifera; class Demospongiae; order Clionaida; family Clionaidae; genus Cliona; species Cliona cf. orientalis. Next base: position 10,374,589 of record OZ005689.1, read on the forward strand.
ACTTCTAGTTTTGATCCATTCTGTATGCTGATATAAAAATTATGGCCCCTGGTAAGTGCTCCCAAAAGCACAAGGAATTATTTAGTCGTTTTTATTACTTGGTATACATTTTTTTTTCTCTTTTTCTTTATTTGCAGAGCCAATTGCCCAATCTAATGCATCTATCATGATTGAATTGTTTCATAGTATCAAGCGAGGCAATATTGGTCACATCACTTTTATGTTAAGTGAAAAAGATGTAGATATCAACTGTGCGGTAAATACGCATAAGAAGATTGAAACAGCACTTATAGTAGCATGTAGAGTTGGAAATCCAGCAACTATAAAAGAGTTATTAGTGCATAAAGCTGAGGTAAATCTGCAAACAAGCACTGGAAAATGTGCCTTGATGGAAGCATGCCGATATGGAAAGACTGATGCTGTTATATTGCTTCTGAAAAATGGTGCACAAGTAGATTTGCAAGCGGAAGATGGAACATCTTCTTTGATGATAGCAAGTCTGGAAGGGCACATTGATATCATCAAACTTTTACTGAATCACGGTGCTAAAGTAGATTTGCGAGCAAGTGGTAATAAATCAGCTTTTGTTTTAGCAAGTCAAAATGGGCAAATTGAGGTTATCAAGTTTTTTCTTAAACACGATCAAATCAATGTAGAAGAAAAAGACATATATGCTGCCATGTTATTTGCAAGTCAAAGCGGACACATTGAGATTTTAAAATTCTTATTGAAACTTACATCAAAAGGAACAGATAGTGCAGGTTCTGCTTTAGTGCTGGCAAGTCAGTATGGACACGTGGAGATTGTTGAAATGCTTCTTAGCTTTGGTGTCAAAGTAGATTTTCAGGAGAATGATACACAAAGTGCTTTGATGGCAGCAAGTCAAAATGGACACACTAAGGTTGTTCAGTTGCTGCTAGAATATAATGCTATGATAGATCTTCAGCAAAGCAATGGATATACTGCTTTAATGTTGGCAATTCAGCATGGATATACTGAAACAGCTCAGATATTACTGGAATATGGTGCTGCGACTAACTTACGAGATAACAATGGTGTTACTGCTTTGATGTTGGCATGTCAGAATGGACACATTGAAATTGTAAAAATGATATGTCATCAAAATGCTGAAATTGAAATAAAGGACAATAGTGGGTTTTCTGCTATGATGTATGCATGTAAGAATGGACATACTGATATTGTTGAACTCCTGTTTGATTGTGGTGCTCAGCTGGATACGTATACAAATTCAGGATTGACTTCCTTGATGTTGGCATGTTTCAGTGGACACTTTGAAGTTGCCAAATTACTGGTGGAGCAAGGAGCAAACATAAACTTGCAGGCAATGGATGGATCATTTCGCTATGCTCACACATTTGCCAAGGAACAGGGTCACGTACGTATTGTCAACTTTCTAAAAAACCAAGCAGATTTCAAGGACATGTTTAAAATCCTTATCCCTATTGCCACTAAGTGGAAGACCCTTGGAACTCTCCTTGATGTTGATGACACTAAGCTTGATACAATTGATGCTGAATCAAAAGATGATGAAGATGGCTTAAAACATGTGCTTAAAGAGTGGTTGAAATTTACTAACCCTCCTCCCACAGTAAAATTACTAGCAGAAGCAGTCAGTATATTGAACGAAGAAATTGCCAAAACTCTACTTGAATTATAAGGTTTACAATACCAATGAAACCACACTAGCTAAGTACGATCATCACTTTTTGAATTGTTCTTTGTATAATATAATTGCTCTCACCTTGAATTGAAATTTGCAGTTGATATCCCTTAAGACTAATATGTGCATTTGTTAAGATAATTGTTTTGTGTGTCTGTGCGTAAAACTATTACCGTGCTGGTGGCTACAGAATATCTTGTTCAACTTCATACTTTGTGGGTTCAAACTGCAGTACATCTGAGCTGGGGCTCATTACTACAATCAGCTGTAGCAACACATGGCAGGAAGTCTGGTATTGCATTTTTCACATAGTATGTGACTGACATCTACATCTGCAGTGAAGGCACTTCCAGATGTAGCTGTCTCCTCTCACTAAAGGAGTGCATGCAAACATGCCATCATGCAGTGGACATATGACATAGCTTCTCAGTGAGATTAAATTGGGAATTGTGGGGCAACGAACAGCGAGAGGAAAACAAGCAGAGTCACTCACATAAACAAGCAAAACACAAACATCAACACAGCTGAGGAACACACAGACAGCTCGGAACTGACAATACATTTGTACATCAACACTATACCTTATACAGAAATACTCTGGGATGGGCCAACTGAAAATATAATTTATTTAGGATATGTGGCCAACATATCCAAGGAAAAAAACCCTCTAAAAAACCTTGTTCAGGAAAAATTATGAGGGGAAAAAACTAGCATCCCAGGACTACTACTACTGATCCTGATTCTGGAGCTGGAGTTCGGGTGTTCTGGACTTGTGCATGCCGATCATGGAGGGTAGGTTTAGGGGAGCAGCACACCATATTGCCAGCAGCTGTAGATCTAGAGTAGACTTGTGAAAGCAGAATAAGGGGGGTTTAAATTTGACAAGTGAAAATGCACTGTATACTTAAATACTGTTATGATATAATAATTAAAAGCAACTTGCAATTTCTGTGTTAGAAAAATTCCTGACAGTTGAAGTAGCTGTTGTTGCTCGAGAGGACTATAATCGCTCAACTTCAGCCTTAAATAGCCAGCCTACCTGTGCTTAGCAACTCAGGAATGTATTATTGTTACCAGCCCCACCCCCAAGTCCTGCATGCAAGCAGCCCTAGTGCTAGAGAGCTTATTTTCCATCTAATTCACTGTGTTCAAATGACAGATAATACACTACACAACTGTCATAAAATTGACTGTTGTAAATATCACCTGGATGACAAATATTTTTTACTGCCAGTGCACCAGCATTACCAGCTTTACCTGTGTTGTTGTACCAAAAGTGGGAAACTTTGGCAAGGTTTTAATTTGGTGATTTGGCAAGTTTGGTGTCTAAAGATCGCCAAATTAAAAACTTGCCAATAATAATGCCAACTCACCAAATTTAATGTTCACGAAACTTTCCCGCTATACGGTACATAGTTATCTACCATGTATAGTAGTGTGCTTAGAATCAAAGCGATGGCTCCCCCATGCAAAGTCTTCCATTAAATCTAGTACTAGCGATCATCTGTGGCAACATTTTGAAACAGGTAACTCCCATATTATAGTAACTTGGTAGTATAATAACTGTCAGAACAGGGAATATCTTTGGTGCCATTATTGACTGCAACATGATTTTCAATGAAGGTGCTCTTGAGGATCATCATATGGTGTCCCATTTCAATAAATACAGCGCCACCAATTTCAGCACAATTTCATTCAAACAAGCTTTCAAAAATGCTGAAATATTGCTATATATAGCTTGTTGCAAAAATTGCTCCAACAAAAAAAGCGTGAAAGATTATAATAATTATTATTCATAAAATATTTAATAGTATTATACATCTTCCGATTCTGTTGTATATAAAGGCACTATTAATAATGTTAGCATTAATTTTGTGGTATTGATCTCAAGAACTGTTCCACTATGACTTTCACCCCGAAGGGGTAACTTACACAAAGTAAGTTACTTGATTAATTAATGTATACTGCATGCAATCTGAAACTGACACACTTATACAAAATTTAATGTAAATTATATCACAAAAGTAGAGCCTTGCATTCAGCACTCTTTAGGCTAGCATGTGGGGTATGTGTTCCAGCTAGAGAGCTCTAGTATTATAGCCATTTTGAGCAAGTCTGGTAAAGGTCGTCACCTATATATGTGTGTGTGCGTGGGCGGAAAGCATTGAAAATGTATGGCTTCCCTGTACAAACATATTATGTGAAAACTTTAGGGGGCCATCTCTAATTCAAACACATGAATCGAATCGCCAAGTCAAAAGTTTTGATCCATTCTGTGTGCCCATATCTAATAAAAATACCTCCCCCCCAAGTGCTCCCAATTGCAATTCCCCCATGAGTTAGTAAATTTTTTCTTCTACTTAGAGTGTAATATGCCTGCATAAATTTTATCTACCACTATGGACCCTCATTACTGTTAACTTAGCATCATAGTGATACTGGGTTTAGGCTGTCACTTCAGACCAATAATTATTGCAGTGAAAACGCATATTAACACCTATAATATTATGATTGTTGATTAGTTTTGCTCAAGTTGTGCTCCTTTATCTACGTTACTAATATTGCTAGGAATGACAAGCAACACATAGTTACATACAGAGAGCAAAATTTCCACTATTATAATACCATAAGCATTCAGCCCAGTGTGACATCTAGCTATGTGAGGTCATTGTCATAATGATTGATGATTTCACTGGTGGAGCAATTATCCAAAATCGCTTTAGACCATCTAAATTTTAATGCAGGAGAATTCTTGTGAAAAGACTGCCTAGAATTATGATAGCTTGAGATGCTGATGGCATGAATGAATTACTGTCAATATATGTCATCTTGAAGTATGCATTACAATTAAGCTGTTGCATGTACTGACATAGGTAATACTATATTGTTTGCAGTTAGCAACTTAATAATCATAAATCTAATACTTTTCATGACAATAATATTATTTTATTTGTAATACCTTTTGATGCCAACCTTTGGCCCAGAGAATAATAGGCCATACGTGTATTGACATTAATAATTTTGTAAACAAAGAATGTACAACCATCAACAGAGGTGAACCTTTACTCACAGCATATAGAGTCAATTAAGGATCATAAGGGAGGACTTGGGTTGCCCCCCCCTGCAGTGTACACTTATAGCAATATATAACTAGTCTTGCAAATGACACTCCAGGAATGAGCTGCCACACATTCAGTGTAAAGACCAAGAGACTCCATGCGTGGCTAGACTAGCTAGTACCACTTATGCATATACTATGTTCATATTGCTGAATTTCCCCTGATACAATTGCAATGTCATACATAAGTACAGAGATTTTCTTGTATGACTCTGAGGTACAGTGTCCTTGAGCTAGGCTTGCTAAATTTTATAGATTGGTTTTATGGCTACTTGCAAATTCGATTCAGCCCATGCACCATCCATTGAATAACATGATTATGAGCACAATCATATTTATTATTCAATATCCACTGGTGGATGGCTGTATCCACCACATTTGAATACATGTGCTGGCTATTATGATCATGGAGCTTTAAAGCGATAATAACATCATCATGAATACTATAAAGGATGAAGGTAGAAGCTGAAAGAAGGAGAGGTAGGAAATAGGGTGGATAGTAATATTAAACACTGTGCTGACAGTTATGACTCAAAATATTGAATTTTATCATACACATCAAAGCTTTTCGGCTGACATAGTTTCTACACTGACTATAATATATATAGGTAGCCCAATAATTTTGTTTCTCTGTTTGCTGTCTTCTTGGCTCTTGATTGTCTGTTTCTGCTTTAAATTTCTGTTTATTTGCGTATAATTTTTACAATTTTTTCATCATTCGCTATCATCCTGACGAGAATAACTTTGTTAGTTGAAAAGCTTTGATGTTTATAAAATTATGATGAAATTTTTTTCTATCTCAATGTGGTCTTTGGGCAATTCCTTATTTGTGTGTATTTACACATGGAATATAAATACATGCAGCTGCAAAAATGACGACCTTTACCGTCCCCACTAGTTCACACCAAATATGAATTGCCTGAGGGATGACTTATTCGCCTAATATTAGGTATCTAAGTCATCCCACTGACTAGTCTCCTTCCCAGACCCCTAAACCATATTATTATGGTACAAGTTCAAGTTGGTTACATACCTTCGTTTGGTCTCTATGTTCTTACACCACCTAGGTCCAGTGTGGTATATCGTGTAGAGAACTCATATGAAGAAGTTTGGGGCAAAAAGGGACATTTCTAGTAGAAGTGTTAATAGCACTATCATTTGAGGTGTTGATGTGTTAATGAGTGTTGGTATAGTTGGCTATGCTCAGCTTCTAGGTTAGAACCATACAGGTCTATGGAGAAAACTACCATCCAATTGCAACTTCTGGCTTTATTGCCCCAAAGAGCAAATTATGGATGACCTTAGTCTTAGCTAAAATATCATCTACAACTCCAATAGAAACTAGCTTGCTGTTACAAAATTTTGTTAAACTCTTTAAATTGGAGCTGGGTTGCACAATAATGTATAGCCTCTGCTATTCCCTATATATGCTAATGTATTTTCTGAAAATTCTATTTTCAAGTTTGCCCCGGAAGCTAAGTAAAGAAACTACTTGAAATTGGTATCAACAGAGAGCAAATGATCCAAGTTAAACAGTTATGAGTTGCAAAATTTGTGAACTTACTTACAAAAAAGGTTATGCAGAGTTTTAAGCAATTTCAATAGTAATTTCCTATACTGTAGAATGTGTGAAGAGGCGAGACCTGGTGCCAAATGTCCTCAAACTTCTTCATATGCAGCCCTATAAGCAGGGGGGGTGCAGATTGAAATTAAGAACAGTATGCAAATAGTAATGAGTCTTTAAGATAGTCATCAATTGAATTTAAGGTCACTAGCCTAATGTGACACATGTATTTGAGCACTCACTCTAGGTCGTACATGTGTATGGCACATGTGACATGTTCATTGTCCTGCATATATTATTATTACTAATGTGCACCCCCTTATCAATGAGCCTGGCTATGGGCCTGGAACTGCACCTTGATGTGTAACCTATACTTACATAATGAATACAATTATGGATGGTGTCATTGGTGTGTAAGAGGGGTCATGGGCGACTAAACTTAAAAGAATAATTTTGTTGTCCATGACCCCTTAAGTTAATAAATTACATACCTGTCATGGTTCAATCTATAGATACCAAGTGTTGATTAAACATGGCTACCTAGAGGAAATATTGGCAAGTACATATATAGTATAGTATTATTTTACCTCATGTGGCTATATATAAATATTACGTTCAGTGGGTACATACATGCATGAGATCATATCCATGGTTAAAAAGACTTCCGGAAAAGCTTATAGAACGGTTTGTATGTAGACGATATAATATCAAATGACATAATAATCATGTAACTACAGTTATGATTCTTCTCCACTTCTGTCATCATAGTAGAAATGGTACAGTCATGGTGCATGATAGATGTGCTTTTCGGGTAATGTTATGGCAATATTATCACTTTAAATTCATGATTGATAATTGTTTTGCTTCTGACTGACTGATTACTATATTATATTTTATGTACATGTACAAGCTCTGGAGCCATGATGGCTGGGGAAGCTGATAACCTCCTATAGGATGATTTGTAAACAGAGAATCAAACCATCAACGAATGAAGATTGAAATTATGATTGTACACTTAGTTATATATCTCTAGCTGCAGTATAATAATAATTATGCTAGGTATAGTGTACAACTACATGTAGGCAAGAGTAGTAATCAGTGACGTAGCCAGGGTATGGCACAGTGTGATTCTTGCCACACCAACCTGAACAACAGTGTCAAAAGTTTCCTTTGAGTATATAATTATGTGAACTAACTTTGTTAGATTTCAGTATGCTACTCGTTTGTACAATCACTCTTATGATGTCGTATGAAACACCTTCATCTCTAAGTAGCTAATGAAGATCGTATGCATGTGAGCATTAGTTTTTTCTAGCTTGAAGCACTTTAGCCACACCAATGTTCAAGGGCTAGCTATATGCCCCTGTAGTAATAATGTATGCAGTCAACAGCTGTAGGCTGTGATGAATAATACCACCATTCTTTTTCCTACCAGGTCTTATTATTCTCAGTGACTAAAATTTAACTTTTCCAACTATCCATTATTCCTTTTATCCTATATATTTTCTAGATTATTCCCCAAAGAGTTTTAATGACAGAGCATCTCTTGCACTATTACTCTACATTTAATTTTAGTAGTAACTCATTATTATAGAATAGGTAGTACATTATTTATCATAAGTCTTCATATTAATTATTATTATAATAGTGCTTGCACACTTGTTGCGTCTTGGTGTAGATGTCCCTTTTGACCAAATTATTATTACCACAATAGCCAGAAACGTTGGCGGGTTAAAATTTAATGGGTTCTGTATGCGCATGTGGGATAGCCAAACATTATACAAGTACATACATGTAAGAGATATTGGTAGATTGTAATTTGGTGTTTAAAAAGACATGCAGCAGAGCCACCAAATTCTCGAATATATAGACATACTTTTAGACTAATGAAGTATCTAGACTTGATGCAATGGGGAATTTTCTGAAAATATTTATTAATAATATGCCACATATGGTACTGCAACATCTTCACAAGGCTTACATGTATTCCATGCATTATTATTCTGTGCTAAGTAACAATCTGTGGAACATTAATTTTGCTTGAAATAATAATGGGGAGTAAGAGAAAAGAATATTGAGCAATAATAATATTATAATTATATTATAATAGTGGGCTCAATCCCACCTGGAGGTGAGCCAAATTTAAGATGGTAGGAAATGAAATTATGGGCAAAGTACATAACAGCAGGAATGATGTGGTTGACTAATAGGCCTTAATTAGCATAATAATAATTGAGAATGATAAGTGACTAAATTGAAAATAATGCTAGTACCATGATGTTAATATAGCCTAGACATCAAGTATTGTGATGTCATCTATTTCCAGGATCCTTTACTTTCCCATAAATAAGCTTTGCTTTAGACTTTAGGCAATGTTTAATGGCAAAAATTAATCATCTGTGACTATAACATAATTATCACAGTATTTTTTGTTGTCAGTGTACAGTAGGCAATGAAGGGAGGCTAGTGTAATTATGCATAATACACCTTCCTTATTATATGCATTTTCCTTCAATTAAAGCAGCTACATGTTACTGCATTGTAGCTTTCCTCGATGATCAGGTGTATTAATTTAATGAACATGTTTTCTGTTTTGCTCTTGTTGATTTTCAACATGACTACACAATAATAGTAAACAGCAGACTACCGTCTCCGAAATTACAATTACATATTACATGTACTACATACTAATACTACTACCGTTACCATATATAGCCCTCAATTAGTTGTAAAACATGACATGATTGATTAGAATGAGTAACATTATGCGTAACTGGCGGGATGCATCATTCATACTTGAGTCTCATACACCACAATATTATGAGTTTCACTATTGAATTATTATTATCATTACAGTTTACTTTGTAATTATAACACTACATCTATGCATGATAGAAGTATTTGTACAATTGCATGATACTGACATGTTGATTTCGGGTATAATATTATAACTACATACAGTAGTATACTACTATTCTCACACACAATGATAATAATTATGTCTACTGTAATTATTGTATGTGACAGTATTATTTTCCTCAAAGTACACCCGGCCCTCTGATGCAAGAGTGAGCCTTTATGTTAATTATTATCAGGAGAGGAGTCCATGTTGGCATTGACTTCAATTCCACAAGGATCTCTATCCCTCTCCAGAGTGTGATAATAGTGGTTCTGAGTACATAATAATTATAATGCTAGAATTTATGGAGTACACAACATTATTATAGTGTGCAATTTAATAATTGATACATGTAGCGTGATGGACTGACATAAACTACTTCACTCTGGTTATCATGATGACACAATGTTCTAGAGATCATTAAAATCTTTATGTTTACAACGAGATGTGGTAAATTAGATGCTTTTATAAATTAGATACTTTTATAAAATTACACAATATTATTATTATTGTATTAGTCACAGACAGTGAACCCTGCATGGTCTATACATGTTATAAACATAATGCAGTTATGTGAATTCAAAGCTGTAAAAATGATGGAATTCTTGTTACAATCATGTATGTACATGCATGCACTTGAACAGTCATCAAAAATGATTAAGTCTTGCAATTGAAACACTAATTAAAATTTCTTGGTGCAAGCCATAATAATGATAATATTTCTGGAAGAGAATATGTGAAACAAAAATGAATTACATGGTTCATGTACAATGTCATGTAAACGTGATGATAGACACCATACAATTACTATCAATACAAACTGCATAAGCAAGGTGTCAACAGTGGTAACACACTGACGTTTGGTGTAGTACTATTTCATTCTTAATTCTCACAGAGTCAGGGAACAAAAACTGAAAATAGTTGTAGGAACAATAGAAATACTAGTAATACATAATACCACATGCACAGGGACATGATGCTACAGAACATTCCAGAAGAGTGCATGAGTACAAATGTGTAAAAGATTG
>OZ005689.1:10385078-10692578 GCA_963930775.1 Cliona cf. orientalis
GAGTCTTACAAAAATCTATGATGGTATAATTATCATGATTTTTTTAAACAGTACAAATTTCTCCAGCCAAGGCATGTATACAGTAGCTATTCTGCACAAATTTTGTGCTTTCTGTTCCATGTGGGATATTCCTTTCACCATGATTATGGTTTATTTCAGGGGCAGTGATCCAGCTAGCAAATTCAACTACTAACAATACTTTTGGAGAAGGGGAGACAGTGAATGTGTGCGCTGAGCTAGTCACCAATGGAGGAGGCCTGAGGAGACCAATCTCACTCCCTGTACTCCTCCTGAGTGGAACAGCCACATGTACGTGTGTGATACAATAATCGATTTGTATAGGATATAACTTCACATAAGCATAGGTTACCAAAAAAATTATGATAATCAATACAAACATGTGTTTACATGTGATACAATCAAAATGATACGGTTCCCTATTCTCTTAGATGGCTAACCTCATCCACAGGCCACTCCCACGTTTCTGTGTGTAACATTGAAAATGAGGGCAGTCTGGGGAAGAGGCTAGTAGACGGCTACATAATATAATTATTATTATGCTTGGTAAATAGATGACCTCAAAATGCCATTAAGACCTTGATATCCATGCATGTGCATGGAGTATAAAGTAACGACACGATGATGATGAATGACACCACAGGTGTTTACATAAACAGTCTCAGCATGGGTGGCATCATGCATGCAACTATATTCAAGAGCTCGGGTCAATATTCATAGAGTGCTCTAGTTTATACCTATATATTCATGATTGTTGCGGATCACGCCACCAATATAGACAACTTGGAAAGCGGTGGTAAAAATACAATCACTGGCGATAGGAAACTATTATAAAATCAGTTATTAGAAGATTAATTTCACTCCTTTCAGATGGACAAGACTTTGATGGTCCCTCTCCAGCAATACTGACCTTCCCACCTGGCAGTAATCCAGGCGATATGCAGTGTGTTGCCATCAATTTGATGTATGACAATGACCCTGAAGGAACAGAGAATCTGATAGTGGAGCTCCGCAACAATGATTCGGCTGTGATTGTACCTGCTGGTGGTAGCATTGTCACCGTCAATATTGAGGACATGCCAAACCCATTTGGTAAGCAGTGAATGTAACATATATAAGATTTAAGCAAGTTTTGATTATTCATAATAATATTGTAATTCATAACTATGAATTTGTATTAAAAAATTGAGCAACACTATGTAGCTATGGCAACATGCTTCAGTGTAGGTTGAGATAGTGTATGTTGATTACATTAGGGACATGCCAAACCCATTTGGTAAGGAGTGAGGGAAGGCTCATTATCATAATGTAATATGAAATTGATGCAAATGTGCTCTAATTTATACCTATTAATAATTGAGGATGTGGCATATTGATGATCAGAAATGAGCTACAATAGCTGCATATCCACCGTGATGAACAATAAACATAATGAGAATAGTGAGATGAGTGATATGATCAATATATAGGATTCTCTTCAACTAAAGACTATGCTGGGAGACTGTACACTTTCACAACACTAGGACAATACAATAAGACTTAGTTTAGATTAATTGAGATAACTTTAGCAGGGAGTACGATTGTATACAGTGTGTGGGTGTACACAACATCATCTACAGTGTTAAACAATATTAGGGTATATTTATATTCATCACTTTTATAGTTGTTCAAGTTTCAATCGTGTTGAGAACATACAGCGGTACAGAGGGAACTGGTTTACGTGCTGTGGAAGTTTGCCTGCATATTGTACTAGGAGCACTTGACAAGAGTGCAAGTGCAGCAGCAGTTAGTGTATGGACTGTTAGTCAAACAGCAATAGGTATGTAAGTTAATTATATTATACAGTTCGTGACAGCGTGTAGAATTAATGCAGTTTATAGTATGTACACACTGTGTTTCAATGTGCACTGACCTTTTCTTGAGTTTTGTTTGGGATGTATGTAGTAGTATTTGGTAAAGATAGATAGAGCAAATTAATACTTTATTTTATTTTTTTCCCTCTATTAATTCAGCTGAGCGTGATTTTGTATCTCTGAACACGTCACTACTCTTCCAACCTGGTGATACTGTTGGAAGCCCACCTCGCTGTGTTAATATCTCCATCCTGAATGATGATACAGTTGAGGCAACCGAGACGTTTGATGTTGTTGTCTCTTCCAATAGCATACTGCAGGTCACTGGGGCAACTTCTGTTCCTATCACCATCAATGAGGACCCTACAGACTGTGAGCCATTGTAGAAGCTATAGATCTTCTAAGTTCAAGCATACTTTCATGCCAAATTCTTAAGACTGTGGTATCCAAATGGAAGATTAACAGTAAAGGAATATGCCCAATAACTACCTACTCAATTACATACACAGAATATTTTAATGACACATGAAAATATTATTCGGTTATCAGCTGATTAGCCATCAAATGCCCTCCCCACCTCCCTTCTCTCTCTCTTTCCATCACCCTCTCATTAACCCTTTGCAGCGGTCACAGTTGGTCTTCAGCCACTGACTTCTAATCCTGCAGAACGTGATACCCTTCTCGTTTGTGCTGAGATAACTTCTGGTTCACTAGAGCGTGACGTTCTCGTTGGGTTAGAAGCTGAAAACGATACCGCCATACGTAAGTCGATCATATAATTGTACAGTAATACAAGGTTAGAAGATCCAGGATAATTACCGTATAGCGGGAAACTTTCGAGGGAGAAAACTTTCACGAATTTTGCGATTTTTCAGCCATCTGCGAAAGTTTTCTTCACGAAATTCTAGGCATGCCACACCCATTATCTGATCAGTTTTTGCATTCCGCGAAAGTTTTCTCCGCGAAATGCTCCTTTCCTACCGATCCGCGAAAGTTTTCTCCCTCGAAAATTTCCTGCTATACGGTATTATGTAGTACTAGAGCATGAAAACTAGTTTAAATTCATTGCTGATTTAATAGCTATCATGTATAGCTGTACTATCGAGGGGGTTGTGTCCACAGTAAGATTCTCTTTCTTGAATGGTATTATCAATCTATCAAGTTAGTTTGTCCATTGCCAATATTTAGTAGTGATTATTAATCTTTGCGGCACTTGGCAAGTGCTGCTGCTTGAGTTTAAGGCAACAGTAAATAAACCACAGGAAAAGCAAAAGCTAAATCAATGCTACATTAGAAATCCATACATAATAATCATAAGTGTCTCCTATGCATATAGAGGGTGTTGATTTCATTGGTCCTGATCCATCCGTGCTAACCTTTACACCTGGACAATCAACTGGGGATGTCCAATGTGCTGACGTGACCATTCTGGACAACTCCATTCTGGAGGGACAGCGTAGCTTTAGTGTTGAACTTAGAGAAATTCGTTCAGAGAACAGTGTAAAAATTAATGAGACAATGATGTCAGTGGATATTGATATTGAGGAGGATCCTAATGACAGTAAGTTTGTGTAGTATTTCAGTACCACATCAATACTATAGCTTGCAATCTAATTCTCATAATTATAAGCTATTCATCTATTGTAAGCTATGGTATAGCATATTATTATAATAATATTATAGTATCCATCCTAATAAGAGATGTAACACTATTACGAAATTTACTTTGATTCTATCATTATTATCCTTATTTTACAGGAGTGACAGTGGCTTTCTCTCAGTCCGCATTTACGGCCTCTGAAGGTGATGGTATTGTTCTCGTGTGTGCTGAACTGTTAACTGGTGACCTGGAAACAGATATCTCTCTCTCAGTAAACGCATTAAACCTTGAAAGCAATACAGGTATAATATTGAATTTGTGCTTAATTACAATAATACTATTATCAGGATCTTGCTATTGCAAACAGTAGCAAAAATAATAGCCAAGTACACTTAATACATAATAATTACATGAATCACGAGGGGAGGGGGGAGGAATTTGAGCCATATCATGAAAAGGTGATCATTGGTGCCAAACTGTAGATAGCACTGATTGGTTGATAGAAATAATATTACACCAGGTCCTCTATACATATAGTCATAGTCACTATGCTTTTGTCACTATTCATTTGTAGCAACTAATGGCAGTGACTACAGTGGCCTTCCTGTGGCTATTTCATTCTCTGCTGGACATCCATTAAACACACCCATCTGTGCTAATATCACCATCACTGATGACAATACACTGGAGAATACAGAAATATTCTCTGTTGCTCTCTACACTGATTTTCCTGAAGGGGTTCTCCTCACAAGAGATAGGACTATCGTTGAGATCTTTGACAATGAAGAAGGTATTAAATTTTTCATGGTAGGATCATGCACAAAAGCTCATTGTAAGCATGGCTCGTAATGGAATTCTAAGGAAATTTGAAGTATGATACATTTGAGGGGTCTCACTAGGAGGATTTGTTTTTGGCCGATTTGCAATCTGCTCCCATTAGTGAAATTTTCATAATTATGCAAATTCTTTACTTGAAATAGAAGATAATAATAATATTTAATGATCTTAATGCAGACTGAAAGTATTATTCAAACACAAGTTTTCTATAGTTAATACATGTAAAAGGGTAGTTCAGCTGGGGAGAATTCTGTGTAGCAAAAATTTCACCTAAAACTCAAGCCTAAAACCATGTATTAAGTCAATTCAGTGCAAAATCAAAGGTTCTATGATTAATATATAATATGACTTACAGCTGCATGCATGGCCAATGGAATTTATTTCCATTCCCACGACAATTATTTATGCCATCTTGACACTGTAGGATTCACTATTGGATTCTCTCAGCTACTCTTTGCGTTCACTGAGGGAGATGGCTCTGTTCGAGTGTGTGCTGAAGTGATGAGTGGTGGGATTCCGGTTGAGTTGGGTTTAGTGTCTCTGTCTGTGACAGCAAACCTTGCAAACAGCTCAGGTAACAGCTAGGCATTCAGTTGTATCGTTTACCCCTAATATTATTAATGAAACAACTATTGTTACTCGACAAAACGTGGTATCTATTTATCAGCTAGCTGAATACTTTGTTAACTATTACTAACACTCTCAGGTAGTACATCATTATAGTATCAGTATACATATTATGAACATGAGAATAGGAAGGGGCTGTATCATAGAACAACACTTTAGCAACAGTCTAGGATTGTATTTAACCACATCTTGTGCATGCATGCAGATGTACTTGTGCTGGTAGTTCCAGGTTATTTAGATGTAGTGATTATTGATAAAGTGTTGTTTCTTCCTTTGTATATAGCTACTGCAGACCAAGACTACACTGGTCTTCCAAGTATGTTCTCGTTTGTAACTGGGCAGTCTCTCTCTTGTACCCTGATTGAAATCATTGATGATAATACTGTGGAAAGCAGGGAGACGATATCGCTCATTCTACAGCCACTTGACTCCTCTCCTGGAGTAAGGATATCCAGAGGTCTGAGCACAGTGGAAATTGTTGACAATGATATAGGTAAGACTTAATAAGTTCCCTCTTTTAAGCACACACAAAATTGTAACAGTTGCCGAGAGCATTATACTGCAGATTCTTCTATGATAAGTTGTAAACTTTCTGCAAGGCCTCTAGTAAAATTGATATGTTATTCAAATTTTACGAACATAGGCAATGATACAGGAGGTGGTTCTATCTGCACAGATAAAATATCCAATTATTGTTGAGAGCATTAGCGTATTATTCTAATTTACAGGTACGGGTAGTGGTACAGGAGCCTCAGGTGGTTCTATCAGTCCTGGACTGAGTGCTGGACTGGCAATAATTGTCATCATAGCTGTGGCTTTGGCAGTGGCGCTGGTATTCACTGTCGTGGCAATGTTTCTCAGAAGAAGAAAAAAGAAAAGTAATGCACATTCCATGTATTAAGAGATAAATTAATTTGATCACTGGCAGAGCTAGCTAGCTTTAAGTGCCAGTGGGTGCTTACTCGGGACAATACCATAATTATACCGTATATCTGCTAATTTTTGGCCTGCATGCATGGGGTATAAGAATCATGTGGAGCCTATTACATTGACCCCCAGCCCCCCCCCCCCCCCCCCCCCCCCCCCGGGGTAGCTGATGGGTACTTGCTCATGCACTCAAAATTGGGTAGCTACCTATAATAATATATTATATACTTGTCTGGGATGCTAAGGAAATTCAAAGTTTCAGGTAGAAGAGGTAGACCAGCAGCATGACGATCGATGTACAGCATGTAATTAACAGTATTAAAAGAAGATGCCAGCCACAATTAAAATCTATGGTACTATTGGGATGATAGATTGCTTATTGTAGTGTATTAAACTTCGTGAGATACTACAGTGGATTTGCATGAATTTTACATGGGTTATTATCAGCCATACTAAATTCACAAGTTTGTGATCTACGACTGTCATAGTATAGCCACAAAAATTTGATGTCAAAAATTTAATTTCTTTGTATACATTCAAAGGTAAAAACTCTGCTGGGCAGATGATTCTCAATCAAGAGAGTGAAGAGACAAAGTTGGTGGATAGTCAGGAGACAAAGTTGATAGACTCACCAGATAAAGCAGAGAATAAAAGTGACATTCCCCTCACGATGATTGACAGTTGATTTTATTTTTAGCATAGATGCATATACCTCACTACTTGCATACTTACACACAGATTTATGACGATGGCATCTTAGCTATTAGCTAAGTTTTATCGTCATAATTATAGTATGAACATATACTATTAGCTATAAACAAACTATCAAACCGTCATAATTAAATTTTGTTATAATTATTTACTCTGTACATGTCCACATTATGCAGCCATCAATTAATACATATAATCCATGACTACCCCCCTCAAATATTTCCTCAAGAGAGGTCATTTTCAGGGACAGGGAGGCTCAAAAAGACTAACACACCAATAATACATGTATAGCTACTCATGATCATGTGCCCGGGCCATGCAGTGCAGAGGTATTGGCGAGAATGAATTGTTAATCCCCACCCTTCCTTGTGTGTGGGGTAGTTGGGACTGATACTGTTGTAGTCTGTAGGGGTCTCGGTGATGAGAACCCAGCCATTGAATTTCTACAATTTTACCAGAGTGCCTACCTGCCATAGGAATTTCGCACCTCGCAGCCTAGGCTGTATACGTGTTAATTAGGTTGCAGAAATCCAGGATGATAATTAATAATTTGTCATGGAAAAGGAAAATGTGTGTAGCTATAGGTACAGTCAAGGATAAAATTTAAACAATCATAGCTACACAACTATAGTGGGTAGTTTTCTACTAGCTATATGTTCCATGAGTTTTTCAAATAAGTCACTTTCCTCATAGCTATCTTTGATTCTTCTCCAGTGGGTATTTTTCTACTAGCTATGTGTTCCATGAGTTTTTCGAATAAGTCACTTTGCTCATATCTTCTTCTCCAGAGACACTCGGCTAAATAGCTTGGGAAAAGGGTTGGGGAAGTGTTCATAACTCCCTGTTTCCTCATCATGCTCTTTGTACATGACCAGTGACCCTCTATCGATTAAGTATGTGCTCCTGAGGTAGGATCGATGAAGTTTTGGGAATGATTAACAGTTTCGTGGGAGTCGCCTGGGATTCGTCCGATGTCATGGTAGGCAGCCCACTCATCAGACATGATAGTGGTACCAGGCCGAATATAGCTACTGCTGGATAATGGGCAGTAAGGTGTTCTTAATTGGTACGATCAGGGACAACCAGCATAAAGGCATTGGTTGTACCCCTCTTGATACCGCCGAACACCCACTGCCCATCAACTACTGAATAATGCTAAGTTATCGAATAAAAGGAAAACTTAGCTACCAAATTAAATTAGATTCATCAATTTCCACAATTTTTCCAAGTCCTCCTATTATGATCGAGTTGGCCAAGAAGTGCTCCTCACAAACGTCTCGGCAAAACTTGTACCAGTCTACAGCAATCTTAGGAGTGACCTCCACCTCTTCAGCAACAGCTGTAACTCTCATTTGTCTACTCCACATGTACATAAATTTGAGAGCTGATGAAAACAATAGCTTGGTGTTGCTGAAAAAGCTTTGATGTTTTATGCTCACTCTGGTCTGACATCCTTTTCTTGGGCATCTCCAGATAGGAGAGCCTTTATTTATGACCATGCGACAGGATGAGGCACACTTTGGGCATTGTTGCGACGAAGCAAGTAGGGAGCAGGAGTATAGGAGCAGCAGTAGCCATGATGGACGAAGAGTGGTGATTTCTGAAGAGAGCTGAAGATTTCTTGATAGTTCTTGAGTTGATTATGAAATGCAATTGCAAAATGCCTCTTTTTATACAAAAACATCAACAAAATGTGTGAAAAAAAAGGACATCAGGGGGGTATGAAGGTTAATTGCTGGCATGCAGTTGCATCCTGGATTGCTGGATTTCTGCAACCTAATTAACACGTACAGCCTAGGCTGCGAGGTGCGAAATTCCGATGGCAGGTAGGCACTCTCGTAAAACCTTATAATTGTGCGCATTATTATTACAGGCACTGTCTCGTGATTGTATACGTAACCACGCCCATGGCCCTACTTCTACAAGGGTGTGGCTCGGCATGCATGGTAACAAGTGATGGCCAACTTCTGAACACGACTTTAAAGGTTGTAAAATTAGAAGGTTGCAAAATTAGTGTTGAGGTTGCACGATCTCTCCTATAGAAGTATATACTAAGTTTTGATATTTATTGTTCTACAAGATCGAACAACTCTGGAACTGAAGGTATAAATTTGTGGGCGTGACACTGTGGTTATTATCAGCAGGTTTACTTCCTGTAGATGAATCGAGAGAGGAAATGGTCATCGTCTGTAACTACCCTATTCTTGTGTAGTTTGTGTCTTCAGTATCTGTTTGAACCTGGGGAAGCTTATGGTAAATATATATACAGGCAATTGCAAGCATAAAATTATAATATTATTATTGTTATTCTTTGTCATAATATTATTATAGACGTGTTAGTAGCATTGCAGAATGCTTATGGTAGTCGTTGCTGTTTAGCTGTTAATGAAGAGTCAGGACCATTGACGGTTTGTGCAGAAATTCTGTTCATTAATGGAACTGCTTTGATAACTTCTAACTATACTGTGATCATATCTGCATATGACCGAACAACTAGCTTTTACTCCGCTCAATGTAAGTGATGGCCCATTGCAATGGATCTATATAACATAATATAGACTCAGGGATGGGCCAATATTCAAAGTATCACTGTCAAAGTAAATTAATCTACGCGAAAGAGTGCCCAGGTAAATCTCCTATGCGATGTTCACTATATAATTAATTGAAGATGGTAACCATGGCTGCTATTGATGTCATCCTTGCTCAAGTATAATTATGGTTACTATCAGGGCATCTGCATGGCTTTTATTAATACCTCAGTCATATTAATGATAATTCATAAACCATTTAGCCATTAAATGGCTACATGATTTATGAGTACAGCACTATACATTTTCCCTTGCACTCCTTCGTTTGATAGATACATATAATTCTATACATGCCAGGATCATAACTTTTTCGGCTTTGGGAGGTGGGGGACGGGCATCAGCGCTAGCGCGCCAAAATAATAATGGCCTACAGTGTCTACAATTCCAACGGAGATTATTTTTCCCTATCTTTAGAGTGAATGTAATGTACTTTACTCATCTAGGGAAGTAACCAGGATCACTGAAGGTTATTTCATGAATTCTGTCACATTACTGTAACATTGTCATAAATAATTATTTGGGGGGGGGGGGGGGGGGGTCACCCCCCTCTGTATGAAACCCTGCCTGCTATGAAATTACATCAACTTAATTAGATGGAGTGGACTACTTTCTGGCACCAATGGAATTAACTTTTCCAGCTGGTAGTGAACAGGGTGACACTGTGTGCACAGACATAGATATTATTGATGATGAAGCTGTTGAGAATGATTATGAGTATTTCTATGTTGAACTCTCTACCAACGACACCGATGTTCAGCTCCTTAGCTACTACCGACGTAGAGGATTCTGTATTTATGATAATGATGGTAAGATTGATTATGGTAGCAGCAAGCATGTAGCAGAACATAGTGACTAACCCTTCAAACCATCTGTGCATGATTAATTATTAATCATCTGTATGTAGTGATCACAATAATAGGGCTAACTACTGAAGTGTCCGAGAACAACATCAGTGTGCAGGTTTGTGTGAACATTACTCAAGGCTCTGTGGAAAGCAGTGATAATTCTGTGTATGCACGTATTTCAACGTCTGCATCAATTGGCTTCAATTCAGCAGTTGGTAAGACTATATATAGCTATAATATATTATACTATGATCCTCTATTCGAGAAACCGTAGGGACAGCAAATTTAATGTGTCCTGATCATAATATAATATTAAAGGAGATAATATTTTCATTTCAAGGACATGCAGTTTTGCCTCATTCTGAGACTCATAATAGGCTCTTAGACTAGCTCCAATCAATCATCTAGGAACCTGGGTTACATGCATATAACACCCTAATACTGATAATAATATTAATAATAATGGGAAATCTTCTACAGGGGTGCAGGGTTACACTCTATAGAGTTGAAATTTTGACCAGAAAGGCATAATATTAATAATAATGATCTTATCTATTAGCAGGTAAATGCAGTCATGCATGCTAGTATTTAACTTTATCAATAATTAATATTATGTCATTGTGAGATACAGTAGAGCCCCTACACCTACGAGGCAACTTAATTTAAAAGCGTCCTGATTAAATCACTTTCATGAAAAATTTGAATCAGGGGATAGATTTTGCACACTTCTTCATGATTGTCTATAATTTTATAGTTCCGATAGTTCATGGATCAAGGAGGCTGAAACACTGCATGCATGTATAGTGTGCGTAATACGGGAGATATCCCCATTAACTTCCTGGAGTTCCCCTATATATAGATGCCTAATGAGGAAGGCACAGTTGCTATGTATGAATGAAGCCTTTAATGTTGGAACTATAATTAATATAATACTATAGACTAATTAAGTATACTTCAACTTTCATCAACATAATCAAATTATTAATTTTCGAGTCAGTGAGACAATAACATTATTATCACACTGCATATTTATCCTACAGCCCATGAAGAATTTGAGGTTGTGAATAATGTTCGTCTGAACTTTAAACGTGGAGATACTGTGGGGGTTGTGCGATGCATCACTGTTAGCATTTTGGATGATGTCAAGGTTGAAAATGATGAATACTTCAATTTTATAATACGTTTTGGGCGAAAAATTCAATACAGTGAAACAATCATACAGATTATTATTCTTGAAAATGATGGTTAGTTTTTGTGTATGCCGACAGTGTGGCCTTGTCCCGCAGACGCTCCTTATTTTTCCTCAGAAAAATGCTAAAAGAGTGTGGCCTGCATGGGGACAAGGCTGCAACTGATTATGACTTTCCAAAGTTAGCTTGCAGTTTTATACAATATTACAGTAACTATACTTTAATAGTCTATCTTTATTATGTACATACAGTGGCAGAGGTTGGTATGGTAAGATCAGCTTTAACGACAACTGAGGCTGATACTTCAATCTCTTTGTGTGCAGTGCTCATTAACTTTGTTGAACTAGACATCCCTCTCACTGCCTTCGTACAAACACAAGCTATTACTGCTGCAGGTTGGTTTATAATAATGTTCGTGTAATATTATATTACATTCAAAATCATTCAAGAAAATTTAATAATATTATTTCTAATAATTGCAAATTGTTACTGTCTTCTGAAAAGATATTCAACGATACTCTCATAGAGCATCTTCTGTAAAATAATTATTATCAATTTGACCCTATTGATATACTTAGAGAATGTGGACTATACTGGAGAGTTGGATGCTTCGATTGATTTCTTAAGTGGAGATTTTTCTGGTGTCAATCGCTGTACGAACATCACCATTTTGAATGATGCGATTGTGGAGGACACTGAAGCATTTAATGTGATCCTGAAGGAGAACTCTAGTAGACTTGAGATTGAGAGCTCCAGAAACACCACACGAGTCATTATTATGGAGGATAATGATTGTAAGCACATTAGATCTCTCAAAAGAACTTTCTTGAGATTAATTTTGTAGATACTTGCAATGGGTGATTAGTGAATCTGGGGAAGAAGTTTACCCAAATCAAATATAGAGTCAAGAGGGCAATAATATAAATTAAATATTATGCTCTTATTGTATGAATATTCTGGCCGTGTCCCCAGGCCACTTCCAGTATTTCTTAATCAACGTGACATTAATAAATTATGTGTGGCCAGAGGAAAGGGTAATACTATTACATGATTGCTCAAGGGTCACCATTGGTCAATATCACATGCTTTCTAAAGAATTCCATGAATACGATATCATGCAGTTGTGAATATTGGATTTCAAAGCCTGGAATTCATCACTGAAGAAAGCAATGGCAATTCAACCAGAGCAAGAGTGTGTGCCCAGATTGACAATGGTACTCTTGAAAGGGAAGTGACTGCTTTCTTGAGTACTATTGCTGGAGGAACAGCCACAGGTGTGCACTACACTATGGTATTTTAATTTAAATGAGATCAGATGGTTCATCCATGAAACCTCGACTTAAGAGATCCACACAACCTTATAAATAATATAATATTATAAGCCCATAATGACAGACAAAAATGTATGAAATTGTATTCAGATGTGCACTTTGAATTTCCGGTACCCTTTGGGACACAAACACTGTATCAATTATTGCACTACCAGTGCTCCTCAGTATACTACTATGATAGTGTTCATTTGTGTACATGGACTTTATATTAGCTAATATGCAGAGAATAGTGACTATGACTCTGTGGACTCTCAAGGGTTAATATTTTCATCCGGAGAGTCGTCGAGCAACATGTCAACACAGTGTGGGGAATTGGTTGTGCTAGATGATACAGCACTTGAGACTAATGAGACTATCTCAATCCGCTTGACCAGTGAGAGTCCTCAGGTGATCATTACAGCAGGAAGAGCTGAAGCAGAAGTCATAATCCAAGAGGATGCCACCGATTGTAAGCAATGCACTCAATAATGTGCCGATGTAAGAGAGAATTCAGCAAATATTGATGAAGGACATGTGATGACCTATAAAATTCTAACTTCAATTTTTATGTTTGTTCATTTGTTCATGGTTTCTAGTTGTGGTGATTGGCTTCCCCCTTGGAGCTGTAGTGAATGCTACTGAAGGAGTGACCACAACAGTAAATGTATGCCCACAGTTAATGGAAGGAACACTAGAAAGAGAGGTGTCAGTGTTTGCCACAACATCAGACATATCTGCAAGAGGTGAGTATCAGTCAAAGCATACAGATAACACTGCTATACCTTATATACCTTTAAATAACAACTCATATTTTTTTGTGTGCATGTAACATAGCATCCACAGATTACATCAGTATCTTCAACGGAGAGATCGTCTTTGGAGCTGGTGATATTATGCAATGCACACAGGTAACTATAGCTGACGACAATGACGTACTGGAAGAGGTGTTGGAGACATTCAGAGTGATGCTGACTGCAACAGAGCCACTTGTCACTATTCGATCTCAACAAGAGAGTATTTCTATCAACATTTTTGAAGATCCAATGGATGGTATGTTTAGTGCTTGAGATTTAAGTGTGCCTTTTTGTGATCATGCACCGCGAGATAGCCAAGCTGAGTACTTGAGATGCTCTAGCTAACATTAGCTTTTGAGTGCATGTATCATGGTTCAAGCACTCACTTTCCCAGCCTCCCTCTCTCTCTATCTCTCTCTCCGTGCAGAAATAACAGTTGGTCTCCAGCAGACATCCTATAATGCTTTTGAGACCGGAGACCCTGTTAGCATCTGTGCTCAAATATTTCTTGGAACCCTGGAAAGGAACGTGTCTCTGATTTTAACCTCTGCGGATGGAAATGCAACAGGTACATAATAATAATATTATATGTAACAGGCACGACAGGAAAGAAGCGCTGATCCTGGAAAAAAAATTCCAGGATCCAGCCGGGATTCGAACTCGGGACCTTCTGATTACTAGTCAGACACTCTTACCACTGAATTTGTCATTCTGTTCTATGCATGTACAGCACCTGATGACTACGTGGCCCTCAACTCGATGCTAGTGTTCACTGTGGGACAGTCTATTGGTGATGTGGTATGCACAGATCTTGATATTGTTGACGACATGGCCATTGAGAGGGACGGAGAAGATGTTATCCTATCACTATCACCAGTTGAGCCAGCTGTTACCGTGGTAACGGCTTCATCCGCCACTGTGGCTATCATTGAAAATGACAATGATGGTAAACACAAAATTATTCTAATTATAAATGAGCTGCTTGATAAGAGGCAAGGGTGCATATAATATCATTACCATATTACTACATATGAAAAAAAAAATAATAAAATGTGCGATTTTCTGGTACGTTGTATTTGATTAACAACAATGAATGCATTTTGATATCTTCATTATATATGTGGCATTTGGCATGAATACTATTAGCATGCTTACCAATTATATACCTAGACTATTAGCATATAATGCTCTCTATGGCTGCAAATTGTGTTTATTCCTTTTCTTAGTTGTAGGCAGTATTGTGTTGAGTTCTTCAAACTATGATGCCTTTGAAGCTAATGGAACAGTCAGTGTTTGCGCTGTGATTATGGCGGAAGCAATCGAAACAACAGTCAATGTCCAACTCAGTTCACAGGACTCAACTGCTAGAAGTAAGAATGATAATACCGTAGTGTCCCAGGTAAGCGTCCATGGACGCTTAAGCATAATTCTGGAATTTGGCCTGCATGGGCACTTATCCGGGATATATTCTCCATACACAAATTTTGTATAGAAGCTTTTACATTGGCCCCTTGAAATGCTCTACATGGGCACTTACCTGGGAGTGGGCGCTTACCCGGGACACTACGGTAATAGGTGTTTTCTCTGTTAATATACTGTAATATTATTATTTCTACTTAATGTGCATGATAATATTATTGTATAAGTTGTTTGATTTCCTGTGCAGTAGATATTATGTTTAACAGTAACAATGTTTCTTCAACAGATACTGAAGACTACGTCACATTTCAGCTTGTGCCTCTGACGTTTGGTGAGGGATCAGTCTCGGGAGATGAGCAATGTTATGATGTGGTGATAATTGATGACAATGTGGTGGAAGATAATGAGATCTTCTTTGTCACACTGACCTCTCCAGAACCAGCCTTGATTGGAAGCATCTTATCACGATCTATGGTGACAATTAATCCTGATCCAGCAGATAGTAAGTTAAGATATATGTAGCCTCGTGTAGCCTAGCAAGTTGTAGCAAGTCTTTACTTCGCATTTAATGGTCCATATTGGAGGTTTGGTGGTGGAAATGGGGTGCCCTTCTAAAGAGTATGCATGTGTATCTGTACAGGTGTATAGAGTGAAAATAGTATGATAATATAAATCTGTCAAAACATTCCTACTAATAGCTAAGCTTTATGTGAAAGACTTGACTAGCATACGTGGCGCGAATAATAACATAAACCTTATTTTTGTACTTGCAGCTGTGGAGTTTGGTTTTCAGCGGATCAACTACAGTGTCAGTGAACAAACACAGTTGAGAGATGTTAGTGTATGCGTTATAGTCAACAGTGGCACCTTCGAGAGAGAGATTGAGATCACCTTCAACGTCAACGACGTTACTGCTGAAAGTACTAAATCACTTCTTATCACTTCCCTTTAATTACCAAAGTAACGTAACTAACAACTATTTAGAGAGGGAGAATTAAAAGCATGAGTTTGTTTTAGCTTAATAAGCAATAATGACAGCTATGTAATCCATTGCATGACATTATCACTTACAGATTCAAGAGATTACTTTGGTCCTTTCCCAATCGCACTGAATTTCTCGAGAGGACAGACGGTTGGTGCTCAGCAATGCACAACAATGTTTGCTATCGATGATACATTGATTGAAGATGATGAAACATTCAACATTTCCCTGACTACCTCAGCCAGCTTTATCACATTCACACCAGAAGCAAGTGTTGCGACCATCACCATAGTGCAGGATCCAAATGACAGTAAGTCTTATATACAAATTTATGGAAATAGTGAAAATTGTTTGTGATTCTACAATTCTAGTTTTGCATGAGTATAAGTTCTCCAGCCCCATCTCAGGTTGACTTCGGCCCCTGGGGGCTGTGACACAGCAGTCTAAGTGGCTGCAGTAATATCCGCAGTTTATCTGACCAATGCTCCAGCCTAGAGCTTGAAAGATGTGGGGAGGATGGGGTTAGCAACTTACGTTAATTTATTTCTTCCATATACATTGATTTTGACATATGTCCCCCCTCCACCAAGATATCAACAAATGACAGTTGCACACACATAAATTACACCATAAATGTTTGAGCTTCCTACAGTATTATTAAGTGCTACTAGATAGAGGGGTTACTGCAATTGTTTGATGATTTTTATTCGTCTGTTCGAAAATCTCCTGCGTTATCTGGTAAGAGTCGTTTGAAAGAAGGTACACATTCGAGGAATACTCTGCATAAAGGATCATAGTGGTCATGCTAACTCCTGCCCAATTGCGTAGTAGTGTGTAACTGTTACCAGTCTCTGTTGACACCTATCTCAGTTACATGACTGATTGCCATTTAATGAACAGTTAAACTCCTCTACCAGAACCCTGTTCAGGTGCAGGGTACATTGTATGTAGTTTAATAATTCTGGTATTGAGCAAGAATACACAGTGAGCCATGCTATACACGTGTGAGAGTCATGCACATAGCGATGAGGGTTCTGGAAGTGGGTGCTATTGTTTCTTTTTATCATGATTTCTTCAGGGGCAGTGATCCAGCTAGTGAATTCAACTGCTAACAATACTTTCGGAGAGGGGGAGACAGTGAGCGTGTGTGCTGAGCTAGTCGACAATGGAGGAGGCCTGAGGAGACCAATCTCACTTCCTGTACTCCTCCTGAGTGGAACAGCCACAGGTATGTGTGCGATACAATTGATTAAGGATTACATACACATCTGCTACCTGAATAATAATATTATTAAGTGTGGACTGGTGCGTGTATTTAGCAAGCACTAGTGCAGAAGGTCATCCCGTATTCAGCATGTGGTAGGGATTTAATAGTGTATGGATACTTTTGTGGTAAACTATAAAGAAAATGTAGTGCATGCGTGCATGCAGTAAATACCAGGCCTTATACAATGGAGCTACGTGGGTGATAGGATTTTTTGTTACAGCAAATGATGGCCTTGGAATAACATCTCACTAATCTCACTCCTTTCAGATGGACGGGACTTTAATGGCCCCTCTCCTGCGATAGTGACCTTCCCAGCTGGCAGTAGTCCAGGCGATCTCCAGTGTGTTACCATCAATTTGATGCATGATAATAATGCTGAAGGAACAGAGAATCTGATAGTGGAGCTCCGCAACAATGATTCGGCCGTGGTTGTACCCACTGGTGATGATATTGTTATCATCAATATTAGTGACATGCCAAACCCATTTGGTAAGCAGTGAGCAAAGGCTCATTATCATGGCATGAAGCAACATGAAATTTATCCTATAATGCCAGCATAATTTTATAAGCTCCTGCTTCCCTTTACTACTCAAAAATTACGCTAGCATAATCTATAAAAGTCTAAGTGTAAGTCAGTATATATAGATTGTTATAGCATTATGATCACACATACAGTGTTTAACTATGAATTTTATCTTGTTAATCTTTATAGTTGTTGAAGTTTCAATTGTGTTGAGAACATACAGTGGTACGGAGGGCACTGGTGTAGGTGTTGTTGAAATTTGCCTGCTGATTGTACTAGGAGCAATTGACAGGAGTACAGGTGCAGCGGCAGTTGATATTTGGACTGTTAGTCAAACTGCAGTAGGTAAGTTACAAGGATAATGACTGTGCTTTGAAGTGATGTATGCAGACTGTAGTTTGTGATCCTTTTGTACTGGACATGTAGTTTGTTGTTAGCATATCACACCTTTAGGGAACTTTTCAGTATGATGTTGTGTACTAGTCTTTCTCTCTCTATTCAGCTGGACGTGATTTCTTATCTCTGAACACGTCACTGGTGTTCCAACCTGGTGACACTGTTGGAAGCCCACCTCGCTGTGTCAATATCTCCATCCTGAATGATGATGCAGTTGAGGCAAATGAGACATTTGATGTTGTTATCTCGTCGAATAGCTTACTGCAGATCACTGGGGCAACTTCTGTTCCTGTCACGATCAATGAGGACCCTGCAGATTGTGAGCCATTTAAAGCTGCATCTCTTCTAAAATTTTGAGTATCTCTATTTAATGGACATTCTTTGCTTCCAATTTTTCCCTTGAGTATTGGGCTAAGTTACTAATTTTCTTGCCTTATTATGAATTAATGACCACAGTAAAGAATGTTTTTGCCAGTTGTAGCTGGCAGCTGATCTTTAGCAACTAGCTACCAAAAGTCTCTCCTTCCCTCCCTCCCTCTCTCGTCTATTACTCTCTTTTTTACAGTGGTCACAGTAGGTCTTCAGCCACTGACTTCCAACCCTAGAGAACGTGATACCTTCCTTGTATGTGCTGAGATAACTTCTGGTTCATTAGAACGTAATATAGTTGTTGGCTTGGAAGCTGAAAACAATACTGCAATACGTAAGTCATAGTACAGTAACACATGGCTGAAATTAAAGCCCAGGATGGACAAGAAGGTAGTGATAGAACCTTATATAAACATGAAGTTTAAATTCTTTGCCAAATTAGCGTCCATTATTGTATAATATGAATGATAGCTAGCTAGTTGTACTACTAGAAGAGATTTGCTTCCATCTGATAAGATTCTCATTCTTAAATTGACAGTAATCAATATAATATATTTGCTCATTAAATTTGCCAATGCTCAGTATACGTAGTGATAATTTGCAGCACTTTACAAGTGCTGAGAAACCATAGGGACAGAGCAGGTGGTGGCAGTGCCATCCGGCCTCAAAGCTAGCAAAACTTAATTGATGACATTGCATTATACTTGTCATTACTTCTATGTGTACAGAGGGTGTTGATTTCATTGGTCCTGATCCATCCGTGCTAACCTTCACATCTGGACAATCAACTGGGGACATCCAATGTGCTAACGTGACCATTCTGGACAATTCCATTCTGGAGGGAGAGCGAGGCTTCAGTGTTGAACTTGGAAAAGTTGGTTCAGAAACAAGCGTAAAAATTAATGAAACAATGACATCAGTGGATATTGATATTCAGAATGATCCTAGCGACAGTAAGTTTAATTTGACAATGTATCAGCCAAAATGGATATTGACTCATGTATAAATATTATTTAGTAATAAATCGGTACTAGTAATAATTATATTTACAGGAGTAATGGTAGCTTTCTCTCAGTCCACATTTACGGCCTCTGAGGGTGATGGCATTGTTCTGGTCTGTGCTGAATTATTGACCGGTGACCTGGAATCAGAAATCTCTCTCTTAATTGATGCACTAAATCTTGAAAGCACTACAGGTATGGTATTCACACATTTAATTTCCATCTGCATCTGCGCAAGCGTGCTGCGAGTATTAATAATTGACGATGTTTTGATATGTAGAGCCTACAGAGGGTAGTCTACTGTCGATAGGTGTGGTTAACAAAACACAGTGTTTGCGTCACTCATGGGCCTTACCAAGTGACTCTAAGCACAATGAAGCCCGTTTTTCGACAAAATATCGATGGATATGTTATGCTTTCAAGTTGCTCAGTATGTGGCCTAAGTCTCCAGATCCAGCCCTTGTGTATGCACATGGGGTAAATTTCATTAATGCTATTGTGGTATTCCAAGGAAAAGTGACCTTTGGTACAAAATCTTAATAGAAAACAATTCTTTACTGACATGCTGTACATTTCTAGCAACTAATGGCAGTGACTACAGCGGCCTTCCTGTGGTTATTTCATTCTTGGCTGGACATCCTTTAAACACACCCATC
Source organism: Cliona cf. orientalis (assembly GCA_963930775.1). Lineage (NCBI taxonomy): Eukaryota > Metazoa > Porifera > Demospongiae > Clionaida > Clionaidae > Cliona > Cliona cf. orientalis. Next base: position 10,404,992 of record OZ005689.1, read on the forward strand.
TGTGCTAATATCACCATCATTGATGACGACACACTGGAGAATACAGAAACATTCTCTGTTGCTCTCCATACTGATTTTCCTGAAGGAATTATCCTTTCAAGGGATAGGAGTGTAGTTGAGATATTTGACAATGAAGAAGGTAATTGACAGTTAAAAATTATTACTATTATTATTGTGATTTTAATGCATTACTGTGCTTATAGGTAAATTAGTTTTGTCCTGCAAAATATTTGAGCTATACCACAAAATTTAGTAGTTATCAATAGACATAGATGAAGTTTCTGTGGCTAATTCCAGTAATAATTATGACCTTATTACCTTAATTTTTATACCACCATAATATTAACACTGTAGGATTCACTATTGGATTCCCTCAGCTACTCTTTACATTCAGTGAGGGAGATGGCTCTGTTCGAGTGTGTGCTGAACTGACGAGTGGTGAGATTCCAGTTAAGTTGGGTGTGGTGTCTCTATCTGTGACGGCAAACGTTGCAAAAAGCTCAGGTATGGGCACTCAGTACATACCGTAAATCGCGAATATTTTGTGTCTAAAATATTTCATGCGATAATTTTTCGCGTTAAATAATTTTCGGATAAACGACCCTGTACCGCATTGTCGTTAATATTGCGCATGTATTTCGTAGTTTTCATCTCAATGAGATATTATTAAATTTTTGCTCTTTCCCTCAAGAATTGTATTTGTAGACATACCGAAATGAGCTCTACAATGAGAGGCTATAATGTATCACATAGTATAAGTTATAGTTAGACTATAGCCTTGAGTGATTTATTTGAATTGTACGCGAGAGGCGGGCATTTAAACCACGAGGTGAAGCCGAGTGGTTTAAATGCTTCGCCTCATGGTTTAAATGCCCGCCTCGAGCTTACAATTCAAATAAATCATGATAAGGCTATAGTCTAAGTGGCTTGTACTATGACCGCTAACCGTGGTATATGGAAGTTATACCACGGCTCTATGCCCATAGTAAATACACGCGTTATCCGCCAGCTGTGGTATATGGCAGTTATACCATGGCTGTGGTTACTCCACAGTTTGCAGTGGGCAGACAGTGGTTTACATTGTATATACTACAGGCGGTGCCTTTGATCTTTACTCTTAGACTAGTCATAGTACAAAATTTTTAATTATTATAGTACCTTGTACGCCTAGTAAGTCCTTCATAATGCTGTTGTTGCTTTTTTTGTAGCCAGTGCAGATCAAGACTACACCGGACTTCCAAGCATGTTCTCATTTGTATCTAGAAAGTCTCAGTCTTGTGTCCTGATTGACATCATTGATGACAAGGTTGTTGAAAGCAAGGAGACAATATCACTCATTCTACGGCCTCTTGACTCCTCTCCTGGAGTAAGAATATCCAGAGGTCTGAGCACAGTGGAAATTATAGACAATGATGCAGGTAGGTTCCAGTCTTTTAAGGCCGCACAGACATAATTATATCCTATTGTTGTTGAGAACATTAGCGCATTATTCTAATATACAGGTACGGGCAGAGGTACAGGAAGTGGTTCTATCAGTCCTAGGTTGATCACTGCACTGGCACTGCCAATAACTATCGTCATAGCCGTGGCTTTGACAGTGGCTCTGGTCTTCACTGTTGTGGCATTGTTTCTCAAAAGAAGAAATAAGAGAAGTAAATTAAATACTGTAACAGTGCTCATCATAAGCAATTTTTTCAGATACAAGTACAAAATGCCCTGATATTTTTGAAATGTTCAGATATATTTAAAATTTGATCAGACATCATGAAGTCCTGCAGCTCATAGTGGTGAACCTTGATGTGTAGAAACAGGTGCTATACATAGTACTGAGTATGGTATTAAGGCATCAATGGGTCACAAGCTGTGGGGATATAGATTCTGAGATAAATTTACCTCTATAATAGTAGCAAGCAACCCATCATTTAATACATGTAGCACCAGCACTACAAGATTGGGCTGGATTTGTGGTATACGTTTTAGTGTCAACTGTGAGCCACCTCAGAGTGTGAATCCATGGTATTTGTGGCTGAAAATAGACTGCATTAGTTGGCTGCTGCTAAGCTAGTTTTCATGTACTGTACTAATTTTTATGTCTGACCAAATACAGCTGGGGTTACACATACAGGAAATTTGCTCGGGAATTATCCAACTTGGCATCCGAATGCTACTATGAGCCCTGTAATGTACATCACATCATTATATAATTTGATCACTAGCTTTAAATCATATCTGTAGTTCTTTAAAATTATACAATCTACTAAATTTTGGCCTGCATGGGATATAAACAGCTGCATATATATGTTACTGCGGAAGCTGTTACATTGATCCCTGGATATTTTATGCTCCACCTATCATGCTTGCTTATTCCAGATTGCATGCTTGTCTGAGACACTAACTTAAAGGAAGTTCAGTGTTTTAGATAATATAGGAGTGATTGACTCAAATTTGAGAGGAGGTATGAATTAGCCTTGTTCCCCTACTTTTGCATCAGATCAATGACATGCATGTATATGAGAAATTCATTGATTTTGTGATCTACGACTGCTACAAAATCTTATATCCATGCATGCATAGGTAAAGACTCTGCTGGCCAGCAGATGATTTTCAATCAGGAGAGCAAGGAGACAAATTTGGTCAACTCGCCTAATAGGGCAGAGAAAAGTGACATTCCTCTCACAATGATTGACAATTGATTTTATTTTTAGCATGTCTCGCTACTTGTAGCTTCATGCAGATTTACGAGTATTATTGTAGTATACTATAGCAATAATATTATTATCATCATAGTGATATTAAATAATAATATTTTTATTAATGTATAACATTGTTTTGTTATAATAATAATAATAGTCCCTCATTTTTATATAAGTGACACGGACTATAAGAAAAATGATTGTTTGAAAAGTATTTTTCATTGTGTATAGTATAAGTTTTACTCTGTCCACGTTAACAATTCCGTGTATGATGTGTATAGTATAACATACTATCATATTATCAATATTGCATGCAGAAATTATCACTATGAACACCACTGTTAGCTACTAACAACTAATTAAGCTACATGTAGCATTACCATTGAATGGCAATGCTACATGTAAAGCTTACTTGTAGCCTGTAGGGGTCTCACTGATGAACCACTCGAGCACTCGGCAGCCATTGAATTTCTACGATCTTTACCGATTCATAGATGTGCGGTGGAGCATTTTAATAATAATATGCATTATGCATCGAGTAAGCACTGTCTCGTGATTGTAACCACGCCCATCGCCCGATTTCTACAAGGGTGTGCATAGTTGCCAACAGTCCCGATTTGAGCGGGACAATCACGATTTTGAGGCTGTTTTCACTGTCCCGCCCGACAGACACTTTCATCAAAGGAATGTCCCGATAAAGCCCAAAAGTACCACAATAACATTTGATAGACAAGATTATCATTACAAACTTGCAGAATAACACTCAGTTTTGACATTTTCTAGCCTGGAAAAGGCCCAAACAGCCAATATTATCTTTCATGATCTTTAGCTCAGTGCTGCTAAACTGACGATCCAAATTTCGACCACTCCCATGATATTCGTTTTATTAGAGAATTTTGAGGTGGGCGTAGGCAGTGATGTGGGTGTGCCACATGCATAGAGAAGCATGTCCCGGCAAGCAAATTCAGGAGGTTGGCAACTATGGGTGTGGCTCGGCATGCGTGCTAACAAGTGATGTCTAGCTCCTAGCATGACTGCTATAAAGATTGTTGCACGATCTCTCCTATAGACTGGATATTTACAGTTTTATAAGGTCGAATCAACTCTGGAACAAAAGGTATAAATTTGTGGGCGTGACACTGAGCTTATTATTAACAGTTTTACTTCCTGTAGATGAATCGAGATAGGAAGTGGTCGTCTTCTGTAACCACCCTGTTCCTGTGTAGTTTGTATCTTCAGTGTCTATTTGAACCTGGGGAAGCTTACGGTATTAAAATAAACAATCAGCTATAATATACAGTCCATTATAAGCACATAATATTATTGTTAGTCTCTATCGTACATTATAGACGTATTAGTAGCATTGCAGAATGCTTATCATGGTGGTTGCTATTCTGGTGTTATTGAAGAGTCAGGACCATTGACGGTTTGTGCACAAATCCTGTTCATTAATGGAACTGCTTTGACAACTTCTAACTATACTGTGATCATATCTGTGTATGACCGAACTGACTTTTACCCTGCTCAATGTAAGTGAGCATGATGGCCCATTGGACCTATATTATAATAGACTGGGGGGTGGGCCAATATTCAAAGTAGCTATTACTGTCAAAGTACTACGCAAACTAGCGCCCAGGTAAATCGCATATATATTATGCATAATAAAGTGCAATGTTCATTATGAAGATGGTAACCACGGCTATACTATTAATGTCAACCTTGGTTACTATCAGGGCGGCCAACTCTTACTAATACTGGGCCGATACTTCACGGTGCCATTACCGGTAATACTCATGCAGTTATATTAATTTTAATGATAATTCGAATGGCTATATGGTTTATGTAGGTAGTACTGCACATATATTTTTCCCTCGACTCCTGTATTTGATAGGTACACAATGTCATTATACATGCCAGGATCTTATAACTTTTTTGTCTGGGGGGGGGGGGGGGGGGGGCATCAGTGCTAGCAATAATGCCAACATAACAATAGCACACAATGTCTACAACTCCAAAGGAGATATCATAATTATGTTTCGCTATTCTTAGAGTGAATGCAGTTTATTTTTAAATTACTTATCTAGGGAAGTAACCAGGGTCACTGAAGGTTACTTTTCATAAAGTTAATGCATGACTAGCACAGACACATTACAATGTCATAAAATTAATGAATAATTATTGATAATTTGGGGGAGGGAGGGAGTGGAGAATCCAGGGTCTGTATGAAACGCTGCCTGCTATGAAATCACACACCCAACATATTATCAGATGGAGTGGACTACTTTCTGACACCAACAGAATTAACTTTTCCAGCTGATAGTGAACAGGGTACCGTTGTGTGCACAGACATAGATATTATTGATGATGAAGCTGTTGAGGATTATGAGTATTTCTATGTTGAACTCTCTACCAACGACACCGACGTTCAGCTCCTAAGCTACTACCAACGTAAAGGATTCTTTATCTACGATAATGATGGTAAGATTGATCATTTTCAAGAAACTGTACATGTAGCAGAATGTATACCTCATAGTATATCAGTTGCATAGCTCAATAATAATTGTTATTGATCCACTACGAGAAAAGGGACCATTTGGAATAAACTTAAATCTTTTACTGTTCGGTTTTTTAGTCTGCACTTAATCTCTGTTAGTTTTGCATATGGACTATAATACATCCTGAGATCACAAGCACATTTACAGTCATTTGATTGCATGATTTGACAATAATTATGTAAAAACACACTGATCATAAATGTCAACATAATAATAATTATGAAGTCATAAAATATGAACTTTCTAGTAGGATTTCTAAAGAGAATCAATGCTGGATTTGCAATAATAATATATTATTGATACTGCCTTTCTATTCCATCCATTTTGTCCATACGATTTCTGCCTTCCTCTGAATACAGCTGTGCCTATTGATCTTCGTCTTGAATAATTACTGACTAACCCTTGCTAACCCTTCATGAATACACACACCATCTGATCATTGTTTAATAATTATTATTATTATCCATATCTAGTAATCACATTAATGGGGCTGACTACCAATGTGTCTGAAAATGACAGCACTGTGCAGGCCTGTGTGAACATTACTCAAGGCTATGTGGACAGCAGGGATAATCGTGACATTGTGTTTGCGTATATTTCAACATCCGAATCAACTGGCTTCAACTCAGCAGTTGGTAAGAATATAGCTTAGCCTACTATCAGTAAAACTCCCTATTCCAGAAACCATAAAGTATCCTGAATAAAGGACATACAAAGTTTTGTTTCAGGGATAGTTTTGTACACTTTTTAATCTCATTTTTAGGCTTGCAATGCTATACACATATTATAGTCACCCTATTATCCTATATCGGTATTAACTTGGAAAAATCTTCATTTTAGGGGTGTGGGGTTACACTGTAGAGTTGAAATTTGGATACCAAATTATCATAATCTTAGGACTATTCAGCCATGCTAGTATTCTATTATCCACATTCATTATGAGATATAAATTAGGGGATAGCTTTTGCATCTGTATAGTTACTTGCTATCACTGTTATTGTTGTACACGTTGATGAAGACTGACTGTATAGTTCCATAGTAACCTTGCTATCGGAATACCACTGTGGACTGGTTGCGCAGTTGAAGAGTTTACGAGATGATTATTGGTAGGTTGGAGTTCGGTACCGCTAGAAGAACACTGCAAACTAGGCTGGCTTTCAGTCAATGCTTTGAACTGGCTCCCGGAAGTCATACACTTCGATACTGCTCTCAGATTTTGTTCTGTGGTCTTTTCATATCGACGAAGACATTCAAGGCTACGATGCCCAGTAACTTCCTGAACCAGTTTCTCGGGTACATTCTTACTGAACAGTGTTGTTGCTCCTGTAACCCGTAGAGAGTGGTTGGTCCTAGGAGGTAGACCAGCAGCTTCACACATCCTCTTCACCATTGTATTTAGTTTGTTCTTTCCTACTGGTACGTTTGCAAACCATGGCTTTGTAGGATGTGGCCCAAGTGATTTTAGATAAAAAATATCACTTGACTTCTCATTATCACATGGCAATCTCTTGAGATACTGTGTGAGTAGGGTGTATAAGCATCGTGGCGCAGCATTCTCGTCCCTGTAGATCGTCACATTTTTTGACGGCAGGTTTACTTGGTTGAAACCCCCTCGGAAGGTTTTAGAACCATGTTCGACATATTTGAAGCCATCAGGTATATCGATAAATTATGATCGAGTGAGGTTACGGTGCTCTTCTCCTCCCCGCAGGCAGAGACACTTGCCAACATAAAAAAAACAGCATTCTGGAGAGCTTGAGGGTGTTACCGTGAGTAGTCCCAAATATGCCAGCTTCCCAGAGTTTGTCTTCTTCTTCTGGTGTGAAAGCTGTGTGGTGTTTCACAAGTGCTCCAACTTAAGTTACTGTAGTATATCCTCGCGATATGTTCACTGGGACTATATATCTGACTGAGCTATTCTTCAACTTTATTCGTCATAAAATTATTTTTGAGTCAGTGAGATAATAATATCACACTGCATATTCTTGTCCGATCACAGCTCTTGAAGAATTTGAGATTGTGAATAGGGTTTGTCAAAACTTTAAACATGGAGAAACTGTGGGAGTTGTGCGATTATAATAACATTATTATGAATAAAATGTCCAGAAGCCTGTTATAAGTAAATACCAGACTTAATTTAACCATAATAATAATATTATGGTAATCTTTAACTATGATCATAATATTTTTTGATTGGTGAATAATAATAACATCGCAAATTCTTATCCTATATAGCTGTTAAAGAATTTGAGGTTGTAAAAAGGACTCGTTTGGACTTTCAAAATGGAGATACCGTGGGTGTCGTGCGATGCATCAATGTTAGCATTTTGGATGATATCAAGGTTGAAAATGATGAACACTTCAATTTTACGCTAGTTAATGGACGAAGAACACAATTTAATGAATCAAGCACACAAATTTTTATCATTGACGATGATGGTAAGGCTCTTGACACTCCTCAGTAGTTAATATGTTATATTCAGAAAAATGTGGAGTGCCCTAAGGACAAGGCTGATTATGACTTCCCAATACTAATACTATTATCACTATTTTTATTGCGTATGTATACAGTGGCAGAGATTGGTATGGTAGGATCAACTTTTACGATAACTGAGGCTGATACTTCAATCACTTTGTGTGCGGTGCTCATTAACTTTGTTGAACTAGATATCCCTCTCACCGCCATTGTACAGACACAAGCCGTTACTGCTGCAGGTTAATTTATCAAAATTATTCAATTATTAATTAATATAATGTTACGTCTGATAACTGCATTTTATTATTACTGACAAGATGCTCGATGATACTTTTATAGAGCATCTTTTGTAAAGATTTAATATATTGACTCTGTGTTGATATAATATATATTATTAATAGAGAATGTCGACTATACTGGAGAGTTGGATGCTTCGATTGATTTCTTAAGTGGAGATTTTTCTGGTGTCAGTCGTTGTACGAATATTACCATTTTGGATGATGCAATTTTAGAGGACACTGAAGTATTTAATGTGTTACTGAAGGAGAACTCCAGCGGACTTGAGATTGAGAGCTCCAGAAACGCCACACAAGTCATAATTATGGAGGATAATGACTGTAAGCACATTAGATTCCTCAGAAAAAACACCGCCTTGAATTTTGTACGTGCTTGGGGATAACTGGTTGATTAGTGAATCAGAGTACGATGGAAAAACAACAGTCAAGAGGACAATATTATAAAATTGTAATGTTATAGTATGAACTCTGACCTTGTCCTTAGCTAGGCCACTTGCATGCAGTATTTCTTAATTAATGTGACATTAAATAAAATTTAATTTTGAGTGGCCAGAGGAAGAGGTTATATATGATTGTTCAAGGGTCACCTTTGGTTGATATCACATGAATGCCATGAATATGATATCATGCAGTTGTGAATATTGGGTTTCAAAGCCTAGAATTCATTACTGAAGAAAGTACATCAGCCAGAGCAAGAGTGTGTGCACAGATTGATACTGGTAGCCTTGAGAGGGAAGTGACTGCTTTCTTGAGCACTATTGCTGGAGGAATAGCCACAGGTATGCACTATATTATTGCATTTTAATCAGATGATTCATCCATAATCACTCGACCTGAGAGATCCATACAATCATATAAATTATACACAAGTCCATAATGACCAATAAAACTAATGCACGTACACATGTACTTGTGAAGAATTCATTTGAATTCCCAGTAGCTACCTTTTGGGTACACAAACAGCAATTATTGCACTATGAGTGCTCCCTATGCCAGTATACTGCAGGGATAGTGTTCATTAAATTTTGTGTACATGGATTTTAATATGCAGAGAATAGTGACTATGTCCCTGTGGATTCTCAAGGGTTAACATTTTCATCCGGTCAGTCATCGAGCAATATGTCAACACAGTGTGGGGAGTTGGTTGTGCTAGATGATACAGCTCTTGAGACTAACGAAACGATCTCGATTCGCTTGACCAGTGAAAGCCCTCAGGTGAATATTACAGCAGGAGGAGCTGAAGCTTCTGTTTTAATCCAAGAGGATGCCAATGACTGTAAGCACTACATGCATGTACACTAAATAATGTGCACCCACTGTTACAGTATAGAATTATTGTATTAAAAGCTTAATTAATTAAAACTTTGTTGTAAGAGGGCATTCAGCAAAATTATTTTCTAATACCGAAAAAATTTGACATTGCATGTGATGACCTATGAGACTTAAATGTCACTACTAGCTTCAATTTTTATACTATATAATAATATGTTTGTTCAATTCTTCTTCATGGTATCTAGTTGTGGTGATTGGCTTCCCCCTTGGAGCTGCAGTGAACGCTACTGAAGGAGTTACCACAACAGTGAATGTGTGCCCACAGTTAATGGAAGGAACACTAGAAAGAGAGGTGTCAGTGTTTGCAACAACATCAGACATATCTGCAAGAGGTGAGTCAAAGCAGTTAGCTATTGAGTTATGAGCAGTTAACACCGCTATTTTATGATATGATTGCAGACCCCTCCCACAGTTAAACAACAATGCATATTTTCTTGTGTACATGACCATTACAGCATCCATAGATTACATTAGTGTCATCAACAGAGAGATCGTCTTCAGAGCTGGCAATAGTATGCAGTGCATACAGATAGCTATAGCTGACGACAATAACATACTGGAAGAGGTGTTGGAGACATTCAGAGTGACACTGACTGCAATAGAGCCATTTATCATTACTCGATCTCAACAAGACAGTGTTTCTATCAACATTTTCGAAGATCCAATGGATGGTAGGTTTAGAGCTTAAGATTTAGCTATGTGTGTCTTTGTGATCACAGTGAGATAGCTAAGCTGTGTACAGATGCATTATTATTAGCTTTTGAGTGCATGTATCATGGTTCAAACCCTAGTAGCTTACTGTAGTTCTCTCACTATCCCAGCATCCCTCTCTCTCTCCATGCAGAAATAACAGTTGGTCTCCAGCAGACATCCTACAGTACTTTTGAGACTGGAGGTCCCATCAGCATCTGTGCTCAAATGTTTCTTGGAACCCTAGAAAGAAATGTGTCTCTGATGTTAACGTCTATGGATGGAAATGCGACAGGTACATAATAATAATATTGTGGTGTTAAATGTCATTATATTGTAACAATTATCATATTTATGTACAACTACTCTGCCACGACTATCTCAGGGGGGTAAAACTATGTCCATTTCAATAATTTTTTGCGATAAATTATCATGTGCACTTCTGCCAGTCCAATCAATCTGTTTTTGAATGAATTTTCTTCTCGAGTGGTTAAAGATTTGGACTTCTCACACTCTGTAGAATTTAGTTCTTTCAGTATCGTTATACACTGCGGAGTGTGAGAGTCTGGTTTGTGAGAATCATACTAGGGGCTAACTTGCTTATTTAATACTAGGAGAGTAGCTCAAGTTGTAACCCACTTTTTGCTTGTGCTTATTATCATACCAATTTTCTAGGCTACTACCTAATCTCGCTGGCATTGCCAGGCTCCTCTCTACTTGAGCCTGTCCATGAGTGAGGTCACTATTAAACTACTATTTGGCTGCCTTTGACAGCAAGGCATGCCGCTATAGTAAGAATGGTGGCATCATCGAGGCTGCCAATCGTTTATAAAGCCTCATGATCATTCACCAAGGCAACATTTGCAGACAGACCGTCTAACTTTTGGGCCAAAGTACAAGAATGATCTGTTCAACCTCTGCACTGGGTAGTCAGTAAATAATAATTATTAAAATTTCAGTGACTATTAGCTGCCAAGTAAAGCAGATTGCAAGCCTATTTTTTTGTGAGAGCACTCGAGGATCTCCACAAATTGCGGAGGTAGTCTTTGCATGATAACAGGTGCGAAAATTGCCCTTCTTGGCTTCCATAGTATATTGTAGCAGAAATACTTACAATAGAATTCCTTGCTCTGTTCCATGCCTGTACAGCACCTGATGACTACGTGGCCCTCAACTCTATGCTGTTATTCACTGTGGGACAGTCTGTTGGTGATGTGGTGTGCACAAATCTTGATATTGTTGACGACATGGCCATTGAGAGGGACGGAGAAGATGTTATCCTATTACTGTCACCAGTTGAGCCAGCTGTTACTGTGGTAACGGTTTCATCTGCCACCGTGGCTATCATTGAAAATGATAATGATGGTAAGATAATCATAAATGAGCTGCATTATGTCAGGCAAGGGTGCATCAACACATATACAAGTGTTTACAGTAGTACTGGTAATAACAGTGAATGCATGCATACTGATGTCTTCATTATGTGGCATTGGGCACTAATACTGTTAGCATGCTTACCAAGTATAACTCTAGACTACTAGCATATTTTTTGAAGAAGTGCCACAATTATGTTATAATATACTAACCAACTGTAGTATCTTTTTTGTTTCGTTTATTTCGTTGTCTAAGGCTGCAAGATTTGTTTATTCTCCTTTCTTAGTTGTTGGCAACATTGTGTTGAGTTCTACAAACTATGACACCTTTGAAGCTGATGGAACAGTCAGTGTTTGTGCTATGATTATGGCGGAAGCAATTGAAACAACGATCATTGTCCAACTCAGTTCACAGGATTCAACTGCTATAAGTAAGAATGATAGTACAGTAGTATCCCAGGCAATCACCCTCTCCCGGGTAAGCGCCCATGTACCGCATTTCAACGAGCTACTGTAGCAGCTTCTACACAAATGTATGGAATTTTGATCCTGGGTAAGCACCTATGTGGGCCAAAATCGTGATTTATGTTTAAGCACCCATGGGCGTTTACCCGAGACTCTACGGTAATAGGGTGTGTTTTCTCTTTGTATAATATTATTTGAGTTGATCGATTTCCTGTACAGTAGATATGTTTATCATTATCAATGGATGATACTATTATTACTTTACTTCAACAGATACTGAAGACTACAATGCATTTCAATTTGTGTCTCTGACGTTTGTTGAGGGATCAGTCTCGGGAGATGAGCAATGCTATGATGTGGTGATAGTTGATGACAATGTGGTGGAAGATAATGAGATCTTCTTTGTCTCACTGACCTCACCCGAACCAACCTTGATTGGAAGCATTTTATCACAGTCTATGGTGGCAATTAATCCTGATCCAGCAGATGGTAAGATAGGACATAATATTATTATAATCATAATAATTATGTAGCCACATGTAGCCTAGCAAGTTGTAACAAGTCTTAATTTACTTTGCATTTTATATTAATGGAAGTTTGGTGGTGGGAATTGGATGCCCGATTTAATGTACATCTGTACAGGGGCTGAGGTATATAGAGTGAAAATAGTATGTGCATGCATAGATATGCCTACTAATAAGCTTTATGTGTGAGATTTGACTAGCATCTGTGGTACAAAGAATAACGTACTATATACCCTATTTTGTACTTTGTTTGCAGCTGTGGAGTTTGGTTTTCAGCTGACCAACTACAGTGTTAGTGAACAACCACGGTTAAGAGACGTTTTTGTTTGTGTTACAGTCAACAATGGCACCTTCGAGAGAGAGATAGAGATTACCTTCGACGTCAACGATGTTACTGCAGAAAGTAATTAAAGCATTTCACACTCCCTTTAAGTACCATAGTAATGTAACTACTATTTAGAGAGAGAGAATTAAAAGCACAGAGTTATCTTAGCTCAAATAAGTGATAAGTAAATATCACTTTGCATGACATTGTCACTTACTTACAGATTCAAGAGATTATTTTGGTCCTTTCCCAATCGCACTAAACTTCTCGAGAGGACAGACGGTTGGTGCTCAGCAATGCATAACAGTGTCTGCTATCGATGATACATTGATTGAAGATGATGAAACATTCAACATTTCCCTGACTACCTCAGCCAGCTTTGTCACATTCACACCAGAAGCAAGTGTTGCGACCATTACCATAGTGCAGGATCCAAATGACAGTATGTCAAAAAAAATTGTATAGTTTGTGATTCTAGGCTGATACAGTAATGAGTACAAATTCTCCAGCCAAGGCGTCTGTATAATATTATGATAGTTGCACACACATTTATAATATTATCGTACTTCCTACAGTATTATTAACCCTCACCACAAAGCGTAGGCAGAGGGATTACTGCAATTGTTTGGTGATTTTTGTCTCTCTGTCCGTCTATTTGAACTCTCCTGTATTAACTGTTAAGGGTGACCTGAGAGAAAGTACACATTCGATCGAGATATACTCAGCATTGTGTACATATTGACATCTACCTCAGCTACATGACTGAATGCCATTCTTTGCTTTGTTGGTCAGTTGTCAATGCAGTGGGCAGTATTAACAGAAGGTGGCTGTCAAGTGCGTAATTCAGTTTAGGTATGTCACGGAGACTACACATAGCCAGTTATACCTTTCCTCTACTTCTAGCTAGATCATGCACCGACTCTAAGGAGAACAGTACCATCCTCTATCAGAACCCTGTTTAGGTGCAGGTTATGTAGTTCAATATTCCTGGTATTGAACAAGCATCCACGTATACAGTGAAGCCATGCTATACACACATGGCCCCGCGGGAGTCATACATGTAGTGGTGAGGGTTCTGTATCATCTGCAATTGGATGCCATCATTTCTTTTTACCACGATTGTGGTTTATTTCAGGGGCAATGATCCAGCTAGCAAATTCAACTGCTAACAACACTTTTGGAGAAGGGGAAACAGTGAACGTGTGTGCTGAGCTAGTCGACAATGGAGGAGGCCTGGAGAGACCAATCTCACTTCCAATACTCTTTCTGAGTGGAACAGCCACAGGTTTGTGTGTGATACAATGATTAAGGATTAATTACTTCCATATCTGCTACCTGGACATATTTAAGTGTAATTAAACATAATATAAGGGCTAATCTGGAGCGGTGGATAAAGTGGCCAACCACTGCCCCCCCCCCCCCCCCACCCCCCAATCAGGGAGCCTGGGGACAAGGCTACCCTTTACCGTATACAATGGAGCTACTAGGGATGTGGTAAGCATTTCATAAAAAATACAATGAAGTGGCTATAGCAAATCATGGCCTTAGTCTTAGAAGAATAACATCTAGCTACAGATTAACCTACTATCTCACTTCTTTCAGATGGACGGGACTTTAATGGCCCCTCTCCTGCGATAGTCACCTTCCTACCGAGCAGTAGTCCAGGCGATCTGCAGTGTGTTACCATCAATTTGATGCATGATAATAATCCTGAAGCAACTGAGAATCTGATCTTGGAACTTCACAACAATGATTCGGCCGTGATTGTACCCGCTGGTGGTGATATTGTCGTCATAAATATTATGGACATGCCAAACCCATTTGGTAAGCAGTGAGGGAAGGCTCAATATCATGATGCAACATGATATTTAGCCCATAATGGAAATTATGCTCCTGCTTCCCTGCAATGCTCAAAAATTATTATGCTAGCATAAATTATTCTAAAAAAGCCTGAATAGCTACAACTCATGTACTACAGATTAAGGTAGCAATATGATTGTGTTGATTATCTTCATGTGCAGTGTTTAATTATGAGTTTTATCATAATAATTTTTACAGTTGTTGAAGTTTCAGTTGTGTTGAGAACATACAGTGGTACGGAGGGCACTGGTGTAGGTGTTGTTGAAATTTGCCTGCTGATTGTACTAGGAGCAATTGACAGGAGTACAGGTGCAGCGGCAGTTGATATTTGGACTGTTAGTCAAACTGCAGTAGGTATGTAACAAGAATCATGACTATGCTTCGAAGATTCAAGTTATGTATTTAGCTACACTGTATTAATTTTGTGATCATTTTATTAATTGTGACAGGATTTGAGATAACCCTACATAATATTATGGTATTGAAAATTGAATTTGAAATATGATTGATAAGGTCAACTAACTATAGAGCTAACCCGAATCCAAGATTTAGGCCGATCGCACGCTTCGTTGTGGAGAAACAGTGCTTTGTTTGCGATCACGCCACACCCCCAATAATCGAGAAATTACGGTCTAAAGGCGTTGCTATTACACAAATCACATGTGGATCCCTTACAAAGGGTTTTCCCAAATCTGGTCACAATTTATGTTGTTCTGGATGTGTAGTTTGTTATTAGTAGGGTGCATTTACACTTTTAGGGAACTTTCAGTTATAGCTACGTAATGCTGGAGGCAAATTGAGAAATCAAATATCGTAGGTTGGGTTTTGAATTCGTACTTAAACGATTGCTAATGGTGCTATACAATCCAGATGATTGCGATTCTAATGATTGCGAATTGCCAAGTAAGAAAGCCACATCCTCAATATTAGCTTTAGAGCTGAGGCTGCAGGTGGGATTGGCTATTATTGAATACCTACTCAAGCGACAGTTGCATTTGGCTGAGTGTTGGCATGCAGGTTGACTGTTGGCTTGAAGAATTAATGAAGACTCATTCTCGACGATTGGCAGCTGTACGTACATGCATTAGATTGAATCTTCCATTTGTGATTGCGAGCACACTTGCTGGAGGAAGGTTGTGGTTACGTGCAATAATATTATTCATTGTGTACTCTTTTCCTGTGATTCTTTTGATTGCGTCTTGTATAGAAACTCACAATTCGCAATCAAAAGAATCTCGTATTCAAAACTCGACCTACTATCTTTCTCTCTATTCAGCTGGGCATGATTTCTTATCTCTGAACACGTCACTGGTATTCTTACCTGGTGACACTGTTGGAAGCCCACCTCGCTGTGTCAATATCTCCATCCTGAATGATGATGCAGTTGAGGCAAATGAGACATTCGATGTTGTTGTCTCTTCCAATAGCATACTGCAGATCACTGGGGAAACTTCTGTTTCTGTCACCATCAATGATGATCCTACAGATTGTGAGCCATTTCATTACTATAATTGTAGATCCTCTAGTAGTTCAGTATCTCTATTAAACATTCTTTTCTTCCAATTTTGCCCCTGAATATTGGTGACTAGCTCTGAGAAAAGGCATAACTTCTGAAATGTGAAATAAAATTTTCCTTTTTCTTCAATGTTTTAGTGTATCAAAAATTGAAAGTTTTAGCTTTGTTTTGATACAATATTATTTGTATTAAACAAAGTGTAGCTAAGGCCGCAAAAAGACTCTTAGACTGTCTGTACATATAAAAATTGCCATAACTCTGGTTGTGATCAATATTTTTCATTGAAACTTGCACTATTGTACTCAGTATGGACAGAGCTATCTATCCATGCTAAGATATAAAATTCTGGAAGGTCTCTTTTCACAGAGCAGATCACTCTAATTTAATTTCGCTAAAATTACTTAGTTTCTTGCTTTATTATAATTGTTACTCTATCTTTCACCTTTACAGCGGTCACAGTAGGTCTTCAGCCACTGACTTCCAATCCTAGAAAACGTGATACCTTCTTCGTATGTGCTGAGATAACTTCTGGTTCATTAGAGCGTAACATAGTTGTTGGCTTGGAAGCTGAAAGCAATTATACTGCAATACGTAAGTCATAATACAGTAGCTACATAACACAAGGCTAGAAGATCCAGGAAGGACAAGAATGTAGTAAAATCATGAAGTTTAAATTCTTTGTGAAATTGTCTTCCATTATGAATGATAACTAACTTTACTAAGAGGTTCACTTCCATTTGGTACGTAAGATTCTGAATTATAATCTATAAGAAGTTTTAAATTTTTGCCAATACTCAGTATATGTAGTGATAATCTTTAACTACAAGTGTTGAGAAACCATAATATAGAGCTGAGGCGGGCGGCAGCAGTGCTGCCTGGCTCAGAAACTGGTAAAAATTAATTTGCCATTTTAATTTAATTTTAATTTACTCCTATGTGTATAGAGGGTGTTGATTTCATTGGTCCTGATCCATCTATGCTAACCTTTACACCTGGACAATCAACTGGGGACGTCCAATGTGCTAATGTGACCATTCTGAATAATTCCATTCTGGAGGGAGATCGAGGCTTCAGTGTTGAACTTGGAGAAATTGGTTCAGAAACAAGCGTGAAAATTAATGAAACAATGACATCAGTGGATATTGATATTCAAAATGATCCTAGTGATAGTAAGTTTAATTGGACAAGTATCAGCATTATAATCAGATTCTGTCAATTCTTTGTCCCCTTACTAATGCTTAACATATTTTATTAGTGATCTGCTTTAAGGCATTTTTTATTCAGCAAAACTTTCAGTTCAAACCAGCAAAATGTTTGAGCTATAGCACAAATAGTTATCTAATTAATACACATAAATGAAGTTTCTGTGGTTAATTCTAGATGATGCAGAACCCAATGTTTCATAACTACCTTAACTTTTATGCCATCGTAACATGATTCATTGACACAGTAGGATTTACTATCGGATTCTCTCAGCTACTCTTTACAATCAGTGAGGGAGATGGCTCTGTTAGAGTGTGTGCTCAACTGACGAGTGGTGAGATTCCAGTTGAGTTGGGTGTGGTGTCTCTATCGGTGACGGCAAGCCTTACAAAAAGCTCAGGTATAGGCACTAGCTCAGTATAGTGTCCTGTTGTTGATAGAGCCAACAAAACACTATTATATTATTATTGATAAACAATCAGATATTATAATGCTCTCACCCTCAGGAATTATATAGCTATTTAAAGATATAGCTATAGCTACAGTAATAGCTACCGTAATTTATTTATGTTACATGTACATGCAGTAATAATAATATAGTATCTTGTACACCTCAACATACCTTATATGCATTATGACTACATGTGCATGTAATTTTATCGCTGTAGTCCTGCAGATTGCATGATTGACACTAGTCTAGCATTGATGTCATACAGTGTTGTTGCTGTTTTTGTAGCCAGTGCAGATCAAGACTACACCGGACTTCCAAGCATGTTCTCATTTGTAACTGGGCAGTCTCTCTCTTGTATCCTGATTAACATCACTGATGATAAGGTTGTTGAAAGTAACGAGACAATATCACTTATTCTACAGCCACTTGACTCCTCTTCTGGAGTAAGAATATCCAGAGGTCTGAGCACAGTGGAAATTATAGACAATGACGCAGGTATTTATGTTCAGTGTTTTAAGGCCGCACAGACATACATCCTATAGTAGTATTGTTGTTAAGAGCATTTAATTTAGCAAATGTATTATAATTTTACAGGTACGGGTGGTGATCCTAGATCAAACACCGCACTGGCACTGCCAATAACTGTTGTCATAGCTGTGGCTTTGGCAGTGGCACTGGTCTTCACTGTTGTGGCATTGTTTCTCAGAAGTATAAATAAGAGAAGTAATGCACATCACCATCAATTTTCTTTAATCAATGTCTGTAGTTTTTTTAAAACAATATAACCTGCTAAATTTTGGCCTGCTAGTATGGAATATAATGTGCATGACATTGTATTATACGTTACTGCGGAAGCTGTTACATTGGACCCCTGCGGGATATTAAATTTTTAATTGTGCTCTACCCCTCATGGATGCTTATTTACTCTAGAATGGGTGCTTGTCTAGGATACTAAGGAAATTCAGTGTTTTAGGTATTATATATAGGAGTAGTAGAGTTTAGATTTGGTATAAATTAGCCTTTTACTTCAAATTGTCATTTGTGGTCTATGACAGCTAAAAAATTTTATATCCATGCATAGATAAAGTCTCTGCCGGCCAGCAGACAATTACTAATCAGGAGAGTGAGGAGACAAATTTGGTTAATTTGCCTGATAAAGCAGAGAAAAGTGACATTCCTCTCAAGATGATCGACACTTAATTTTACTTTTAGTACATACCTCACTACTTGGCTACATGCTGGTTTACATCGTAGTATTAATTAACATAATATTATTATAATAATAATATAGTCCCTCATAATTATAATGATACTAACTATAAAAAAATGATTGATTTTTGTTGTATAAAGTTATAGTATAATTATTAAGTTTTAATCTGTCCACATTAATGTCTTACAATTCTGTGTGGTGTGTATATAGTAATACTATATGTTGTTGCTGCATGCAGAAGTTATTGATCAGTAGGCACACAATTAAGATAACAAACAACGTTAATTCAGTTATTTCAGTATAATAATATTATTATAGTGGAGTCATACTTCCTTCTGAGTCACTATCATCATCACTGAACCTGCTCCTAGAAAATAATCAAAATTACGTATTACGTACAATATCTCTCCGCTACACTTTGGAATAGGGAATACAAAGGGAAATATAGAGGGTACTACCGAGCAACAAACTCAGACCATGTTTTCAAAGACCACAAAGCAGTCCTGAGCGATTATTAGAGCACTGTTCATCACCACCATTAAGTACATTAAGATCAAGTAGAGCATGAGGAAGACAATAGTCAATTTACATAATATATAGGGTTGTTAGCTACTAGTAGCCATGTGGCTCTGAGCATGCAGTAGCTTTATAGGGCCCAGGCCCCCGTGTTCAGACAATAGCTAGCTGCTCAGCCTGAATATCATGTGCACAATCAACTGGTAATTGGTTGGCGTGCATGGTCATACTTCTGACATGAAGACATGAATGATCATTAGTTCCAGGCAAAAATATGGCAGAAAAAAAAACATCCTTAGCTTGGTTCTGCATGTGGCACGTGGTATACGTTGACGACCCTTTACCGTATATTCTGCAGTGCATATATAGCTGGACACCAATACCATGCATGTTCAGAACCATGATTTTTTTGTAGATTTGGTTACATGTGGAATGATGAGCTATGGGCAGGCTAGGCCAAAACAGCTGACCAGTCAAGATACTTTCTGAACACCGCTGCCCATAATCGTACTGTACAGGTAGCTACCTAGCTAGCTACCTAGCTACCGTATTTTCCAGCTAGCTATATATTAAGCATATGCGCTTATAGGAGGATTCCACGTGAATAATTTTGTAGCATGGGAATGTGATAAATGGGGGCTCAGCCCCCTTGTTTCCAAAGTGGGGGAGGGGGGAGGGGGGGTGAGCTGAAGCCCCCCCCCCCCCCCCCCCCCACCCTAACTATTTCGAACCCGAACCCAAACTAGAGAGTTGACCCAAAATAAAGTTACAGCCCTTTGAAGTTTTCCCATACCTGGTAATATTACAGTATTGTATAAGGAATCCATGCATTTGCAATATCGTGATGGGTGGGGCTATGCGTGTACACACACCTGATGACCTTTATGTAGTTTCCTCAAAATTGGTGTGGGGAGCCTGCACATATTATTGCTCTATAATGAAATCTAACGGTACTATTATAATAATGTGGGCTTTCTAGAAATTTTCTTTTTATACTTCCTGTAGCTTTAATGTCCTGCTAATCTTAGGTGAAACTTTTTGTGATTAGCACTACCACATGACCAATTCCTCAGTGTCATGCTCACAGATTATCACTCATTTACACCACATTTTCACCTGTCAATGTGTCATGCATGCACACACAATTCTGAACCTACTTCACTAAAATTCAGTTGTATATCAGCTATAGAATTTTAATGCAAAAATTAATAATGAATGCTCTGTATCCGGAGTGAAGAACCCTCATCACTGTATGGCTTGTATAGTATGACATCTTGATGGCTGTGACTATAATATTTTTATGCTCTCAATCTACAGATCAGTGATCCAGGAATTCAACGGACAAAATCATTCCATTAAATTTTAGAATTTTACCTACATGTTGTATGCATGATCAGAAAGCATCTGGGGTAAAATCAAATAGACATGGCCAATAAAACGCACTGGTTGCGATGCTTGTGGGCCTTGCCAAACAATTCGAAGCATAAAGCCAGTCCTTCAATGATTTCAATGGATCTATTGTTCTAATAATATGAGATCATCGGAGTTTATATCTCTAGATCCGGCCATTTTTGTGCTGATAGATGGACAGAACCACCCCTTGAGGGGTAAATTATAGCAAAGCTGTAAAATACTATTGTACCTATAATATTATTGTAAGTAATAGCTACTCCTTGCATGCACATCCATGGTTGTGCTCAATTTAAGTTCCTCAGTTTCTTCTCACGTTGAAACCAAACTCTTTCTGCTTCTCCTCAAGAAACTCTTGATAACTGAGGCTGGCCTTCCACATCATCTCCAAGAATTGTAGTACTCCACTCTAGTGCACAGAGATAATAACATCAATGATATTGCACTACAAATGGGATATAATATAATAGTTATATTATTACGGTTGCCAGGGAAAAGGTCATAGATATAGCACGGGGCCAGGGATTTATGGAAGTAAACTGACCCGAGTCCGAGGGCGTAGCCCGAGGACAAGGGTGGTTTATCACTAACCTCCTTGAGGTGTGGTAGAGGAAATACTTATTCGTGGTCCAAGCTGTACTGAAGTTGGGAGACTGTGACTGACAAGTAACTGTCGAAGTGCACCAGATGAAACTGTGGATGTGTGTTTGCTTGAAGGTTCATGCATATCAGTACTGCATGCAAGTACATCTTCCACCTGTATATGCATACAATGTTATTCTTCAATTTTAAAAAGGCCAAGAAAGGCATACCTCATATTTCAAATCCTGCGGTACAAAGAGTACCATACCCTTTGCTTTCAGTGAGTCAATCTTCTCTTTAGGCAGAGGAAACAATTTTTTTGCAATAGAATCTGGAACCGAAAATACAAGTACATGTGTAGCGTGCTGTAGTGGCTCGGCCGCATCATTAACTCCGTGATCACGGAATTACCAAATACTTTGACGACCCCTCCCATATGCGTAAATTTAATTGGCAGGAATATTCGCTACGCACATTAAAGAAGTGCGCAGGAATATTCGCTACGCACATTAAAATAGTGCGCGCATTAAAAAATAATACCTGCGTGATATTATGCATAAAAAAGTTCATGATGTACAGTGAATGCTGTTCTCTTCTGCAAGTTATTGAAGTCACTTTGTCATCAGAAACTGATGTGCATTTAATTATCATGAATAGTATAGTATTACAGTCAAAATAAATATTAAAACACTATGATATTATATGGTATATTATATAGCTACAACTATATATACAGTGGAACCCCTCTAAAGTGGACACCATTGGGACCAAAAATTTTGTCGCTGTAGTGAGGCCCTGTCCTTAGCTCAGGGGTTAGTGGTTGACCACGCCCCTCCTACAATTGCAGCCAGCTATGATAAAGCACTAGTAGTACTGAGGACGACGAAAAAGACCGTATTGATGAGAGATCTGTCAACTGACAGCTCCTAAGTAGGAATTTGAGACATAATATTTAGGCTTTACTGTAGTTACTGGTTGCTGAAACCGACCGATTTTAATGATGGGTATAGCCTAACTGTCCGTTATGCGAGGTTGTTCACTACTACGCAGGCTCGAACGGGACCAAAATTAGTGTCTGTTATACAGAGTAGCAGGGTGTCCGCTGTTAAGAGAGTTTGAATATATTATTGAAGTCTATGGAAATACAATCCGGACATTCAGAATTGTCTGTTATATTGCAGGTGTCCGTTAAGCGGGGTTCCACTGCACATACTAATTGACAAAATTTAATGATGCATATCAGAATTAAAATTTAATAATTTTCTCTGCTGAAGGTTATCAAAGTCAATATGTCATCAGGAACCAGTGTGCCTGTACATTCAAAGATAAAACTATGACAATGTTAACATCAAATGGCTACACATTACATCCCCAGTAGCATTATTTACTTTTTTGTGATATTAGGTATAATTATGATGAAACCTATGAGGTAATTATGAGAAAACTGAGGGCCTCGATGGAGCATATCTATGACTAATCAAGTGTGTATCTATAAGCTGCATGTTATTATCTCTGGCCAGTTAGGCTGGTCAAACTTCATGCATTCCCTAAGAGATCACCTCCATGCCCAAATGGCTCTATATACACAGTACGCATGCTAAGAAATCAGTTCCATGCCCAAATGACTCAACATACAGTACACATGCTAAGAAATCAGTTCCATGTCCAAATGGCTCTTTGCGTAGCACATATCTAAGATATTAGCTCCATGCCCAAATGGCTCTATATACACAGAACATAATACCAAGAGATCATCTCTTTGCCGCTTCATAGAATATGCAAAACCAACATCTGACTATTTGGTAGCAGTCACTATTGATCCGTTAACATACTAATGACACTTTATCACCTCTAACTATCCCACAATTTGGGGTTGAAGATTATGGTAGCTGATACTAAATGCTAAGAAATCAGCTCCATGCACAAATGGCCCAACTCACAGTACACATACTAGGAGATCACCTCCATGTTTAAATGGCTCTATATACACAGTACACATGCTAAGAGATCACCTCCATGCCCAAATGGCTCAACACACACAGTACACATGCTAAAAAATTAGCTCCATGCACAAATGGCTCTTATACACAGTATACGCATACTAAGAGATCACCTCCATGCCCAAATGGCTCAACACATGTACAGTACATATACTAAGAAATCAGTTCCATGCCCAAATGGCTCTTATACACAGTATGCATACTAAGAGATCACCTCCATGCCCAAATGGCTCAACACACAGTACACATGCTAAGAGATCAGCTCCATGCCCAAATGGCTCAACACACAGTACACATGCTAAGAAATCAGCCCCATGCATAAATGGTTCTAAGAAATCAGCTCCATGCACAAATGGCTCAACACACACTCAGGACAGTTAAGGCAAGGTGCTTGTATTCTGCAGCCAGCAGTCTTATCAGCTTGTATCAGCTAATTACATGCTTGTGAATATCATTAGCCGCACGCGCGCGCCGTATTTGTCCTATACTTTGTACAGAGAAGGTCAAGCGATTGGCTGAGTAAACAAAGAAGCCGTTTGCCGGAGCACTAAACGACCCCACGAAGGAACGCCTCGAGTATCAGTCAAGCCTACGAAGGTCAGCGAACCTCTTGACGATTTATTGGAGCGAGTCAATCAAGAACGTCTACGATATCGATGCTTGAGACGGCTAGCGGTGGGCATCGAAAGGCAACTTTCGATTGTGGAACGAAAGGTACTTAACAGTAGGCTAAAATAAATTATCACCGATTAGATATCGATGCCAAGAAGCTACTGTCAAGCTGCTTTGAATATTGGTGAGGTTTTAGTGCTCCGGCAAAGCCACTACGCGTTCAATTAACGTCGCTAATAATCGTTCGCTAATTGGTTGGCTACAAGAGTGGGCGTGGTCATAAGCATGCCAATATAAAGTATAGCCATCATATATGATACATTTCAAGTCAGGTCTCCTGAGGATAATGTATGTGTGTGCTACAACCTCCTGAGTGAGGCTATTCTTGAGACTACTTTGGACTGGACCCCTGCCTTAACACCCTTGAGCAGTACATATACTAAGAAATCAGTTCCATGCCCAAATGGCTCAACACACAGTATACATGCTAAGAGATCAGCTCCATGCCCAAATGGCTCAACACACAGTACACATGCTAAGAAATCGGCTCCATGCATAAATGGTTCTAAGAAATCAGCTCCATGCACAAATGGCTCAACACACAGTACATATACTAAGAAATCAGTTCCATGCCCAAATGGCTCAACACACAGTATACATGCTAAGAGATCAGCTCCATGCCCAAATGGCTCAACACACAGTACACATGCTAAGAAATCAGCTCCATGCACAAATGGCTCTTATACACAGTACGCATACTAAGAGATCACCTCCATGCCCAAATGGCTCAACACACAGTACATATACTAAGAAATCAGTTCCATGCCCAAATGGCTCAACACACAGTACATATACTAAGAAATCAGTTCCATGCCCAAATGGCTCAACACACAGTACACATGCTAAGAAATCAGCTCCATGCCCAAATGGCTCTTATACACAGTATACACATGCTAAGAAATCAGTTGCAGGCCCAAATGGCTTAACACACAGTACACATGCATGCTAAGAATTTTGAAATCAGCTCCATGCACAAATGGCTCTTATACACAGTACGCATACTAAGAGATCACCTCCATGCCCAAATGGCTCAACACACAGTACATATACTAAGAAATCAGTTCCATGCCCAAATGGCTCAACACACAGTACATATACTAAGAAATCAGTTCCATGCCCAAATGGCTCAACACACAGTACACATTCCAAGAGATCAGCTCCATGCCCAAATGGCTCTTGTACACAGTAAGCATACTAAGAGATCACCTCCATGCCCAAATGGCTCAACACACAGTACATATACTAAGAAATCAGTTCCATGCCCAAATGGCTCAACACACAGTACATATACTAAGAAATCAGTTCCATGCCCAAATGGCTCAACACACAGTACACATTCCAAGAGATCAGCTCCATGCCCAAATGGCTCTTGTACACAGTAAGCATACTAAGAGATCACCTCCATGCCCAAATGGCTCAACACGCAGTACACATGCTAAGAAATCAGCTCCATGCCCAAATGGATCAACACACAGTACACATGCTAAAAAATTAGCTCCATGCACAAATGGCTCTTATACACAGTACGCATACTAAGAGATCACCTCCATGCCCAAATGGCTCAACACACAGTACATATACTAAGAAATCAGTTCCATGCCCAAATGGCTCAAAACACAGTACACATGCTAAGAAATCAGCTCCATGCACAAATGGCTCTTATACACAGTACGCATACTAAGAGATCACCTCCATGCCCAACTGCCTCAACACACAGTACATATACTAAGAAATCAGTTCCATGCCCAAATGGCTCAACACACAGTATACATGCTAAGAGATCAGCTCCATGCCCAAATGGCTCTTATACACAGTACACATGCTAAGAGATCACCTCCATGCCCAAATGGCTCAACACACAGTACGTATACTAAGAGATCAGTTCCATGCCCAAATGGCTCAACACACAGTACATATACTAAGAAATCAGTTCCATGCCCAAATGGCTCAACACACAGTACACATGCTAAGAAATCAGCTCCATGCCCAAATGGCTCTTATACACAGTACACATGCTAAGAAATCAGTTGCAGTCCCAAATGGCTTAACACACAGTACACATGCATGCTAAGAATTTTGAAATCAGCTCCATGCACAAATGGCTCTTATACACAGTACGCATACTAAGAGATCACCTCCATGCACAAATGGCTCTTATACACAGTACGCATACTAAGAGATCACCTCCATGCCCAAATGGCTCAACACACAGTACATATACTAAGAAATCAGTTCCATGCCCAAATGGCTCAACACACAGTACATATACTAAGAAATCAGTTCCATGCCCAAATGGCTCAACACACAGTATACATGCTAAGAGATCAGCTCCATGCCCAAATGGCTCAACACACAGTACACATGCTAAGAAATCAGTTGCAGGCCCAAATGGCTTAACACACAGTACACATGCATGCTAAGAATTTTGAAATCAGCTCCATGCACAAATGGCTCTTATACACAGTACGCATACTAAGAGATCACCTCCATGCACAAATGGCTCTTATACACAGTACGCATACTAAGAGATCACCTCCATGCCCAAATGGCTCAACACACAGTACATATACTAAGAAATCAGTTCCATGCCCAAATGGCTCAACACACAGTACATATACTAAGAAATCAGTTCCATGCCCAAATGGCTCAACACACAGTACACAAGCTAAGAAATCAGCTCCATGCCCAAATGGCTCTTATACACAGTACACATGCTAAGAAATCAGTTGCAGGCCCAAATGGCTTAACACACAGTACACATGCATGCTAAGAATTTTGAAATCAGCTCCATGCACAAATGGCTCTTATACACAGTACGCATACTAAGAGATCACCTCCATGCCCAAATGGCTCAACACACAGTACATATACTAAGAAATCAGTTCCATGCCCAAATGGCTCAACACACAATATACATTTCAAGAGATCAGTTCCATGCCCAAATGGCTCTTGTACACAGTAAGCATACTAAGAGATCACCGCCATGCCCAAATGGCTCAACACGCAGTACACATGCTAAGAAATCAGCTCCATGCCCAAATGGCTCAACACACAGTACACATGCTAAGAAATCAGCTCCATGCACAAATGGCTCAACACACAGTACACATGCTAAGAAATCAGCTCCATGCACAAATGGCTCTTATACACAGTACGCATACTAAGAGATCGCCTCCATGCCCAAATGACAACACACAGTACATATACTAAGAAATCAGTTCCATGCCCAAATGGCTCAACACACAATATACATTCCAAGAGATCAGTTCCATGCCCAAATGGCTCTTGTACACAGTAAGCATACTAAGAGATCACCGCCATGCCCAAATGGCTCAACACACAGTACATATACTAAGAAATCAGTTCCATGCCCAAATGGCTCAACACACAATATACATTCCAAGAGATCAGTTCCATGCCCAAATGGCTCTTGTACACAGTAAGCATACTAAGAGATCACCGCCATGCCCAAATGGCTCAACACGCAGTACATATGCTAAGAAATCAGCTCCATGCCCAAATGGCTCAACACACAGTACACATGCTAAGAAATCAGCTCCATGCCCAAATGGTTCAACACACAGTACACATGCTAAGAAATCAGCTCCATGCACAAATGGCTCTTATACACAGTACGCATACTAAGAGATCACCTCCATGTCCAAATGGCTCAACACACAGTACATATACTAAGAAATCAGTTCCATGCCCAAATGGTTCAACACACAGTACACATGCTATGAAATTGGCTCCATGCCCAAATGGCTCTTATACACAGTATGCATACTAAGAGATCACCTCCATGCCCAAATGGCTCAACACACAGTACATATACTAAGAAATCAGTTCCATGCCCAAATGGCTCAACACACAGTACATATACTAAGAAATCAGTTACATGCCCAAATGGCTCAACACACAGTACACATGCTAAGAAATCAGCTCCATGCCCAAATGGCTCTTATACACAGTACACATGCTAAGAAATCAGTTGCAGTCCCAAATGGCTTAACACACAGTACACATGCATGCTAAGAATTTTGAAATCAGCTCCATGCACAAATGGCTCTTATACACAGTACGCATACTAAGAGATCACCTCCATGCACAAATGGCTCTTATACACAGTACGCATACTAAGAGATCACCTCCATGCCCAAATGGCTCAACACACAGTACATATACTAAGAAATCAGTTCCATGCCCAAATGGCTCAACACACAGTACATATACTAAGAAATCAGTTCCATGCCCAAATGGCTCAACACACAGTATACATGCTAAGAGATCAGCTCCATGCCCAAATGGCTCAACACACAGTACACATGCTAAGAAATCAGTTGCAGGCCCAAATGGCTTAACACACAGTACACATGCATGCTAAGAATTTTGAAATCAGCTCCATGCACAAATGGCTCTTATACACAGTACGCATACTAAGAGATCACCTCCATGCACAAATGGCTCTTATACACAGTACGCATACTAAGAGATCACCTCCATGCCCAAATGGCTCAACACACAGTACATATACTAAGAAATCAGTTCCATGCCCAAATGGCTCAACACACAGTACATATACTAAGAAATCAGTTCCATGCCCAAATGGCTCAACACACAGTACACAAGCTAAGAAATCAGCTCCATGCCCAAATGGCTCTTATACACAGTACACATGCTAAGAAATCAGTTGCAGGCCCAAATGGCTTAACACACAGTACACATGCATGCTAAGAATTTTGAAATCAGCTCCATGCACAAATGGCTCTTATACACAGTACGCATACTAAGAGATCACCTCCATGCCCAAATGGCTCAACACACAGTACATATACTAAGAAATCAGTTCCATGCCCAAATGGCTCAACACACAATATACATTCCAAGAGATCAGTTCCATGCCCAAATGGCTCTTGTACACAGTAAGCATACTAAGAGATCACCGCCATGCCCAAATGGCTCAACACGCAGTACACATGCTAAGAAATCAGCTCCATGCCCAAATGGCTCAACACACAGTACACATGCTAAGAAATCAGCTCCATGCACAAATGGCTCAACACACAGTACACATGCTAAGAAATCAGCTCCATGCACAAATGGCTCTTATACACAGTACGCATACTAAGAGATCGCCTCCATGCCCAAATGACAACACACAGTACATATACTAAGAAATCAGTTCCATGCCCAAATGGCTCAACACACAATATACATTCCAAGAGATCAGTTCCATGCCCAAATGGCTCTTGTACACAGTAAGCATACTAAGAGATCACCGCCATGCCCAAATGGCTCAACACACAGTACATATACTAAGAAATCAGTTCCATGCCCAAATGGCTCAACACACAATATACATTCCAAGAGATCAGTTCCATGCCCAAATGGCTCTTGTACACAGTAAGCATACTAAGAGATCACCGCCATGCCCAAATGGCTCAACACGCAGTACATATGCTAAGAAATCAGCTCCATGCCCAAATGGCTCAACACACAGTACACATGCTAAGAAATCAGCTCCATGCCCAAATGGCTCAACACACAGTACACATGCTAAGAAATCAGCTCCATGCACAAATGGCTCTTATACACAGTACGCATACTAAGAGATCACCTCCATGTCCAAATGGCTCAACACACAGTACATATACTAAGAAATCAGTTCCATGCCCAAATGGTTCAACACACAGTACACATGCTATGAAATTGGCTCCATGCCCAAATGGCTCTTATACACAGTATGCATACTAAGAGATCACCTCCATGCCCAAATGGCTCAACACACAGTACATA
Source organism: Cliona cf. orientalis (assembly GCA_963930775.1). Classification (NCBI taxonomy): domain Eukaryota; kingdom Metazoa; phylum Porifera; class Demospongiae; order Clionaida; family Clionaidae; genus Cliona; species Cliona cf. orientalis. Next base: position 10,434,937 of record OZ005689.1, read on the forward strand.
TACTAAAAAATCAGTTCCATGCCCAAATGGCTCAACACACAGTACATATACTAAGAAATCAGTTACATGCCCAAATGGCTCAACACACAGTACACATGCTAAGAAATCAGCTCCATGCCCAAATGGCTCTTATACACAATACACATGCTAAGAAATCAGTTGCAGGCCCAAATGGCTTAACACACAGTACACATTCCAAGAGATCAGCTCCATGCCCAAATGGCTCTTGTACACAGTAAGCATACTAAGAGATCACCTCCATGCCCAAATGGCTCAACACGCAGTACACATGCTAAGAAATCAGCTCCATGCCCAAATGGCTCAACACACAGTACACATGCTAAGAAATCAGCTCCATGCCCAAATGGCTCTTATACACAGTACACATGCTAAGAAATCAGTTGCAGGCCCAAATGGCTTAACACACAGTACACATTCCAAGAGATCAGCTCCATGCCCAAATGGCTCTTGTACACAGTAAGCATACTAAGAGATCACCTCCATGCCCAAATGGCTCAACACGCAGTACACATGCTAAGAAATCAGCTCCATGCCCAAATGGCTCAACACACAGTACACATGCTAAGAAATCAGCTCCATGCACAAATGGCTCTTATACACAGTACGCATACTAAGAGATCACCTCCATGCCCAAATGACAACACACAGTACATATACTAAGAAATCAGTTCCATGCCCAAATGGCTCAACACACAGTATACATGCTAAGAAATCACCTCCATGCCCAAATGGCTCAACACACAGTACACATACTAAGTAATCACCTTCATGCCCAAATGACATAATTATACTACTAAAAGATCACCTCCATGTCCAAATGGCTTCTTACACAGAACTCATACGACAAATTATTTGCACTCTATTATACACACAAACACACAACGTCATAACTACGTAAATATACATTCAAAAGGTTTGATCATCTGTTCTGATTAGAGTATGTCACCATTGTACAGCAATATATACCGTATAGCAGGAATTTTTTTTTGGTCCAAATTCTTATTACCGTATTGCCTCTAATTTAATGGACATCTCTTAGCCAATTATCCGGACACCATTTCAAATTATTTGTTTACCTCTAATTAAACCGGACAGTCATGAAGTTTGAATTTTAGTTGTTCTAATTATTAATATCCGGACATCATTGGACATGCAGCTCGTGCTAGCGTGGTACTGATCAAGCAAAATTTGCAATGGACAGCTGCTTCTTTGGTGGTACTGAGGGAGGAGAGTTGTTTTCTTTCCTACCATGAACAGGGAGCTCCAGGTAACGTCTCATTTTCTCAATCTTTGCAGCTGCTCAATCGCACGTCCATTTGACCGAATGCATGCACATGCATGAAAGCGTGTAGCGGATATTGGCCAAATAATTATTTTTCTGGTGTCTGTTAAATTAGAGGTAATACGGTATACCTAGCCATAAAGCCCACAGAATACAATATTATGTATGATAGAATTACCAGAACACCCATGCAGCTCACATACATGCACATGTATATATGGCCTACAGCATAGCATGGTGATCTCTCCAGGCCGCTTCTATTTCGATTAAGGACTGATCACAAGTGCTCAAAGATTTGATAAACACCAGTAGCTGCCTGTACCCCATAGTTAGCATATAATTATGTGAACTTGAAAGGTCAAACTCCACTGACACAAAAGTGTCCGTTTGCATAGCTATATTAAATACACAATTCTAGCTATTATTAGATGCTAATACAAAAATTTCAGCTACTACGGTGTAAGTTTTATACCCCTGCAACCGTCAACCTTCATGGCCAATCTCCTCCACATCCACAGGATATATACTTTAAGGCTCAACCATTTTTAATTAAAGCTCACCTTGATTTCGGAAGACTGAGTCACTTGCTAGCCATGCTAGTGATCCAGAATATTAAATGGCTGGACGGCAAACAGCATTTTCCGCCTCATGATAGATAGGACGAGGAGAAAATGGATATGGAGGTGGGGGGTTACACAAATCGGCTTCCTGCATAGCGAGATTCTCGGGAAGACCGCTCAGTATGGCTGCCGGACTGAAGAGCCATCGCCTGACTCACTCCCACTGGCCAACAATATATCTTCCTCTTGTATATGGCATAGTCGCTACGATAGACTCTATTAATAGCTGAAAATCAAGCTTCAACGAGTGTAGCTAGCAAAACTGCGCGCATGCGCGTGCGCGTGGGGGTACCCCCTGCCCCTCGCAGGGACTGCGCGCGCAGGATAAATACCAGACATGGTATACTGTTAATAATTATTATTAGTATTACTGATGGATGTCACCTGAAATTATCTATTATTTCCACGGCCTGGCACAAATCTATCTTCCGGGGAGGGTATACTATAGATATAGTGTTCGGGATTTATAATAACATGGCAGAAGATATTCTTTTAACGAGGTACCAATACTCATGCCGTAATAATTAATATTATGCTTCACTTGGAGCTTCAATATTATCAAAGTTTCTTACTTATAATACAGGCAATGGTAACACTTTGCTAATGAAAAAATTTAATCTCCAATATAATTTAGAAGCTATTAAGATTCTATAGCTTTTCATTTGGAAAGAAAGTATCCGGGATCAGATTAGGCATTTATAAGAGTTCTGTTTTCTTGATGTTGTTGTTGTTATTTTTTGTAATTAATTATGTAATTAATTATGACTCTATAGAGAGAGCTGGATGGCATGATAATTATTGTTACAGTAGTAGTTTCATAAATTTTTACAGAGCCTACGGACACTGTGCCTATAGTTTAAAGTTAGACGAATAGTATATGCAGTGAAGATTAAAGGAAAATAAATCATGCAGATAATTATAAGTGTATGCTAGCTGTTCCACTATATAGAATTGAAAATTTAGCGAATGTCTTTAGACTATAGCTGCATGATCTGACTCTTAGGATACTTTTGAACAATCTGAGTATATACTAATATTAATTGCACTGTGTATATAAATATACAGCCATAATTTTGGGAATGCCATGGAGATAATCCCTTAATTTTTTTGGTATTTAATTTGCATTGTGTTTACATGCAGCCATTTGGCCATGGAGGTAATCTCTTAGTATGTCCTGCGTATATATAGAGCCATTTGGGCAAGGAGCTGATTTCTTGGTATTATATTTTGCATGACCACATGTATACATTGTGTGTTGATCGAGCTTAGCCTAGTATTTGGGGAGCTGATCTCTTAATAGTATACGAGTACCTTGTATAACCATCGAGGTGATCTCTTAGTATGTATATTATATTAATAATTATTATAGCTACAGTGTGGAGACATACTGATATTATGTTGGGCATGGAGGTAATCTCTTGGTATTATAATACTATTATGATCGCATACTATCTCAGTGTATTAATTATAATAGAGCTATTTGGGCATGCATGGAGGTATTATAATAATATTATTATGATTGTATGCTGTGTGCATGTTGAGCCATTTGGGCATGGAGCTGATCTCTTCGTATACAAGTACTTTGTATTTGGCCATGGAAGTGAATCAGATCTCTTAGTATGTATTATCATACACTGAGTGTGTGGAGCCATTTGGGCATGGAGGTAGTCTCTTGGTATTATAATATGATCGCATAATATTATGTGCCATATATAGAGCCATTTTGGCATGGAGGTATTCTTTTGGTATTACATATATTATTATTATGATTGTATAATATTCTTAAGCTTGTGTGTTGCTCGAGCCATTCGGGCATGGAGCTGATCTCTTAATTGGTATTATGATTGTATATATAGCTACTGTGTGTTGAGCCATTTGGGCATGGAGGTGATCTCTAGGTGTTACTAATTATGATCAGTGGTGTCGCCAGGGGGGTGCATGTGGGGTTATTTGCACCCAATCCATGCACCTGTGCACCCATCCTATTCATGACATTGTCAGTGTTACAGTAGTTTTGTTGAGCTTGCATGTCACAGTATGCAAATTTTGCTACAGCCAGTGATGTAATAATAATTATGTACATGCATGTATACACATCACTACATAATATATAATAATTTTTTTCTACACAACAATATTATAGTACTATAGCTGTAACGTAGCTATAGGTACATGTAGTACACTCTTCTGTTAGCTTTAACTTATATGCATCCACCTGTGCGGTTACTTTCGATAAGGCTTGCACCCAATTAAATAATTGCCTAGGGACACCACTGATTATGATCGTATATAGCTATAGTATATATACAGTACTGTGTGTTGAGCTATTTGGGCATGGACTCCGAGGTGATATCTTGGTATTATAATAATATTATGATTGTATACTGGAGGTATAATCTCTTGGTATTATAAATCCTGTGTGTTGTTCCATTTCGGCATGGAGCTGATCTCTTAGCATGCATGTGTACTTTGTATAGAGCCATTTGGGCATGGAGGTGATCTCTTAACATGTGTACTGTGTATAGAGCCATTTGGGCATGGAGGTGATCTCTTAGCATGTGTACTTTGTATAGAGCCATTTTGGCATGGAGGTGATCTCTTAGCATGTGTACTTTGTATAGAGCCATTTGGGCATGGAGGTGATCTCTTAGCATGTGTACTGTGTATAGAGCCATTTTGGCATGGAGGTGATCTCTTAGCATGTGTACTGTGTATAGAGCCATTTGGGCATGGAGGTGATCTCTTAGCATGTGTACTTTGTATATATAGAGCCATTTGGGCATGGAGGTGATCTAGCTCTTAGCATGTGTACTGTGTATAGAGCCATTTGGGCATGGAGGTGATCTCTTAGCATGTGTACTGTGTATAGAGCCATTTGGGCATGGAGGTGATCTCTTAGCATGTGTACTTTGTATAGAGCCATTTGGGCATGGAGGTGATCTCTTAGCATGTGTACTTTGTATAGAGCCATTTGGGCATGGAGGTGATCTCTTAGCATGTGTACTGTGTATAGATATCTCATCTAATGTTTAATATGCATGCATGCATGCAGACCAACCATGTATAATGATCGAAGATGTACTGTATAGGCCTAGCTAGTATATAATTATTATAATATGATTCTGCTTTGATTGGTATAATTAATCACACACTTCTGAGTACAATTAAGGCAGTAAATAGTACTGAACTCTTACATGTACGAGTTACGGCCAGTATACGAGTGACAGCGAGTGTTATTTAATTTGACTATACAAGTACAAGCATACGATTATACTGTTGCTGCCCTATTGATTGTACAAGGATTAAAACATGTGATTAGTTAGCTGTGACAAATACAGCACTTAATTTTGAAATGACTACTGACAGGCATCTATATCTCATAGTCACCTACAAGATTTTCATAGTCACCTAATGTACAATCTTTGCCCTCCGGCTCTTTTAATTAGTCAGTTTCTATATGTGATTCATAGAAAACCTCAGGGCTCTCATAGAACCCTCGCTTTGCTTGGGATTCTTGAGTTCTTCGGTCTTCTAAATCACATAGAAACCTCCCAAACCTAAACATGCAGTGTCTAACTCATATTATAGCTAATAGTATGCTATGGAATTTGCCCTAGGCTTTAGCAAGAGCATACCAATTATAGAGTAAGAGTACAAATAACTACAGCTGTAATCCGTACTCTTGCCTATGGTAGTAATGTATCGGGACTGTAATCACTATACTATTTAATGTGGCTATAATAATTTTTATATATTAAAGCAGATTGTTAACATCACCACATGGAGATTTATACACTTGGTACATATATAATAATGATTGATTGAAGAGAAGTTGCAATATCACCACATGGAGATTTAAATTTTGTCCATTAATTGAAGAGAAGTTGCAATATCAATTGATGAGCTAACATCAATAGCGTCTCTTTTTCCGCGTGCGCAATATTATGTTTAGTAATAATTATTGCGATCATAACGTTAAACATTGCGATCGTGCAATTGTTAACCCGTTATTCGCGCGTTTTGCGCCGATGTTGCGCGCGCCTCCCTATGGCCATTCCAGCACGGAGCCATTGTGGCACGCTACACAAGTGTTATGTTACCCCCGTCAATTCGATGGAGATGAAGGGTAGCTGGTGGGACACCAAGAACTTTTGAAAGCATCTCCTTGATATTCACAGCATCTCCAAGTTTTTGTAACACTATTTTCTCATCTGCCAGTAAAACTACAGCGAATGGTTTCTTTCGAATCAGTTTACTGGCATAATAGCCTGACAAGCCTGGTTCGACTTCAAAAAATTTCCGCTTACAAAACTCATTAAATTTTTTAGAATAATCTGCCAAACGATCTTTGTCGCTAGGATCACCTAACTCATTAATTATCTCTGCCAAAGTTTCATGATTGAAGAATGACATTTCTGGAGCAAGCTCTGTAAACACTCGATCAATTGACGTTGATCCTGTTAACTGATCATGTAGAGAAGAATTGGAAGTGACAGCAACTTTGACTACTTTTTCAACAGTAACTCCCCGCCGTATTAGAGAGTCACAAGTTCTATTAGACAGGTATGCAAAACTCTTCATAATTTCTTTTGTATCCCTTCTCAGTATGTAATATAAGTTTTCTTGATCGTCTTCACTAAGGGTAGCTAGTTATCTCATGGTAAGGTATATATGATTTAGGACAACCTTTTTGAAGGTACATTTCTAACAAGCATTTACCACAGGGACACTCAAATCTTATGTCGGATTCACTTTTCTTTGCATCACAGTCAGTCGTGGTGGTTTCTGGAAATTATTAGATTAATTGTCATCCTCAACAAACCCTTATTAACTAACACACTATTTTAGCTGCACATGCAATGATTGGAAACAATGTATACCTGAAACTATTAATTTATTTTCAAGTTACTTTCAACAGTTAGACTTTTATGATCATACACCTGCTGGTAACTTTTGTATATCTTTCTTCGGAACTTTACATTACCTTTCATGATTGAAGTGTGAAAGAATTTTAATAACATGCAAATAAAACTCAGCGATAGAATTCACACCTTTTGGGTGTTAACTCAACCTACTGGGGGGAAAAGTTGCATAGCCATGATGCTGGAATGGAGCTTTTTTCCACAGGCATGTTAAATTTTTGGTAATTTTGCCAGACTTCATGGAAAAGTTGCTGAAAGATAAAAAGAAGCTGTCATACGTACCTTATAGATTTTACAAGCTTTCAGTATGCCTAGCGGCAGGCTCCATAAGATATCATACACATGAAGAAATTACATTTTTATAGTAGAGCAATCTTCTGTCCCAATTTTATGGTAAATAGCTCCATACTAACATTATGGCTCTACAACATTTTCCTCCAGTAAGCTAAATAGCTAATGCCCATGGGGGGAATTGTACTGTTGTTATTATTATACATATTATTATCATTAAAATTCTTTAACGCTTCAATCATGAGGTCTAGCTACTGATCCTAGAATTCATGTACCATTTTTGTTGCTTGAATGGTCTGCTAGAATCTTGCACAGAGATTCAGCTTCATATCTTTCACCTTTGTTCAGTAAAGCATCCACGAGAACTTTATAGGTAGCTTCATATCCGTTCCTGGTCTTCCATTTTTGTAATGCAGCTATCCTTTTCTCCTTTTCTGTAGAATTTTCTCTATCAACATCACCAAGATCGAGCTCACCGAGCAGAGACCCAAAAATCACTCTCCATTGGCTGAAACAATCGGATAGAGAAGGAATGATGCTGTAATCGAAAGAGTTTGAGAGCTCGTCAGCAGCGAGGCCGATTTCATTAGCAATTTCTTCGGGAGAAATCAGCGCCATGGCGTAAAAGTGTTTGTCATAGTACTGAAATTACAATATCACACCTAGAAATTACACCTCAAAAAGCCTGGGTACGAAGCTAAGCGCATTTGGGCGTAGTTTACGGTGTCAAAGGTCAACATATGCCAACGCGTGTATACCGTACGGCGGATAGAGCAGTCACGAAAGTTTTCCACCCACGAAAATTAATGCCTATGGCGATAATTTAATAGTATGGTTATTATTACACCGGTATGCTAGTCAAATTATGATGATGGGCGTGCTATGGCCACAAACATCGTGATGCGCGGCCAACACTTCCCAGTGTTAGCAAGCAACAGTAGCAACTGTCATCCAGCTGATAGCGTCTTCGACACTAATATTCTTCTATCTCATGCTATTTGTCCAAGTCTCTGTAGGTATCGCTTAGTAGATCGCGAGCGAGATCGAGTGCGTGCATAGATTACATCATCGCTTACGCAGAGCCACGCCCTCACCTTTTCGCGAAAATGAGCACCCACGAAAACATACTTGCCAAGTGTCCCGGAAATTTTAGACATGTCCCGGAGTCCCGAAAGACTGGAAATTGTCCCGGATCTTTAGTTTGACCTTCAACCTTAACTTCATTGCTGACTAAACATGCAAACTCAGCACTATTTTAAGGTCAAAGGTTGTTTAGCGTGGTGCGTACAGGCAGTAGCTGCACTCTCATCTCTCAACCAAGCAAGAAATAATAATTAGCTATCAACATCCTAATCTTATTGTGTCTTTTAACATGGTATTATTGTGATAATATGGATTGTCCTGCAACTTCTGTCAAAATCCTGCAAATTTTGATTTGCGGCATGTTGAGTGATGGGGGTTGGAAAGTATGCAAAATTACCTGCCATACGGTATGTAAGAAAGTGCATTATACATTTGGGGGGGGGGGGGGGGGAGATGGCGAGACAAACTACCAATGCAGGAAGTTCAACTTGTGTAAAAGTGCAGGGGGCTTATGCGCGAGGGGGAGGGGGCCTAATTGCGGGATTCTACGGAACTGTTTATTTCAAGTCTTTTCCTTCAGGTGCAGGTGGTGGTGCATGCAGATGCATCACATGAGGTATGTATTCTAGTATTATCGTGGAATCCCGCGATTATGCCCACCCCCCCTTATGCATGCTAGCACTGGGCAAAAACAGGGCTTATACACTGGATCCTAACGTTTCCGTGTGACGCCGATGATCATTACCGACCACTGAATGCCACGTGGGTGCACGATCTCTGTACTTTCTCTGGCTGTTTGGTGGGCAAAACTCGAGAAAGTACATTTTGACACAAATATAGCTCATTTTGTTAGTCATGCATGGCTACTGTTTTTACTTGGCTTATAGTCTATAATATGTTTGCATTTTAGGGGGGGGGGGGGGCTTATAAGTGAGACAAAACTATATACCTGTGCAGGAACTTAAGCTAATTAAAAATGCAGAGGAGGCTTATTTGCGTGAGGGGAGGGGCGTCATCGCAGGATTCTACGGTATACCAATTCAAGACTATACTACCGTAAATTTTCGTTGTAAAAATATTTTCGTAGTAGATGGCGGCTACGAAAATTAATCTTACAAAAATTAGCATGCACTAGAAACGCTAATGCAGTAAGGGGTCGTTCCTACGAAAAAATTTTTACATGAAAATTTATCATATGAAAGTTTCTTTACACGAAAATTTCCAGATCTACGGTATCTCTATTCTCAGCCCCTGGATTAGTACAGTCCCTTACTGCCAATTCTGTGAAATAATGCCACTAGAATCACCAGCATAGATTCAACACGGAAACTCTAATTCAAAAATCTGGAAAGAGATGTTTGTACTACCACTATGTGCGTTGCATACTTCTTGTAATCTGACAAAGATACTCCTGACAACACCACATAATAATAATCATTATAGTGGTAAAGGTATACAATACTAAGTCTCACTAATTTAAAATTGTTGCTACATGCACTAGGCACACAATAATAACCTTAAGTAAAATTTTATGATGTCTACTAAGTATCGGAGCAGCTGAATCATTTCAGCAGTGGAGTCATACTTCCTTCTGAGTCAGTATCATCATCATCACTGAACCTGCTTCTACTCAATGCAGCTTTGGATTCATGCCTTTGATTTCCCCGACTATTATGGCTATTACCACAGTCAGGAAGAGTAGATAGCTCTTGGCGATCAGTGTTTAGATGTTTATCCAAAGTAAAATCATCCATAGGTGAATGTTCTCTGGAATCAAAGTCAATTTGAGAAACATTTGGTAGATCGTTATCATTAGTGTTGTTCAAACTTTCAGCTACTTTCTCTTTGATAAGCTTCTTCCACATTTTGAGAAAGATTTCAGTGAAAATATGACAAGAAACCACCAAGAAGAACAGTAAGATTATGATTGATCCAAAAATAAACGTGAAAATTGACTGAGAGCTCTGTGAAAAGATTGTTGACACAGCAAGCAATGCCATATTCAAAAAGCAAGTCACATTGATGGCTTGTACGATCCAGTTTTTGTATATTCGACCGATGAGGGCTTTCAAAAACATGAGATTACAGGACACAACTGAAATTGCGATCATATTTACTCCTGGATCACCGGATTTGTTTAACACAAATGTAAGATAAAGAATGACACGTGCAAGCAGTAATAATCCAGTCCAATAGCGATGCTTAAATGCATACGGAGCGTGATATGGCTCAATAAAGTGACAGAGTCTCTGGTGCCCAATCCACTTCAAAAGCCATCGGTTTTGATGCCTTAGAAGCCATTGCCAAAAGAGAAGCAGAAAGGTGTAGATAATACCTACCAGGAGAATCAAGGTTCCTAAGAGAAACAAGGCAATATGTTTACCATGAAGATACTTAACACTAGCATCAGGTAACCAGACAACTTCACGGGAACCATTTGGAAATGTAATAATACCAAAGGACATGGAGCTAATCATGATGTGGAGTAACTTCGTATACGAAAGCAAGACTAGGGTAGCCAGGGTTGCCACTGGATTCCTCTTTGCTATCAATTCAGAGAACTTCATTGAATACTCACTTATGACAATTATTATGATAACGAGTACGATGATGTAAGCTGGAAATGCAAGTTGAAGCCAAGTTTTCCAATAGGTGTCCATTCCATTGTAAAAACAAACATTAAACCCTACCTCTAGGTTAAGCCAAGATAAGAATACTGAAATGAATCTCAGGTTTGCTGTTGGGAAAAACATGCTTGTATTTGCACCGATAATGTTGGCATAAAAAATGAGCCCACTGAGGGTACCTACAGCAACGGTCAAATTGAGAACTAAAATGGACACCACCAAAAGTAGACCAGATACAAAGAAAGTCATCAAAATAATTACAATATCTCTACGCCATACTTTGGAACAGGGAATACAGAGAGAACTACCGAGCGACAAACTCAGACCAGGTTTACAACGACTGCAAAGCAGTCCTGAGCGATTGTTAGCGCACTGTGCATCAGCACCATTAAGTACGTTGAGATCAAGGTGAACATGAGGAAGACAATAGTCTAGAGGACAGTGAGGGTATAGAATGTAGTTGTGGCCAGAGGTGCTTTCAGTGCTGGTTATTGTTAAGTTTGTAATCCAAAAATTGCCATCTTTTAGCAATATTCCTGTTTGGGGATCACAGTTAGGATCGGCTATATAAGGGTAGAGTTTTAAGTCACAGATGCATTCACAGTTAATATTTTGATCTTTTGGTTTTGGCTGAAGGCCAATAGGACAATCACAGTTTAAAAATATTATAGAAATATATTTCTTCGACCTGGGAGCATGATTACAAGGACCACGAGCATATATAGATAGTCCTTCAGTTGGCCTAGGAGAGTGTACACTGAAAGTTAGGTTGGTACACTTATCAGTGGTGGTTTGTAGCTGTTGACCATCTCCTAAACCACTCTCTTCATACTTAAGCTGAATGTCAATTTGGCTATATGGCTGTATACGTTTGACTTGATTAACTGCCACAAGAGAAATATTAAATCTTTCACCTTTCTTAATTTGAATTGGAGGTAGACTAAGTTGATCTTCACAGTCTGGTTCTGAATCACTGCTTGGACTGCAGAAACATAGGGAAACTGGATCAGAATCGATAATACCTGGGTGAGAAAGGTTACTCATGTTGCTAATGTTCTTAAAGTATGCAACTCCATCAATATGTCTTGAATATGCAATAGTAGGTGCAGTTAGATAGTTTTTGACAGCATTACTTATTGTACATCTGTCCAGTAGTCCTCCATAGAGAATAGAGCCACTTGTTTGAGAATTATTATCAGTGAATGTTAAACTAGCGAATTTACTAAAATCTCTTATCTTTCCATGTGATATCACTTGAACAAAACAATAGGTGCCGTCATAAGTTTGAAATTTCTCTGATACTGATGTAAGTGAGCATGTTTCAGTAAAGGTATCATCTCTAACATAAATAGCTCCTCCTGAAATACTTGCTGAGTTTTCTGTAAAGTAAAAGTTTACACGATGACTTTTATCATTCTTAAAGATATACAGTTGGGAGTTTAACTCAAGATAAATTCCACCGCCATGATCAGCTCCATTTCTAATGAATTGTACTGAAGATTCAACATCGGGATTGCCTTCAGAGGTCACTGAGATTATGGAATTGATAGCACAAATTCCACCTCCTTTATCTCTTGCAGTATTGCTGGAAAGATTTATAGTACAATTGTATTTACAGAGTAGCCTACTGCGATATATGTACAAGGCTCCACCTCTTGCTAATACTTGATTGCGTTCTGCTGCAATAGTAGCATTAGTAACTTCAAGCATACTGTCCACGGCATATATTGCTCCACCAGCAAATCCTGAATTATTTATTAGATTGCATGTACCGCTAAAAATGACCTTACTTTGAAGCATCCTAATTGCACCACCCTCCACCGCCCCATTTTGAAGAAATTTAGCATCTTTAATAGTTATTGATTTACTTCTGAACTCAAATGCTCCACCACCGATTATTGCCAAATTATTGATGAAATTACTGTCAATTATAGTTGCATTACTATTGTAGTCTATGTTCAACACTCCACCAGTGTAATTGGCAAAATTTTTACGAAAAATGCTATTGCAAATCATTATCGAGGAAAGTATTTCAGAATGCACTTCTTTACTACTGCCAAAATGTGCTGCAATGACACCTCCAATCCATTGTTGAGCTGAGTTATTATGTACTAAGCTTCCATTAATGGTAACAAAACAGTGGCCATCTGCGAGAATAACACCTCCAGACGTTCCAGCCAAGTTGTTTCTAATCTGACATATATTAATGTATGCTGTGCTTGCATTGATGTATACAACACCCCCTTTCTTAAGAGCATGGTTGTTATGCATTTCAGTATAACGCATTTTCAAAATTGAGCCAGCATAAATATACATAACTCCTCCAAAGGTTTCAGCCATGTTATTGTAAATTTGACTTGAAATGATGTTGACCGTGCTATTGACAGCAGTCAAAACACCACCGTTTGTTGCTGTATTATCACTAAACTCACATTCAGTTATGACAACTGTTGTCTTAAGGTCTTCCAGTGTATCATGTATTCCATCCTCGATGTAAAAAACACCACCAACGCATGTTTCTGCTGAGCAATTTACTGCTGTATTCCCAGTGAAGCTGCTGTTTTTCAAGTTTATCTCACTGCCTTGTGTAGCAAATATAGCTCCACCAATATCAGCTCCATTTCCAACAAATTCACTTCTTATGATAGTGACACTACTCTGGTTGGCAATGATTACTCCACCTACACGTGCATACTGACATTTGTGGCCTTCGAGAATTCTTATTGGTCCTCGAAAACTTCCAACAGTGTTGTACATAAACAAGCAGGCTGTAATGTTCACTTGGGCTCTATGAATCTCGAGCACTGTTTCACTCTCATTAACACCAATGAAAGTCGTATTTTCCAACAAGAATTCCTTAATTAGTTTAATTTCATTGTTGCCACAACCAATAAAATTAAATCCTTTAACTAACAACTTACTAACGCCTTCAAACTTGAAATTTGCATGTTGTTTGCAGAAAATCGACACATCACTGGAGGACATTGATATCATTGAAATGTTACTGACATTTGCGATAAAAATCTTTGACTCCAGTGAATAATTTCCGGATGTAAATAATAACGTAGCATTATGCTTGAGAGAATTCAGTACTTGCTTGGTACCAATCTGAGATAGAGTAAGACATGTCCTGACAGGGCATGGAGAATTCAATGACGGTTTCATGTAAATCTCTGTGCCTAGTCCAATATGAACCTTTAAACAGATGGCAACTAGCATAAGAAGTCGACAACTGGAATACACAAATTTCATATTGATTTTAATCAGAGGTATATAGCTTGAATGCTCACAACTTCGATTAGCTAGAAAACCTGTAGACACACTTGGGAATAGAAAATTCCTTTTATAATATGTTTTTGATTAGAAATATCCATAATATTATGATATTCAAATAATACGTAATCAATAATGGAGACTACAAGACGTATTGATCATACATAAGTATAATACAGTTAACTGAAATTAATAGTTGCTCCATTCTCAATTTATAAACAACAACGGACTGTTGTGCTTTCAGTTTATCACTATTATAGTGCCATAACATATACGAGCTTATAAAGCAGCATAGGTCTAGGTTTGTAGCCTTGTCCCCAGGCCACTCCCATGTTTTCAATGTTAGCTACACGCATATAACATTGAAAACGTGAGAGTGGCCCGGAGACAGGGCTACTAGATTTGACAATTGTATATACTGCACATATAGCAATATAGAGCGAGGGAAACACCACCGCTGAGGTTGAACATCACATCAGAATTCTGAGTAATTTAAAAGTAGATAATCCTGTATAGCTACCCTACATGGCTATAGCTACTATGTCAAAGTAGTTGCTAGCTATTGCCACATCATGTTAGTTGGTTGCTGCTATTGCTTGTCACGATCAGCTATTTAATACTACAACAACAACCTATCTTGTCGTTGGCATGATCATCATTATTATGACACAATAATAATATTATTATTATTTTCTGTTTATACAATGGCCAGAGATACAACCTCTTGTGTCTCATGTTCGAGTTGTTTCTGATGACCTTTTGTAACAGATAGACAGAAGAGAGCAATGTCTATAGTTTGTATGTGCCAGATCGATAGATTGGTCCATTTCTAACTGAAACGACATAATATGGTACTGTAACATCCTATTTTTTCTTCATATAATATAGGAGTGAGAAAAAGTGGCGAAAGCTAGTACGCAGATGTAGTGCAGGATTATGGATATTGAGGTATGTTTTTCTAACAGGCACGTTCATGTGGTCCACAATTGATACCAATAGGCAGTTATAGGAGCACAAGCCGCCACGTGCATGTTGGTCATGGAATAATTATTGTGGGTCACACTGCAGGCATGCACTGCATGCAGCACTATGCACGTGCTCCAGCAGTGCATCTAACATGCTTATCCTTTATCTTTTTCTGAGAGTAAAAGAAGGCTAATCAGTGTAGCATCCTAATAGCTATTTATGTGTGTAGCTAATAATTATTGTTGCTAGTGCTGATCATGCACAACAGATATGAGCTTTACCTAACATGCACTAGCCCAGATTGGATGATAACTATATACAATAATATTGAAGGTAAACAACTTTCTTGAGATATCAATCTCCTTCCCAATTTTCTTGAGATAACAATCTTCTCAGCAGTTCCTCTAGCACATTGCTAGAAATGCAGGATTTTCCAGTAAGCTGTATCGGGGGCCAATCAGTGTTGTAGTTTCAGAGAATTGTTTACTTGGACGTACATTGTAAGTATATATTAAGGCTCGTTAAAGCTATACTTATTATTATAAGGAAAGAGGAAAACCATTAGCTAAATGTACTGTAGCGCTACAATAGCCGCAAGAAAATGAAATGTGCACAATAGAACTCCTGATAAGGCCACTAAGACATATTATCGTAGAAACTGGTTATTAAGTGCATGCGCTTATAACACGCGGCAGCAAGATAATATGCGCTTAACAAAAAGTATGCGCTTAACAAGAAGCATGCATGCGCTTACTCTTAAAAGTGCTAAAACATGGTAGGTGGGGCGTGCGTATGGCATTCCAACACTTACAAAATTGGCAAGCTCAAATACATGGTCAAACTTGAGTCAGATATATGGTCAAACTCAAATATGTGGTCAAAATTGTTGCTGATATATATATGCTCAAAGCCAAATATATGGTCAAATTTTATATGATCAAACTCAAATACATGATGAAACGTAAGTTATGGTCAAATATATAAATTTTGCATTTCACCATGTATTTGAGCTACTGAATGCCCATATATGGTCAAACATGCAGCAAATATATTATGGTCATAATTCAAGAAGATCCCCTTACATAATAGTCACAGATATGATGTATCTATTAGTTAATTGGACCGACGTGACGTCAACGGAATCACAGCCGGGCCGCGCCGGGCCGGAATCCGTGTTCTTCTTGAATTTTGACCATATATTTGCTGCATGTTTGACCATATATGGGCATTCAGTAGCTCAAATACATGGTGAAATGCAAAATTTATATATTTGATCATAACTTACGTTTGACCATGTATTTGAGTTTGATCATATAAAATTTGACCATATATTTGGCTTGAGCATATATTGGCAACAGTTTTGACCACATATTTGAGTTTGACCATATATCTGACTTAAGTTTGACCATGTATTTGAGCTTGCCAATTTTGTCAGTATTGGAATGCCATACGTGCGTAAAGAACGTGTTGATGGTAGAAAGGCCTACTACAGTGGCCAGGAAGCGACCAGAGAGCGTAATTCCAGCTGGATTTCAGGTCTAGCATAGGACCCGATATGGTACTCATGCTGTCTCCAGTAGAACTGGTCAGTATAACAGCTATGCCCAGTATATGTAACCATAACCACGTTAGGGATCGACTGGTAACATCTCTCTGTCAGGAGAGAAGGCTCATCGTGATTACAGAGTGGATGTGAGCTAATTGAATGGGAAAGAAACTGAGATTCCAGGGCTTAAACATTAGGCAAGGCATGTATGCCCTGCATGTAGCTATAGGGGTCCGGTCCTATAAAGAGTTACTAGGACGGTGTTATCAGCTAAGCAGACATATGGCTCATATGAGAATGAGTAACATAATGAATGGTCTTAATGACTATAGCAGTAGCTGATGTACATGCATGGATATCGATGTATATACTCATTAGCTACTCCTCCATCATGCTTGTACTCTTAACGCCAGGAAGCTGGCAACATTAGACTCAATATTGGCAAGAAAACTGTCCCAGTTTCTGGGAAAGTTGAATGCAGCAACGAGGGCAGTGCCAGTGGCACCCCTGTTCTATCGCAACCTCCAAACAGCATTGAGCAAAGCTCTACAGGAGACGGGACAGGACTACTCAGAGAACATGACAGTGACTCTGAGTATGAAGGAGGAGCTGTAGTGGTGGGAGGATCACTTCTCCCAGTGGAATGGCAGTACTCTGATGACAGAGAAACCAGCAGTGGTCATAGAATCCGATGCGTCAAAACGAGGCTGGAGAGCAACCTCCCGAAGAGTCCGGACGGGAAGACCCTGGTCCAGGGAAGAGTCCCAGATGCATATCAACTGCCTAGAGGCACTGGCTGCTTTTCTAGCAGTCAAGTATTTCCTCAGGGAGAAGAGGAACGTAACAGTTCTACTCAGGATGGACAACATGAGTGCAGTCACATATGTGAACAAACTCGGAGGAACAATATCACAGAACCTGACATCCATAATCCTGACATCCATAATCAAGAAACTTTGGATGTGGTGCATGCAGAGAGATATAACCCTGGTAGCCAAACGTCTACCGGGGGTGCAGAACTCTGTGGCAGATGAAGAGTCATGGGTGATGAAAGACAGGACAGATTGGAGGCTGAACCCAGAAGTGTTCAGACGCATGGATTGCCAGATGGGTCCACTGGCAGTGGATCTGTTTGCATCACGCCTAACAGCACAACTCCCATGCTACTTCAACGTACTGGAGACCCAACCCAGAATCAGAAGCCCAGAATGCCTTCTCACAGGATTGGAGCAGGCTGGGAGGAATGGGTTATGCGAACCCTCCATGGAACCTGTTTGGGAGAACACTCTCTCAAGTGAGGGCCGGCTCAGAGAGCAACGACTGTGCTAATAGCACCAGTTTGGAAGGCACAGGCCTGATACCCCACACTCCTGGGGATGCTGACAGCGTTCCCAGTCAGACTACCTCACTCCTCAGATCTGATGCTGTCAGTGACAGCAATGAGCTCACCAGAGTTGGAGCCACAACTAGCCGCCTGGCCTATAGCTATCTCAGGCGACAATACAAAGACAAATAAATTTCTGACCAAGGCACGAAGCTGCTGCTGGCATCATGGAGAACAAAATCCTCGAAGTCATATGACTCACTCTTTGGGAAATGGGTATGCTGGTGTAACCCAAGGCATACCAATCCCATTTCAGGACCTGTGAGTGATGTGGTCAACTTTCTGGCCCACTTGTATGGGGAAGGATACCAGTATCACTCGGAATGCATACAGGTCAGCATGCGCAATCTCTTCAGTGCACACCAAAGTGGATGGTTGCAATGTGGGAGAGCACCCACTGGTGGCCAGACTACTGAAAATCAACGTCCCCCACAACAAAGATAACAAGCAACTTGGGATGTGACTCAGGTCACAGACTATTTAGAGAAACTGGGGGAATATGAGGCCCTCGCTCTCTAGGAAATTACAGGAGAACTGGTAATGCTGCTCTGCTTGACCAGACTATCTAGGAGCTCGGACCTCTGCAATCTGGATCTGAGATTCAGACGCTACCTCCCAGAGGGAGTAACCTTCCAGGCATCAAGCCTATCTAAGCAGTCTAAGCAGGATAAACCAAGAGCAGAGTTTTTTCTTCCCTGCCTTTCAGGGCACGAAAAGGTTGTGCCCAGTGCACACGCTGAAGGCGTACGAGAAGAAAACGAAGATATTCCGACTGAGCGAAGCCCAGTCCAAACTATTTTTGAGGGTCATAAGACCGCACAAACCTGTAGCACCGTCTACGGTGGCCAGATGGCTCAAAACAGTCTTAGACAAAGCTGGCATAGACACCACAGCATCTTCAAGGCACACTCAACACGAGGTGCATGCTGCAGCCACAGCTGCAGCCAATGCAGGGGTCACCACAGAGGACATTTTCAAGGCTGCAGATTGGAGTGGAGAATCAGTCTTCAAGAAGTTTTACTACAAACCTACAAGGGATTCCCAGTTTGGTCAAACTGTGTTGGCCAAGGGAAGAACGCTACAAACTACCATAGCTAGTTGATATGTGAGACGGAGCCTTCTGAAATATAATTACAGAATGGCTCAGCCCACGCAGTGGGTTCCAGCTATTCTGGATTATATGAGGAAGGCGAAGTTGAACATATCAACTTCGAATTCCCACCCAACCCACCCTTGTTTATAATCAATACCAGCATAGTCTGATGATGCAGCCTGGGAGACAGAGATTTCTCCAGTTGTAGACCTTTGACCCTCCCCTATAGAATAGGGGTCACACACAAACAAACATACATACATACACATCTGTAATTCACTGTAAAAAAGACTGACTAGGCTCAGGGAAGGCAAGTTTATATAGGATCAAGGTGTCAAATGAGCACGTGAGCATTGGCGGTCAGCCATGCGCTTCCGGTTGAACCGGACGTGTACCTAAGTCACTACAAATTAGCTATCAGAGTTGGAAATGAGGGCCAATACCATAGTTGATATGTTCAACTTCGCCTTCCTCATATAATCCAGAATAGCTGGCGCCCACTTCGTGGGCTGAGCCTTTCTGTAATTATATATTATATTATTATGTTATGTGTTCCCGGCCATAGCATATGAACATATAACAAGGATGTACTGATAAGGTTTAGATCATAGTTGTAACAAATACTGTGATCTGATTGGTCCACAACAGGTATTCTAAATCTCACAGAGTAACTTGTAAATTCTCATAGTCTGAGTACTTGTATATCTTCATAGATTACCTGTAATTTTTATGTCATTTGTGTTCTAGAATATTCCTTAGCTAGGCTTTTTGTATAAATAGGAGTACGTTTTTGTGTCAGTTGTCGCATACTTTCATCAAGTAACTTCAATAATAAATAAATATATAACTCTCCAAGTCAATTACTCTTCTAACTTCGGTCATGCAACCTAACAATAGTAGCTAAACCCTTGGCTTCAGTCAGCTTACAACTTAGAGAGCTAGACATCAGCTCCGCCTCGGTCTCTAAGTAGTGGTGACTACAGCCTCGGGTTACTATATACAACTGAGAAACCTTGATAACAATGTCTAACCTATACTTAATCTGACAGGTATGGCATACTCTCTTTGCTGATTATAGTATAATATAATATGGTGCCTATCCAAGAGTGCATAAAAGTAATATCACCAGCTAATAGTGGCAACAGATATAGCTTTTCTCTGGAAACTGTGCAATCTCTCTAGTTTAAAATGAAAACACCTCACCTGCTTGCCAAATTAGTACAATAATAAACGAGAGCATGGCATTATGTGATGCATGCATGATTTGATGATTATACAAGTTGTGAAGTTAAAACTTCCTGTCACTGTTTTATTCTACCACAATCATTAGACATTTTGTGCCACTTTGACCAATTTACATCTTTGCTGTAATTCCTTGGTCCTTTGTGATATACATGGGAATGAATTACGTCAATTTCACTTATTAATGATGGGGGCACCTCATGATGTATAAACCCTCCTTCATAATAATTGTACATGCTCTATACATGGGGAGGTTTACGTACTTCTATATTCTTAGACGAAAAGTAAGTAAATCATTCCCATGTATATTATATTTACATACACAACTGTTGGGGAAATTACATTAGTTTAAAATGACGTAGATGATTCCCATGAGTCACTTATGGGAAAAGTGATGTAAATCAGTCCCATGAGTGACTCATGGGATTTTCTTCTATTTTACGTCATTTTCACCACAATTTACATGGCATCACACATGCGCACAGTTGACTCATGCATGCACACCAGGTGGTAGATGGGTGGCTACATCCGGATCCAGTCAACTTGACACTGCTTAGAGTCCGAGTCTTTATAATAGGCTAAGTAGCTAGTACTATAGTGAAATCTTATACACACCTGCAACATAATTAATTAAGTTAGACTACCTGTCAGTTGTCAGATAATTATATATTATATTCTCTACATATACACTGGAAAGTGCAGAGATGAACATCACACTCAATGAATTATAGCTTATATATTTGTCAGTGAGTGTTCTAGCATAGTTTCTAGATGGTAGTAATTCTATAGCATATGACTTTGAGTATAATATAATATTATTATTATAATGCTGGCAATCACATGCAGTTTCTGTGTGCATCATGTTTCCTTATGCTGTAGTATGTTGTGTATTAATGGTCCAGTTATAGCTAGAATCACTTGGTGAGTGCATTTACAATTAAATCACTCAGCGATGCGTATGTTATGCACGCGGCAATGGGAAGATGTTAGTCAACTTACTATATTATAGCTATGCATAAGAGTGCATGGCACATGCATGTACATAATTATTATTAATCACCTGGCTGTATCACTCCTTCATGTCTGATTACTGCACTGTATACTTATCACTAGCATGCAGGTAGTCTTGCTAAATTTATGTAAACATGCAACCCCTTGATTACTGCATGCAAGTACTTACACGGATGAGAGTCATTGATGACTGAGGAAGGACCTGGCTGTATCATGCACTGCTTCATATCTGATTACTGTACTGTACTGTCACTGGCGTGCAGGTGGTCTAGCTAATTTTAACACTAGTGTAAACATGCAACCCCTTGATTACAGCGAATACTTACACGGATGAGACCCAGGTGTGACTTGATGACTGAGGGCTGTATCACTGCTTCATGTCTGATTACTGTACTGTACTGTCACTGGCGTGCAGGTGGTCTAGCTAAATTTATGCAAACATGCAACCCCTTGATTACTGCATGCAAGTACTTACACGGATGAGAGCCATTGATGACTGCGGAAGGATCTGGCTGTATCACTGCTTCATGTCTGATTACTGTACTGCATGTACTGTCACTGACGTGCAGGTGGTCTTAGACTAGCTAATTTTAACACTTGTGTAAACATGCAATCCCTTGATTACAGCGAGTACTTACGCGGATGAGACCCAGGTGTGACTTGATGACTGAGGGCTGTATCACTGCAGCTTCATGTCTGATTACTGTACTGTACTTGTCACTGGCATGCAGGTAGTCTAGCTAAACTTGTGTAAACATGCAACCACTTGATTACAGCGAATTCTTACGTGGATGAGAGCCATGCAGGTGTGACTTGATGACTGAGGAAGTTTTGCAACTTTGACAAAGTTATCATGCATGATCTGCCAAGTTTCAGTGTATTGGTGCTTCATGGTCATCTGTGCATGCTGTTCAAGTTGAAGATGCGGCTCTTCAGAAGATCAGGGTGCAGGCTGTATGTCTTCCAGCAACATCACAATTAATAAAATTATAGATATTATATAATATTATTATACCTGCATAACAGATATAATTTTCTCTATTCTAGCCCGTTGCTATGTGGTTACTAAGGTATACAAGGTACTGTATATGTGATACATTCCCTCCTTGTAGGGCTCATGTCCATATGTTTACTATTATACAGTTCCTGAGGGTCAGGGCAAACATTCATACAGTTCTTGAGGGCTAAAAACATGCAAGTTTATTGTATCCATGGAAACAATGGGCTAGAAAATAGTTATTGACCAATCCCTCGCTTTGTATGCAGTATAGAAGCACTCATCCCTCGGGCTTTGCCCTCGGGATTTGTGCTTCTATACTGCGTACAAACCTCGGGAGTTGGTCAATAACTATTACTGATGGAATTTCTATTATGCAAAGCAATGGACACACAAATAGCAGAAGTATATGCTAATATGAAATATGAGCCCAGAAATTATTCTTAAAGTATGGTATAGATGAATTAATTAAGCTTAGGGATAAAGACTTCCATATATTATGTATACTTCTAGGTACACTGTATGAGTAATAAAACTGGTTGGTGCATGTGAGCAGATACAGGTTGAAAATATAATTATTGAGGAGCCTGAGCCAAAATGGCAGTTGATCTGGTCATGCACCCTTTGATTTGGTGATTGAGAACAGAAAATATTAGGTGGGAAACAAAAATCATATTTGAATAATTTTAAACATGGTAGACATATCTATGAAGATTCTCCAATCCTCATGTGACTGCAGCTGACATATCTCTAACAGAGTCTCATAGCTCTCGTTCCAGTTCTTTGTACGCATTCTCAAAGCAAATTTTTGCACTCCCTCAATTAGCTTGATATCACCAGCTTTATACGGGCTCCACACTGGACTACCATATTCGAGACGAGGTCTTATGAGTGATATATACATTTGAAGTAGGGGGTTCGAGTCAGCATGTTGATAAAACCTACGATTATGATCAAAAATTTTTTTTGATTAATTAGACTATCTTTTTCATTTCTCATCTCCACACCCACACCAATGTGTTGTGTGTGTGTGCGTGTGTGTGTGTGTGTGTGTGTGTATGTGTGTGTTTGTGTGTGTGGAACCACCCTTTTATAGCTACCAGTGCGCCCTCTCCTATATGCACCCTCTAGTGTCTCAGTCGTGAGTCATGCCACCCTCTTGCATAGGAGAGCACCCTCTAGCTAGCTATATTCAAGCACACCCTTGTTTGAAATCACCCTCTAAAGGTTTCAGCTCCTTCCATTTTACAACACATGGAGAAAACATCCTCTGGTTGATAAGCACTATTTTACTAATAAGCATATTATGTCCAAAATATGGCACCCTATTTAATATTGACACCGATAATACACTGATCATTAAGTTTGACATTAAATTTTACCTTGGATGATAGATCATAAGATGGTATTTTCTGTACCTATCCTACAAAATGAAATCCAGCTCGATCCTCTAGTGGATTAAATTCCATAGGAAATGCTGAATTTTAAATAGCTACCAAGAATAGTTGATGGCGGATCCGGATTCTATGTGGGTGGGTGCCAAGGGCAATATGACCATACTATCATTTATACTATGAAGACGTAAAAACACCTTTTCCTGGATTTTCCGTGCTATCAGTTAGGCTTCCCAATGGACTTATAGGAAGAGATTGCCAAGGGAAACAGGACGCTAACGCCACTATTTAAGACAGGTAGCTGTAGCTGTAGCAGCACATAGCACAACCTTCGCCCCAACCATTTCCATGATACAGCTAAACTCTTGGCTCAACCCTGCTAAATCAGAAAGATGCAGATGCAAACTAAAGAAATCAATACATCCTTTTTCACCACTGACAGAGGAGTTGGAGGACCTGGTGGTTCGGATTTCTTCATCGGGATCAAAGAAGGAGCGAACGAGCCTATTTCATCAACCGTAATAGTTCGCTCACTGAAAGCCTGGTACAACACCATTGGCACCAGCAAAACATTTACTGGTATTCAGGTACGCCTAACAGATGGAACGGTGAAGCTCGCTGGAAAAGAGAATCCTGATCAAGAAACTGATGAATTTTACTTTGCTGAAGGAGAAAATGTAGCCTCTTTGAAGATTTGGTATAACAGTTTTGGAGGTGGACGTTGTGGCAAAGTTGAGCTTGTGACCAGTCAAAATCGTACATTTATTATCGATGCACCTACTACCTCTGGTGATAACTACTATGAACCTGAAATTGGCTCTGGTGTACTATTTGGTGTGTTTGGGAACCACGGTACTCAAATGGACTGCCTTGGTTTTCCTTGCTTCGTCGAGTACAGAGTGCAGTTCTGACCGACGTGACCTATCCAGATATCAGCACTTTGCTAATTACGACCAAACCAAGGGAAATCAAATCCATCACTTACAACAATATGGAAGGGACAGTTGAGCAATCGTTCACCTTCTCCGGAAGTCAGAGCGTGGAAGAGTCAGAAACGTGGTCTGTAACAGCTGGGATGGAAGCTAGCGTAGAAACCGAAGTTAAAGCTGGCATTCCGTTGCTTGCTGAGGGAAAAGTGACAGTTTCTGTCACCGTGAGTGTCGAAGGTACTTACGAACGCTCAACCACCAAGACATCTGAACAGGCATTTGAGTTTCCCGTAAATGTACCCCCTGGCAAACGTGTGCTGGCTACTGCAACAATGTATGAAGGAGTTATTGACACCAAGTATAGTGCAACAATATACTACACGCTTGATTCTGGTGCAAGCTTCAACTTTGAGGTAGATGGAACCTACAAAGGTGTTCAGGCATCTCAGGCTGTTGTGTCAGTGGAGGAGTACACTGATTCTTTTTTTGACTAATCAGCTAGTCATATAAGACTATAATAGTACACTGCTGAACAGTTGGTTAAACTCGATCATATTATTATTGCTGCCAATATATTTTGTGATCAGGACATTATACTTAGCTATTACAGTAGTTTATTGTTCTTGTTCTTGCCCAACCCTAATCGTGTCTATGACACTGGCGTAAGAAGTAGGGGGACTGGGGGGCTGTAGCCCCCCCCCCCCCCCCCCCCCCCCCCCAAATCTTGTCAGCCAAGTGGGTCTAAACCTAGGAAGATATTCATTCTACTAGGCCTTGACATCTTCAAATTTGTGATGTAAAGACTACTTTACAGATAAATTAGCGTTACAATGGGCATGGTTTGAAGGCGTATCGTGTGATCCAAAAACATTTTTGCACGCGATTTTATTTACAGCCCCCCTGTTCAAAAACATCTTCTTACGCCACTGTACGAGGAATTACCTGCGCTGTATGTTTGTCGGGATATAATAATATTATCGTCCATGTGTTATCTGCGCACGCGCAGTAACTTCACAACCGCAACTGCCATATCAACACTAAAATTAATGGTGATAATTTTAATGGCAGCTATTAAATCGTATGACAAAAGCTACAGAGGGAGTGAGATATCAAAGAAGAGCAACTTAGACACCAGAGGAGAAAAGAAGGTGACTGGACAGGTTCAAAGAGTACAGAAGGTAAAAGGCAGAAAACCAGGAGCAGACCATCGGAGCTAGACCAGGAATGACAGCAAGCACAAGTAAGGCGCGAGTTTGAAGATGAGCAGGTAAGAGAAGCCAGACTTCAACGAGTGAGAATGCAGCCTGCAGGCAGCTATAGTGTACATGGTATAGAGACTTCAGTGGCTAGAGAGGCAAGCATACCGCACAGACACCGACGGTGGGGAGGAGGCTAGAGCAGCTCGACTAAGGACACAGTGTTGCTATTGTTTACATGTATATATGTGTGCATAAAGTAGTCGTTTTAGGTAGCTGTATTTATCATGCATGCTACTCATGTGTGCGTGTCATTTGAAATGCAATACCGTATAGCGGGAAATTTTCGAAGGAGAAAACTTTTACAAATTTCGCGATTTTTCCGCCATCCGCGAAAGTTTTCTCCACAAAATTCTATGCATGCCACACCCATTATGCGACCAGTTTTAACATTCCGCGAAATGCTCCTTTCCTACCGATCCGCGAAAGTTTTCTCCCTCGAAAATTTCCCGCTATACAGTATTCTCACTACTATCACGTGTAATTACAATTACACGTGATAGTACACGTGATAGTAGTGAGAATGTTGCATTATAACATGATTTATACATAATATCATAATATGATATGTATAAATCATGTTATAAAGATGAAGGTCCCCAACCTGTGAACAACCGAGTTTCATCTGGGACTGACAATGAATCTGAAGGGGGTGGTACTAAAAATGGATTTGGTAGACTCGGTGGGGCACTACACTGGGGAGGAGTGCACGTGATTGACCCCCAGGCTATTATGTTAATTTATAGTACATTATAATACTGCATACCTTCCCTCCTTTCAGCATGTTTGTTGTCATAGTCTCTCTTATAGCAAATCTGAGCACACTAGATGTGAGTCTCTTCAGCACTATTTAACACCTTTTCCTTGAGAGCTGTCACTCAGGTGACTTAAGACTTAGCTATCTATTATGCACAGTATAGCTATAGCACAGTAGTAAGCTGAGCTAATAGGATTAATCTAGAGGAAGGTAAGCACTATCCTGAGATTGCCCCCGCCCCCTATAGTATTCCTTATTTAATGTTAGCGTAGGATTACTCTGTATTCTAGACCAGAGCGAGAGAGAGAGAGAGATCGTTCCACGTTGTTTAAATTGGACTCAGCAAGTAAATCATGATATTATGATCCAGTCACATGAGTCAGATACATACGCATTACATCACACCATGCATTCATATATTAGAACTAGAGCTCTGTAGAGCACATACCCCGCACGCACATTGCGCAATTTATAGAATTGCTTTGTGTGCATGACTATAATTTTACGAACTTCAGAAAATTAAAGGAGATGCTGCTTAATTCAATGTCATACGTAGCTACCAGAGGTCCTGGTGATAAAAGTAGTTACTCTCTCTGCACTAGCTAGATCTAGACTACTATAGATAGGAGATATGAACTGATACGTCCAATAGTCTGTTGTAATAGTATAGCCATCTTACATTATGTTTTGGTTCCATAGGGCTGCAGATTTAAGCTTCCTCGAGTCAACGTCAGCGGAAGTTCAGATGGAGTATGGATTTCAAGAACATTATTAATTTCGACGATCTTTACCAGTCATAATATTACTCTAGTTGTGCGCATGAGCAGACAATGCAATAGGCATGCATAATTTATGCATTGAGTAGGTACTGTCGATAGGCGTGGGTACGTTAGCCAACAAAAAAGCACTATTTGTGACGCCCATGGACCGTATCCATCGATTTAACAACACTGAAGCCAGTTTTTTTGCCGAATTCGATTGATTCGTGGTACGTACGAGTCGCTTAGACGTCTACATCTTGAGATATGGCGATTTTTGTGCTCACAACGACAACAACACGACCGATTACTTTACCCCTTGAGAATGCGCGCGGGGTAATAATATTTAGTACATAGCTAGCTATTTTACTAGCTACAAACCCCTAGCTATAGCTCACTAGAGTAAAATTGATAATCCAGCATAACCTACATACATGACTGTACTCAATGAATACACTGATCATGAGAAACGTACCTCAGTATATTAGCTAGCTGTGACTACCGTAGTTAATCGTATGATCCAATCTAACGTAAGAAATTAGATTTTTACGAATTCTCATAACGTATATATATATGGAGCGATTGACGACCTTTACCGGGAAAACGCGCGTTTTTCAAAATTGAAATTATTTTTTTTCCATACGTAGTATTAGATTAAGTACGGTATATAATTCTGCTCTCTGAATCTCATGTCAGGAGTATTGAGGCAAACCCTGCACTTGAACAGGTTTCTTGTAGTATGGTATTGTTCTCTGCAGCTGACAGTTAAATTCCAGCTGTTGCCTGGAACTACTATGTTTCATTGAATGATCATTCATGGCTTGCGGATTTACACTCTCATCCCAGAAGTAGCTATGATCACACCAAGCAATTACCAGTTGATTGTGCATGTGATATTCGGGCTGAGCAGTTAGTATTGTCTGAACAAAGGCGCAGCCGGGCCCTACTGCTTGATGGCTACTATGGCAGACAGGTGGAACATCCTTAGCTTGGTTCTGCACGTGGCACGTGGCACGTCCATGGTACGTTGACGATCCTTTACCGTATATTCTGCAGTGCATAGCTGGACACCTGAAAATATATTACAATGGCTGATGCATGCACAGAATCCATGATCTTTTGGTTATATGTGGAGTGATGAGCTATGGGAAGGGCAAAACAGCTGACCAGTCAAGATACTTTCTGAATGCTGCTGTCCACAATCATACTAGCTATACAGGAATAGTTTATAGGTTAGGCATAAACCAGGTCAGAAGTGTAGGTACTATATATTAATTTTACTTATACAGTACGGCAGTGATCAGCTTAAAGACAAAGGGATTCAGATAATTATTGAAGTTGCACTGTATTTGCATGCCTATGCAAGGGCGTAGCTAGAAATTTTTTTATAGCTGGCTGAATTGATGACCGAGGCAGCTGCCTCAGTTGCCTCAATGATAGCTATGCCCTGTGGACATACTAAGCACGTACCCTACACTCCATGTGCAGACCTTTACTTGACTTGCTATAAAGTATGCAATCTAGCTTAGTAACACTACTACGCAATCTGGGTGTACTATGACATTGTGGAGGTTTCGTAAATAATCTAATTCATGGGGGATGGGGGGATAACTTTTAAACAGGCACGTAGAATGGGTCGAAATTAGAGATTTGACCCAAAATGCGCCTTAAAATTAGAGTTAAGGCCCTTTGAAGTTTTCCCATACCTGGTAATATTATTATGGTATTGCATAGGGAAGCCATACATTTGCAATGTCGTGCACTACATGATGGGAGGGGCTATGCATGCACACACAATTGACGACCTTTACGTAATTTACTCAAAATTGGTGTGGCGAGCCTGCTCATATTATTGCTCTATAATGAAATCTAACTGTATTATTAATGTGGGCTTTCTGGAAATTTTCTTTTTTATCTGCTTAATGTGTAGTGAACACTTCCTGTATAATAGCTTTATCTAGTTACCTACTCATGTCCTGCTAATCAATGATTTGTGTGGATTACCTTAGGTGAAAATTTTTGTGATTAGCACTACCACATAACCGACTCCTTATTTTCCTCAGTGTCATGCTCACACATTATCACTCATTTACACCATATTTTCACCTGTCAATGTGTCATGCATGCAATCATACTTTACTGAAACTAATTCATTAGAACGTATACGGTACTTCATTAAAATTAAGTTGTATATCAGCTACATGTAGACTTTTAATGCAAAAATCAATAATGAATGCACTTGGTGCAGAACCCTCATTGCTGCATGACTTGCACATCATGACATCTTGATGGCTGTGACTATAATAATAATTATTATGCTCTCAATCTACAGATCAGTGATCCAGCAATTCAACGGATAAAATCATTTCATTTAAAATTTTATCTACATGTTGAATGCATGATCAGAAAAGCATCTGGGGTTAAGTCAAGTAGACATGGCCAATAAAAATGCAGTGGTTGTGATGCTTGTGGGCCTTGCCAAACAATTCGAAGCATAAAGCCAGTCTTTCAATGATTTCAATGGATCTATTATGCTAATATGCGATAACCAGATGCTTATATCTCCATTTTTGTGCTGATAAATGGACAGAACCACCCCTTGAGGGGTAAAATTAATTATAATAGCAAAGCTGTAGATAGTATTATACATAGTAAATTAATAGTACTATATATTATTATATTATAATTATTATATATATAAGTAATAGCTACTCCTTGCATGCACATGCATGGTTGTGCTCAATTCAAGTTCCTCAATCTCTGCTCACATTGAGTCCAAACTCTTTCTGGTTCTCCTCAAGAAACTGTTGATAATTGAGGACGGCCTTCCTCATCATCTCCAAGAATTGTAGTACTCCACGTGCACTCTAGTGCACAGATATAATGATGTTACACTACTGACTAATCAGATGGGATATAATAAATATAATTATAGTTATATTATTACGGTTGCCAGGGATAAATTATAGTTATAGCATGGGACCAGGGATTTATGGAAGTAAACTGACCCGAGTCCGAGGGCGTAGCCCGAGGACAAGGGTGGTCGTTGCCATAAATCACTGGCAACCATGCTATAACTATTATATATCTCAGTGCTAGTATCTCCGCTATATTTCATGGAGGGAGTTTCAACAAAGATCACTAACCTCCTTGAGGTGCAACAGAGGAAATACTTATTGGTGGTCCAGGCTGTACTGAAGCTGGGAGACTGTGACTGACAAGTAACTCTCGAGGTGTACCAGATGAAATTGTGGATGTGTGTTTGCTTGAAGGTTCATGCATATCAGCACTGCATGCAAGTGGTCTCATTACATCTTCCACCTGTATGTGCATACGATGTTATTTTTTAATTATTTACTCATGAAAAAGGCCAATTAAGAAACTGAAAGACATACCTCATTTTTCAAATCCTGTGGTACAAAGAGTACCATACCCTTTGGTTTTAGTGAGTCAATCTTCTCTTTAGGCAGGGGAAACAATTCTTTTGCAATAGAATCAGGAACTGAAAATACAAGTGTTATTTTACCCCGTCAATTCGATGGAGATGAAGGGTAGCTGGTGGGACACCAAGAATTTTTGAAAGCATCTCCTTGATATTCACAGCATCTCCAAGTTTTTGTAACACTGTTTTTTCATCTGCCAGTAAAACTACAGCGAATGGTTTCTTTCGAATCAGTTTACTGGCATAATAGCCTGACAAGCCTGGTTCGACTTCAAAAAATTTCCGCTTACAAAACTCATTAAATTTTTTAGAATAATCTGCCAAACGATCTTTGTCGCTAGGATCACCTAACTCATTAATTATCTCTGCCAAAGTTTCATGATTGAAGAATGACATTTCTGGAGCGAGCTCTGTAAACACTCGATCAATTGACGTTGATCCTGTTAACTGATCATGTAGAGAAGAATAATTGGAAGTGATAGCAACTTTGACTACTTTTTCAACAGTAACTCCCCGCCATATTAGAGAGTCACAAGTTCTATTAGACAGGTATGCAAAACTCTTCATAATTTCTTTTGTATCCCTTCTCAGTATGTAATATAAGTCTTCTTGATCCTCTTCACTAAGAGTAGTTATCTCATGGTAAGGTATATACGATTTAGGACAACCTTTTTGAAGGTACATTTCTAACAAGCATTTACCACAGGGACATTCAAATCTTATGTCAGATTCACTTTTCTTTGCATCACAGTCAGTCGTGGTGGTTTCTGGAAGTTATCAGATTATTATCATAATTGTCACTCTCAACAAACCCTTAACTAACACCAAACTATTTCAGCTGCATATGCAATGATTGGAAACAATGTAGCTGAAACTATTAATTATTTATTTTCAAGTTGCTTTCAATTAACAGTTAGACTTTTATGATCATACACCTGCTAGTAACTTTTGTATATCTTTCTTTGGAACTTTACATTACCTTTCATGATTGAAGTGTGAAAGAATTTTAATAACATGCAAATAAAACTCAGCGATAGAATTCACCCCTTTTGGGCGTTAACTCAACCTACTGGGGGGGGGGGGGGGGAAGTTGCATAATCATGATGCTGGAATGGAGTTATTTTCCACAGCCATGTTAAATTTTTGATATTAATTTTGCCAAACTTCATGGAAAAGTTACTGAAAGATAAAAGAAGCTGTCATACCTTATAGATTTTACAAGCTTTCAGTATGCCTAGCGCCGCAGGCTCCATAAGATATCATACGCATGAAGAAATTACATTTTCATAGTAGAGCAATCTTCTGTCCCAATTTTGTGGTAAATAGCTCCATACCAGTATTATGGCTGTACAACATTTTCCTCCAGTAGGTGAAGCTAAATAATGCCCATGGGGGAATGGAATTGTACTGCTGTTATTATTATACATATTATCATTAAAATTCTTTAACGCTTCAATCATGAGGTCTAGCTACTGATTCTAGAATTCACGTACCATTTTTGTTGCTTGAATGGTCTGCTAGAATCTTGCACAGAGATTCAGCTTCATATCTTTCACCTTTGTTTAGTAAAGCATCCACGAGAACTTTATAGGTAGCTTGACATCCATTCCTGGTTTTCCATTTTCGTAGAGCAGCTATCCTTTTCTCCTTTTCTGTAGAATTTTCTCTATCAACATCACCAAGATCGAACTCACTGAGCAGAGACCCAAAAATCACTCTCCATTGGCTGAAACAATCGGATAGAGAAGGAATGATGCTGTAGTCGAAAGAATTTGAGAGTTCATCAGCAGCGAGGCCAATGTCATTAGCAATTTCTTCGGCAGAAATAAGCGCCATGGCGTAAAAGTGTTTGTCATAGTATTGAAATTATAATATCACACCTAGAAATTACACCTCAAAGGGCCTGGGTACGAGGCAAAGCGCATTTGGGCGTAGTTTACGGGGTCAAAGGCCAATATGTGCGTATTCCGTACGGCGGATCTATGGGCGGATACATGTAGAGCAGTCACGAAATTTTTCCACCAACGAAAATTAATGCCTATAGTGGGCGTGCCATGGCCACAAACATCGTGGCAGCGCGGAATGCGCGCCGGCGGCCAACACTAGCAAGCAACAGTAGCAACTGTAATCCAGCTGATAGCGTCTTCGACACTAATATTCTTCTATCTCATGCTATTTGTCCAAGTCTCTGTAGGTATCGCTTAGTAGATCGCGAGCGAGATAGAGCGCGTGTATACGTCATCGCTAGTACAGTGCCACGCCCTCACCTTTTCGCGAAAATGAGCACACGGGCCACGAAAACATTTACCAAGTGTCCCGGAAAATTTAGACATGTCCCGGAGTCCCGGAAAGACTGGAAATTGTCCCGGATCTTTGCTTTATCCAGTTTGACCTTAAGGTCAAATAGTGTGGTGCGGTTTAAGTATACAGGCAGTAGCTAGCTACTCTCATCTCTCAGCCCAGCAAGTAAGAAATAATAATTAGCTATCAACATCCAAATCCTATTGTGTCTTTTAGTATGGTATTATTGTGATAATATGGATTAAATGTCTGTCAAAATCCTGCAAATTTTGATTTGCGGCATGTTGAGTGATGGGGGTTGGAAAGTATGCGAAATTAGCTACCTGCCATATGGGTATGTAAGAAATTACATTATACATTGGGGGTAGCGAGATAAACTACCAATGCAGGAACTTGTGTAAAAAGTGCAGAGGGCTTATGCGCGAGGGGGAGGGGGCGTAATTACGGGATTCTACGTAACTGTTTATTTCAAGTCGTTTCCTTCAGGTGCAGGTGGCTGCATCACATGAGGTATGTACTCTAGTATTATCGTGGAATCCCGCGATTATGTTCCCCCCCCCCCCCCCCCCCCCCTGTGCATGCTAGCACTGGGCAAAAACGGGGAGGGGGCTTATACGCCGGATCCTAACGTTTCCGTGTGACGACCATTACCGACCATTGAATGCCACGTGGGTGCACGATCTCTGTACTTTCTCCGGCTCTTTGATGGACAAAACTCTAGAAAGTACATTATGACACAGATATAGCTCATTTGTTAGTCGTAGCTAGTGTTTTTACTTGGCTTATGGTCTATAATATATCTGCATTTGGGGGGGGGGGGGGGGGGGGCTTATAAGCTAGACAAAACTACCTGTGCAAGAACTTAAGCTAAAAATGCAAAGGAGGCTTATACGCGTGAGGGGGGGGCGTCATCGCAGGATTCTACGGTATATCAATTCAAGATTATACTACCGTAAATTTTCGTTGCAAAAATATTTTTGTAGTAGATGGCAGCTACGAAAATTAATCTTACAAAAATTAGCATGCACTAGAAATTCTAATGCAGTGAGGGGTCGTTCCTACGAAAAAAATTTTTACATGAAAATTTATCATACGAAAGTTTCTTTACACGAAAATTTCCAGATCTACGATATCTCTATTCTCAGCCCCTGGGTTAGTACAGTCCCTTACTGCCAGTTCTGTGAAATTATGCCACTAGAATCACCAGCATAGATTTTACATGGAAACTCAGTTGATTAAAAAATCTGGAAAGAGATGTTTGTATTACCACTATGTGTGTTGCATACTTCTTGTAATCCGACAAAGATACTCCTGACAACCGTGACCACATAATAATAATCATTATAGTGGTAAAGGTATACAGTACTAAGTCTCACTAATTAAAAATTGTTGCTACATGCACTAGGCACACAATAATAACCTTAAGTAAAATTTTATGATGTCTACTAAGTATTGGAGCAGCTGAATCATTTCAGCAGTGGAGTCATACTTCCTTCTGAGTCAGTATCATCATCATCACTGAACCTGCTTCTACTCAATGCAGCTTTGGATTCATGCCTTTGATTTCCCCGACTATTATAGCTATTACCACAGTCAGGAAGAGTAGATAGCTCTTGGCGATCAGTGTTTAGATGTTTATCCAAAGTAAAATCATCCATAGGTGAATGTTCTCTGGAATCAAAGTCAATTTGAGAAACATTCGGTAGATCGTTGTCATTAGTGGTGTTCAAACTTTCAGCTACTTTCTCTTTGATAAGCTTCTTCCACATTTTGAGAAAGATTTCAGTGAAAATATGACAAGAAACCACCAAGAAGAACAGTAAGATTATGATTGATCCAAAAATAAAAGTGAAAATTGACTGAGAGCTCTGTGAAAAGATTGTTGACACAGCAAGCAATGCCATATTCAAAAAGCAAGTCACATTGATGGCTTGTACGATCCAGTTTTTGTATATTCGACCAATGAGGGCTTTCAAAAACATGAGATTACAGGACACAACTGAAATTGCAATCATATTTACTCCTGGATCACCAGATTTGTTTAACACAAATGTAAGATAAAGAATGACACGTGCAAGCAGTAATAATCCAGTCCAATAGCGATGCTTAAATGCATACGGAGCGTGATATGGCTCAATAAAGTGACAAAGTCTTTGGTGCCCAATCCACTTCAAAAGCCATCTATTTTGATGCCTTAGAAGCCATTGCCAAAAGAGAAGCAGAAAGGTGTAGATAATACCAACCAGGAGAATCAAGATTCCTAAGAGAAACAAGGCAATATGTTTACCATGAAGGTACTTAACACTAGCATCAGGTAACCAGACAACTTCATGGGAACCGTTTGGAAATGTAATAATACCAAAGGACATGGAGCTAATCATGATGTGGAGTAACTTTGTATACGAAAGCAAGACTAGGGTAGCCAGGGTTGCCACTGGATTCCTCTTTGCTATCAATTCAGAGAACTTCATTGAATACTCACTTACGACAATTATTATGATAACAAGTACGATGATGTAAGCTGGAAATGCAAGTTGAAGCCAGGTTTTCCAATAGGTGTCCATTCCATTGTAAAAACAAACATCAAACCCTACCTCTAGGTTAAGCCAAGATAAGAATACTGAAATGAATCTCAGGTTTGCTGTTAGGAAAAACATGTTTGTATTTGCACCGATAATGTTAGCATAAAAAATGAGCCCACTTAGGGTACCTACAGCAACAGTCAAATTGAAAACTAAAATGAACACCACCAGAAGTAGACCAGATATAAAGAAAGTCATCAAAATAATTACAATATCTCTCCGCCACACTTTGGAACAGGGAATACAGACAGAACTACCGAGTGACAAACTCAGACCAGGTTTACAACGACTGCAAAGCAGTCCTGAACGATTGTTAGCGCACTGTGCATCAGCACCATTAAGTACATTAAGATTAAGGTGAACATGAGGAAGACAATAGTCCAGAGGACAGTGAGGGTATAGAATGTAGTTGTGGCCTGAGGTGCTTTCAGTGCTGGATGTTGTTAAGTTTGTAATCCAAAAATTGCCATCTTTCAGCAACATTCCTGTTTGGGGATCGCAGTTGGGATCGGCTATATAAGGGTAGAGTTTTAAGTCACAGATGCATTCACAGTTAATATTTTGATCTTTTGGTTTTGGCTGAAGGCCAATTGGACAATCACAGTTTAAAAATATTATAGAAATATATTTCTTCGACCTGGGAGCATGATTACAAGGACCACGAGCATATATAGATAGTCCTTCAGTTGGCCAAGGAGAGTATAGACTGAAGGTTAGGTTAGTACACTTATCAGTGGTAGTTTGTAGCTGTTGACCATCTCCTAAACCACTCTCTTCATACTTAAGCTGAACATCAATTTGGCTATATGGCTGTATACGTTTGACTTGATTAACTGCCACAAGAGAAATATTAAATCTTTCACCTTTCATAATTTGAATTGGAGATAATTGATGGTCACAGTCTGGTTCACTGCTTGGACTACAGAAGCACAAGGAAACTGGATCAGAATCGATGATATCTGGGTGAGAAAGGTTACTTATGTTGCTAATATTCTTAAAGTATGTAACTCCATCAATATGTCTTGAATATGCAATAGTAGGTGCAGTTAGATAGTATTTGACAGCATTACTTATTGTACATCTGTCCAGTAGTCCTCCATAGAGAATAGAGCCACTTTTTGGAGAATTATTATCTGTGAATGTTAAACTAGTGTAGTTACTAAAATCTCTTATCTTTCCATGTGATATTACTTGAACAAAACAATAGGTACCGTCATAAGTTTGAAATTTCTCTGATACTGATGAAATTGAGCATGTTTCAGAAAAGGTTTTATCTCTAACATGGATAGCTCCTCCTGTAATACTTGCTGAATTTTCTATAAAATAAAAGTTTACAAGATGACTTTTACCATGCTTAAAGATATACAGTTGGGAGTTCAACTCAAGATAAACTCCACCACCACGATCAGCTCCATTTCTTATGAATTGTACTGAAGATTCAACATCGGGATTACCTTCTGAGGTCACTGAGATTATGGAATTGATAGCACAAATCCCACCTCCTTTATCTCTTGCAGTATTGCTGGAAAGATTTATAGTACAATTGTATTTACAGAGTAGCCTACTGCGATATATGTACAAGGCTCCACCTTTTGCTAATACTTGATTGCATTCTGCTGCAATAGTAGCATTAGTAACTTCAAGCATACTGTCCACGGCATATATTGCTCCACCAGCAAATCCTGAATTATTTATTAGATTGCTGGTACCGCTAAATATGACCTTACTTTGGAGCATCCTAATTGCGCCACCCTCTACTGCCCTGTTTTGAAGAAACTTAACATCTTTAATTGTTACTAATTTACTTCTGAACTCAAATGCTCCACCACCAATTGTTGCCAAATTATTGATGAAATTACTGTCAATTATAGTTGCATTACTACTGTAGTCTATATACAACACTCCACCAGTGTAATTGGCAAAATTTTTATGAAAAATGCTCTTGCAAATCGTTATTGAGGAAAGCACTTCAGAATGCACTTCTTTACTACTACCAAAATGTAACGTTGCAATGACACCTCCAATCCATTGTTGAGCTGAGTTATTATGCACTAAGCTTCCATTAATGGTAACAAAACAGTGGCCATCTGCGAGAATAACGCCTCCAGATATTCCAGCTAAGTTATTTGTAATCTGACATATATTAATGTATGTAGTGCTTGCATTGATGTACACAACACCACCTTTCTTAAGGGCATGATTATTATGCATTTCAGTATAACTCACTTTCAGAATTGAGCCAGCATAAATATACATAACTCCTCCAAAAATTTCAGCCATGTTATTGTAAATTTGACTTGAAATGATGTTGACCGTGCTGTTGACAGCAGTCAAAATACCACCGTTTGTTGCTATATTATCACTAAACTCACTTTCTGTTATGAAAATTGTTGACTTAAGGTCCTTCAGTGTATCATGTATTCCATCCTCGATGTACAAAACACCACCAACACATGTTTCTGCTGAGCAATTTACAGCTGTATTCCCAATGAAGCTGCTGTTTTTCAAGTTTATCTCACTGCCTTGTGTAGCAAATATAGCTCCACCAATATCAGCTCCATTTCCAATAAAAGCACTTCTTATAACAGTGACACTACTGTGGTTGGCAATGATTACTCCACCTACACGTGCATACTGACATTTGTGGCCTTCGAGAATTCTTATTGGTCCTCGAAAACTTCCAACAGTGTTGTACATAAACAAGCAGGCTGTAATGTTCACTTGG
The DNA here is from genome assembly GCA_963930775.1 of Cliona cf. orientalis. Classification (NCBI taxonomy): domain Eukaryota; kingdom Metazoa; phylum Porifera; class Demospongiae; order Clionaida; family Clionaidae; genus Cliona; species Cliona cf. orientalis. The sequence continues at coordinate 10,473,439 of OZ005689.1, forward strand.
GCTGTATGAATCTCGAGCACTGTTTCACTCTCATTAACACCAATGAAAGTTGTATTTTCCAACGAGAATTCCTTAATTAGTTTGATTTCATTGTTGCCACAACCAATAAAATTAAATCCTTTAACTAGCAACTTATTAATGCCTTCAAATTTGAAATTTGCATGTTGGTTGCAGAAAATTGACACGTCACTGGAGGACATTGATATCATTGAAATGTTACTGACGTTCGTGATTGAAATCTTTGACTCCAGTGAATAATTTCCAGACGTAAATAATAATGTAGCATGATGATTGAGAGAATTCAGCACTTGTTTGGTATTAATCTGAGATAGAGTGAGACATATCTTGACAGGGCATAGAGAATTCAATGACGGTTTCATGTAAATCACTGTGCCTAGTCCAATATGAACCTTTAAACAGATGGCAACTAGCATAAGAAGTCTACAACTGGAATACACAAATTTCATATTGATTTTCATCAGCGGTAGCTTGAATGCTCACAACTTCAATTAGCTAGAAATTAAACCTGTAGACACACTTGGAATGGAAATTCCTTTTTAGCTATATGTTTCGGGTTAGAAATATCCGTAACAGTTTTGAATTTCAAATAATAAACACCCATTAATCAATAAAATTTTATATGTAGCTACAATTTACAGTGGCCGAGAAGGGCCATTCCAAACTTCCAATTTCTACAATTAACAGTTGCTCCATTCTCAATTTATAAACAGTAGGATGACACAATGGACTGTTGTGCTTTCAATTTACCACTATAGTGCTATAATACTTACGAGCTTATACAGCAGCATAGATCTAGGTTTTTTAGCCTTAATTGTCCCCAGGCCACTCCCACGTAATCTATGTTAGCTACATGATGTAACATTGAAAACGTGAGAGTGGCCCGGAGACAAGGCTACTAGATTTGTATATACTGCACATTTAGCAATATAGAGCGAGGGAAACACCACCTGAGCGAGGTTGAACATCACATTGGAATTCTGAGTAATTTAAAAGTAGCTAGATAATCCTGTATAACTACCCTACGTATAGCTACTATGTCGAAGCAGTAGCTAGCTACTGCCACATCATGTTAGTTGGTTGCTGCTATAGCTTGTCATGATCAGCTAATTAATACTACAACAACAACCTATCTTGTCGTTGGCATGCATGATCATCATTATTATGAATAATTGGTTATTTAACAGCCGGAGATACAACCTCTTGTGTCTCATGTTCAAGTTGTTTCTGATGACCTTGCGTAACAGATAGACAGAAGATTTATAATGTCTATAGTATGTATGTGCCAGATCTATAGATTGGTCCATTTCTAACCGAAACATTGTTATATGCATGGTATACATCCTAATTTTCCTTTGTAAGAGTGAGAGAATGTGGTGAAAGCTGTACCAGGGGCGGCAGAAGGTTGAGAATAGTGGTGTGGCAAGCCTGCCACAGTATAACATCATAAACATACTTTAAACGAATGCTCTTTGAAAAGTGGGCGTGGCAGAGTAAATCACGAATCATCGGCCTCATGTTCAAGCCAAACTATGTACGTCATGACCGTGGCAATACTAGCTACTAGTGGTATGGAAAGACATGACCTGCTCATTGCTACAGCCAGGCTACAGCTATTTCAAGGTCAGAAAAGTATTAGTGGCATAGTGGCAGCAGCTATTGAAAATGTGGTATGGCATTGCCTATCCATGAAAAAAGTGGTATGGCATATGCCATACCAGCCATACCGCTTCTGCCACCCTTGTGTACTGTATAGTATTACGTAGTACACGTACACAGATGTAGTGCAGGGCCATGGATATTGAGGTATGTTTTACAGGCATGTATGTTCATGTGGTCCACACTGAGTCGATAATAAAAGGCAGTTACAGGAGCACAAGCTGCCACGTATTGGTCATAAATACCGTAAATAAAAGCGATATTTTTCTGCGTGAGTTTTATTTATGCGAATTATGCGAGTCAAGGGTCGGTCACATAAATTTGTATCTGCTTGAATATTATTGCGCCATATGTTTGTAATGCATGCAATGTTTAAACGCATAAATAAAAATCATGTAAAATTTTCAAGAGGCCCGTTTTGACCGATTCGCATAATTTTTTCACGCGCAGAAAATTGTACCTTCATGGTAACTATTGTGGGTCACACTGTGGACTTGCACTGCTTGCATGCACCACTATGCATGTACTCCAGCAGTGCATCTAACATGCTTTAATATTCTTTATATTTCATCGGATTTTCTGAGAGTAAAAGATGGCTATATTATAGTTGTAGCATCCTAATATTTGTCTGTATAGCTGTTGCTAGTGCTGATCATGCACAGCAGATATGAGTTTTACCTAACACTGGCCCATGCAGATTGGATGATAACTTTATACAATAATATTGAAGGTAAACAACTTTCTTGAGATAACAATCTCCTTTCCTCTAGCACATTTCTAGAAACGCAGAATTTTCCAGCAGCTAAGCTGTACTGGGGCCAATCAGTGTTGTACTTTCAGGAGAATTGTTTACTTCAACGTAAGAATCATAATTTATTAAGGCTCATTTAGTGTACTAAAAGCTACTTATTATGAGGAAAGAGGAAAAACATTAGCTAAATGTACTGTATATATATCTATAGTGCTACAATAGCCACTAAGACAAAGTATCTTAGCTATATGTCCTAGCTTGAGCATATGCATCACGTTCTGTTATAAAATATGTGACGTAGATAAAAGGGATTGCTTCCTCAGCTTCGCTGAAATAGGTTATTGGTTAAAATTGATCAAAATTTATAGTGTTTATAATATTTATGGTTGTACTAGTTGGGGATTTAAACCTACCGTGCAGATCAGGCTTGTTTTTCTTTTACATACATTATACCGGATGTATGGGTATCCTTAAGTCTATCTGATCACTGAATATGCATACATGCACGGTGTAACTGAATTCAATAAACATAACTGTTTTTTTTTTATAATTCATCAAAGAAATTAATTGTAACAAGGAAATTTTCGTTAGCTTAGCTTTATAGCTTGTTATTAAAATGACATAATATAGGCGAGACTGTTTTCTTATGCGCTATAAAATGCACGCACAGGCATGAGGTTGCCTCAGTAGTAAGTTAAACTTGCTCTACTCTTGAGATCAGTGGGTTCACAGCCCAAAATAAAAATCGACATCTATACGGATGAAATTAACTCTCAATGAATCCGACAATGTCCGTCACTTTCTTCAGTTTAGCATTGTTCCTTGTGTGCATTGATCCCACTAGAAGCACAAGCGCTACATACCACGTTGCAACCAGTACTAGTGCTTGTGACAATATGAATGAAAATTGCCAAACACTTTCTCAGTTTGTTGCTGGTTTTCACAGTGCTTCAAGCATCACTTTGATCCTACTTGATGGAAATCATATCCTACCTGCAGATTGGTCAATTTCTAATCGAGACAATGTTACGGTACATCCTAATTCTTTAGCAGCTGTGATCAACTGTGATGGATCTCCACTAATACAATTCTCATTCATTCAAGATATTCACATCAGCAACATATCATTCATTGGATGCAGAATGAGTGCCATGAACATTCCCAGAGGTCTAATGCTCAGCAATTCTTTATTCATAGGCCAGAGCATAGCAGGATCTGCATTAGTGTTGAATAGTGTAGCATATGCAAACATTGATAGCTGCATATTCACATCCAATACGGTTGGAACTGCAATTGGTCGAACTTTGCCACCTTACAATGTGCAAAGCACTGTTGGTGGAGCAATTTTTGCAACTAGTAGTAACATTAATATCAGTCGAAGCAGATTTGAGAATAATTCTGCAGGATTTGGTGGATCAATATTTACATATTTACAGAGCAGCATAACTCTTGCCAATTCAACGTTCATTAACAACACTGCTGATACTAATTCTGTTGTTGATATTTATGGATCTGGAAGTGCTTTGTATGATTACCGTGGTAATGTTGAAATCCATGCATGTATATTCTCTTCAAATGTGGCTAATAGAGCTGGAGGGGCATTATATTTCTATGATAATACTGCAAGAGTTTTGAGCAGTAACTTCAGCAACAACCGTGCTAATCATCTTGGTGGTGCACAGGCGGGTATATCATCTACAATATTCTATGACAGTAGTGTATTTATCAACAATTCTGCACTCAATTGGGGAGGTGTGCTTGATAACAAAGCTGGGAGCAACATTACCATAAGAAGCTGTAAATTCGAAAGAAACTTTGCTGTTAATCGTGCAGGAGGTGCAGTGAATACTGCACTTGATATAGTGACCATCATAAACTCAACATTTTCACACAACACTGCCCATCATAATTCAGGAGGAGCTCTTAGTGGTCGGGATACCAATTTCACAATAGTTTCTTGCCGGTTTATAGGTAATTCTGCAGCTGATGAAGGAGGAGCTCTGTACACCATTGGTTCAAGGACTAAGCTCAATATTTTTGACAGTGAAAACACCTGGTCCAATACAATTTATGGGCAACATAACAAAAATGATGGAACCATTTTTATCAACAATTCTGCGAAAGAAGGAGGGGCTGTATGGAGTTCCGCACGAAACCTGATAATCAGTGGTTCAATTATGGTGTCAAATAATTCAGCAACTGACATTGGTGTATTCTACATTGCCTTGACGACTGGGCGCATTTCTGGAAGCTTTGTGTTTTCAAATAACCTGGAATCAGTTGTGATACTGAGCAGTGATCTAATTTTTGATGCAAATGGAGAATTTATTAATAACATTCATAATGGAGCAATCACAGTACTCCAGAGTACAATACGCTTTAATGGATCGTCATATACATTGGAAAATAACAGGAGAGAAAATGGAGGGGCTATTTATGCTGTACAAAGTCAACTCAATGTCAATGCACCAATCAGGATAGAAAACAACAGAGCAACAGAGAATGGAGGAGGCATATACGTATATCAAACTGAAATTTCTTGTGGACAAAGCTGTCATTTGATTCTTGAAGGGAATGAGGCAACAATGAGAGGGGGAGGAATCCATGCAATCAGCTCAATAATTATGCTCAATGCTCCAAGACTCGCTGCACAACGAAGGTGGATAGAATTCACAAGAAATAGTGCAAGAGAGGGAGGTGGAGTATTATTGGAATCGAATGCCGAAATCTACATAACTCAGTATGATCCCGATTTTGATGAAAATCGTATTTCAGATTACACGATATTCTTCTGGTCAAATACTGCAAGTTATGGAGGAGCTATTTATGTTGATGATTACACAAATTCTGTTGGAGCATGCAATAGCACATCTAATTCACCAACGTCTGAATGCTTCTTCCAGGTGGTGTCTCGTCATCTTTGGTCAGGGTATGGACTTTATATAATACACTTTGGATTTTTGGATAATCGTGCTTTGAAATCCGGTCCCATTCTTTATGGTGGTTTGTTAGACAGGTGTACAATAAGTTCCTTTGCTGAAATCAATCAGAAATACCAGTTTAGAGATAATAAACCAACAGGCGGAATTGAATACTTTGAACATACATCATCCATAGACAAGCGTGATCTTACATCTGGTCCTGTTCAAGTTTGTCCTTGTGTTAATGGTCAACAAAACTGCTCATACATTCCTGATATTAAAGTGAAGAAAGGACAGATATTTAGAGTACCACTGACTGTCAGGAATCAGGTTGGCCATCCTGTGAATGCTACAGTAACTGGTTATCTACGATCAACACAAAGTGTGCTCAGGGAAGGTCAGCTAAACTTAATCACCACTCCATGTCAAAGTGTTTCTCTGCGGGCATTATCCCCCCATGACTCTGAGCAGTTGACCCTTTATGCCTCTGATGGACCCTGCAGGGATACTCCTCAGTCCTCCACCACTGTCAATATCCAGTTTATTCCCTGCAATTTATGTCCAATTGGATTTCAGCCCGAAGAGATAAGTTGTGAATGCTACTGCCATGATGATATAAAGGATTATGTTAATTGCAATTATACCACAGAATTGTTAGTGCGAGAATCTAATGTTTGGATAGCATACATCAATAACTCTGACATTGCTGGCTATCTAATCTATCCTTACTGTCCTTTCGGATACTGTTATGGAAGTGGTATTCCAATTAACCTGAATCAGCCCAATGGAGTGGATGGACAGTGCAGATTCAATCGTACAGGATTCTTATGTGGATCTTGTAAATCTGGTCTTGCTCTCTCTCTTGGTAGCTCTCAGTGTCTTTCATGTCCTAATTATTGGCCTGCAATATTTTTGCTCATTAATTTGGCAGCGGTTATAGCTGGCATAGTGTTAGTAATCTTTTTGCTAGCTCTCAAGCTGACTGTGGCAGTTGGAACTATAAATGGATTAATTTTCTATGCAAACATATTAGCTGTAGATAAAAGTATTCTCCTCCCGTTTACAGAGTCCAATTTTGCCACTGTTTTTATATCATGGCTTAACTTAGAATTGGGAATAGACACATGCTATTATCCTGGTATGGATGCGTACGTCAAGGCATGGTTGCAACTTGTATTTCCAGCATACGTTATTCTGCTTGTAATCCTAGTCATCATCACCAGCAACTACTCCAGTCGATTTTCTCGCATGATTGGAAGAAGTCCTGTGGAAACCCTCGCTACATTGATATTACTCTCTTATGCAAAGTTCATCCAAACAGTTATTACAGCTCTTTCCTATGGTACCTTACGGTATCCTGATAACACTCAAGATACAGTGTGGCTTCCCGATGCTACAGTCAGTTATTTCTCAAGCAAACACATAATTTTATTCCTTGTTGCCATTTTCATCCTTGTGATTGGCCTAGCATACACCGCTCTCTTATTCACTTGGCAATGGCTTCCATCTTTTCCAAATTGGAGAGTGTTTAAGATAATGAATGATCCAAAGTTCCGTACCTTCATGGAGATGTACACTGTTCCCTACAAACCCAAGCATCGCTACTGGACAGGACTGCTGCTTCTCGTCCGAATTGCACTTTACCTTGTAGCTGCCATCAATGTGTCCAGTGATCCTAGAGTTACGCTTGCATCAATTACCATTACAGTTGGTGGTATAGTGATTCTAAAAGGCTTTATCGGAAGTATTTATCCGAAATGGGAGATAGATTTTATTGAAACAATTTCTTACCTAAACCTCTTTTTCCTAACGTCATTCATTTGGCTTGCTTTAGATACAGATATCAACCAGAGAGCTATCACATATATTTCTGTCATTGGTGCATTCATCCTTCTTCTTGCTATAGTCTCGTATCACTTGTATGTTCACACAAAAATACTTTCTAAGCTTTGTAACCACAAATACTGCATGATACTAAATGTATTGTTTCGGATACGATTCAACCAAAAATCCCACCATTCACAAACGCCTGAGCAAGGTGATGATAACAGGCAAGATCATGGACTACACACTCTCTTGGAATCTGCTGATGAATCAATCAATGTCAGTCGCAGCGAAACTGGAGCAAAATCTGATACGAGAGAGCTCACTTTTTCTGTAGTTGAGATGCTGGAACAAACCTCAAGCAATACAATGGAATCTGATAATTTTGCAGAGATAACCAGTGACAAGAGTCGCAAAATTAAGGGAAAGTGATGGATTCACTTTGTCTTGAATGTCAACTAGAGAACTAGTATAGAGAACACCTTAGCAATGTGAGACTTGTAGTACTTGGTAGATTTCTTGAAAGTAGACAATGACTTCACTCGTGATTTTATTGTGTGCATAATAATATAGAGTGGACATTATTCACTGCTTTTCTTCTTTTTTGATACACTATGTAGTATCATAGAATGAATAATAGGCATGTCAGAATCACAAAAATTTTCCTATAAAAAACCTGCACACATTTAAATATTATGAAGTTTCAGGGATCATAACTACTCACTACAATGTGCTACAAACACCAAACTTGCACCACAGGCTTCAGCAAAGATAGCACTACACTGCAGTATCCAAAGTGTTGGGTTGTAACCACTTCCGGCATTGCAGGGCTTCAGGAAAACTCCATAAAATACCACATACTCAACTACTGCGGCACACAAATATTGCTAATGGATAACCTCAACTTGCTCCATGCTGCTCACTTCTCCAGGGCATTTTATGCTTCTAGGGGTACTTCAAGGTGCTGATTTCAAATTTTTCAGTAGTTTCAACCATTTTTGAAGTGTTCGGTCGAAAGAGCTCAATCAGCATTTTACTTTATGTAAAATAACATGTGTACACATGAGAAAATGCGTTGAAAATACGAAAAATGAAATTTTTGGCTCAAACTACCCCTAGCTAGACTATTTCTGCCAAAAAATAATATGCTACATAGAAAGTGCACGCACTTTAAACTCTTTGTTGCTTCTAAGGAACTCGGGGCTTGTCTTACACTTTAAGAAAGTATGTTCCACTTCAGAAAACAATATTATTAATATGTGCATAATGTGCATGTACATGTGTGAACATGTGTGTGTACCACTGTGAGAGTTTATGTATATGTTTGAGTGGACATCTAAACTAGAAATTTCAAAAAATCATGCATAAAATCAGCTTCTGGAATTCTGAGGCAGTGAAGTATTAGCTACAATAGCAGTCAAACAGGTATGCACACCAAATTTTTTTTATTCACTAATGCATGTTAAATTCATCAATACAATAAGCAGAGAGGTACTTACATGCTATATTTCAAGTTTGGAGTCAATCTATGGAAGTCGTGTAGTTTTTTAGTTATAGGCCTCTAAAGCAATCAACATGTTACGTGCCATTCCCCTATTGGAATGGTACACACAAGCCTGGCAGAAAAATTGTGATGTTTAGAAGTATTAAAACAGCCATATCTCCGCAACCACTCAATGAAATTTTACGGAACAAAGACTAAATTGTATCTTGAAGCCTCCTTTATTATTATGTGTAGCAAAGAAAGTGTAAGGGATAATCTAAAATTTTGATGTAATATGCCTATGAATAATTATCCATGAATAAAAGTAATAGGTGGAAAATAAAGGTGCAAGGGAGTGAATGGTATCCTACCTACCATTGAATATTATCAGTGCGCACCTGTTGATCATGACCTGTTATGAATTTAATACATTCACGTATACAAAGGGGGTGGGGTACGGACTTATCATACTTGATGCTATAGTTAACTCTATGATACACTCTGTGTAACATTATGTCCAGCGCTTACTTCAGAATCCTTGTGATTGTGGCCATAAGCTTATGTTTGTTTGCCTTGAAAGGAAGCTGCTTGGCTTGTAATGATCCCAACGATTTAAGGTACCATTAAATTGCGTGGGCGTGAGGTGGGGGATATGACACCTAAACCACATCAAAGTCATTAGTGAGGTGCATGTTGTGTAACCACGCCCTTTTAATTGCACAGGTCTCAGGGGTGTGGCTGCTAGAGCCGGAAGTGTTCATTTAACATCCTCCATGGACCGGAAGCCGAGCCGGAAGGGAGGGGCCAGGCCACGCCCAAAACAGCCCCACCCTGTTCCCCAAGGACCACCATTCTCAATCAAGTGCCTACTAACCACCGGATGTCCACCGGAAGCCCACAATCAATCCCAATTAAAACACACAGCTTCCTCAAGGCCAAAACACACACAAACACTTGGAGGCCGTTCTGCCACACCGCCCACGCAAGAGCTCACCTCATTTCCTGTGTGGGCGGAGTAACAACACGTCATCGCAACCACATCCGCTTCAAACCATCGTCAGCTTCCGTCCAGCCGTACAGGCCCCTCGATCGCACCGCCGTACAGTGCCTCATTAACAGACATGGCCTCACCTTTGACCTCCTGCCACGCCCCCAAAGCCTCCTCGCGGGGTTCAAAGGTCACCACCGCTTCCGGGACACGCCCACCTATCGCCGAGGCCACGTCCCAGGCGCCGATGTCCAAGCACTGGCCCGTGAAGCCACGCCCAATCGGAAGCAATAAAACCTGCATTAACGCACACGCACACACTCCACACAGTGCCAGGAACACGCCCACATGCTTAATTAGGCCTAATAAGCTTTTTTTTTTTTAAGTCGTTGCGGTTAATAGTTAAGAAAGAATGCTTTGATCTTGCTTTGATGTGGGCAATTACCGGCCTTTTCTTCAGGGGCCACTTCCGGTCGCTAATTACACGCGCATAATCATCCCTGGCCGATTCTGGACACGCCCACCTTCGACCCAAAGCACTCGTATGGCCTCTTCGGCCACGCCCCTTCACGATTCGCTAATTGAATTAGCCATTCCTGACGCTCACGCCCACGCAATTAAATGGTACCTTAAGCAGTGGTACGTGTGCTCAGCTTTCAAAGGACTTGGAGAGGGCACTTGTCCAAGATGAAGGCAATCTATTCCGACTAAGAAGTATGTTCTGGCAATCACCAACTGCGGCTCCTGTTCTCCTCAAAGTGTTGTACAATGTAACATTTGCATGAAGTTTATGCATGCATAAACTATAGTTAATAGCATCAGGCCGACGTAAAGAGCACGTTTGCCCATGACGTATGGCGCATGCGCATACGTCACACTAGTATACAATTATTCTAAATAAAGCACACTTTAACTGCGCAACAACTCCTGCAAGCAAGAAGAACATCGCAGTGGAAAAATCTTTGAATCGCCTTGCCACCGAACAGTTACGAACGGCCAACGCCATGACCAGAGCCTAATAAGACAAGCTACCGCCATGGTCAATGCAGGAGACGATCCTTCCTTCCGAAGTTATTTAAATTATAGTAGTCCAAGCCATGATTACACCGTGACTTCACAGACACCCTGTCACAGTAATGAGAAATTCTCCAATGGCTTGTCACGACCCGTTTCAGCGGAGATCCTGAAGGGCCCTTCAAGTTCACAGTGCAGTGCACGACTTAAGGTGACCATGCAGTCACAGCCACCTTTGCTGAACCAGATTAAAACACAACAATGCGGTAGTGTTACACACACTACAACATCACCAATTCAACCAGTACCTTCTGTTCCTCAAACGGTCCGTAAGTTAATCACTAGAGTTCATTAACTTGTGATGTCCGCTGGCGGCATGCATGGCCATGACAGATACGTTTAGATTGAAATTCAAAGCAGTGGCTAAAGTGTAGACCTGAATACATATGCCACTTTTGTTTGTACTTACAGCCTGGCCAGCACCAGGTACGTACATATCTTTAGGCAGCATGCACAACTCAGACTCAGTGCCCCGGGTTCACATGCGGGAAGCTATCTATTTTTAGTACTCCCAGCATCTACAGTCCCGGTTCCACAAGGAATTTAATTCCACTTCCGCTGCCTGTTTAATATACTCCTCATGGCCATGTAGCCCGTTGTCCTACAGAATTCCCAGTCACCAATTACCATCTGGTCAAACTGACCCGATTGCAGTACTACACAATAGGACACGCAAAACCTTCAATCAGAGGGTTCATATTACTCTGTAATATCAAATGCCCACATGTCCACTTTGTAAGGGACAACTATTCTGAGTCCGCAAGACTTTTAGACTATCATGTCCTTGTATTTTACGACATCAGGAGGTCACGGGTGTACATCAACCTCATGTTGAAATAGCCAATCAAGCAGAGGCTTTGACCTCCAACCACAAAGGTTCTTAATTGTGTAGAAATATGGAGTATTCCCTAACATGTATTGTTTCGAGCCAAACAATCTTGTGTCACCCATGATCCCCCACTTCCTAGCATGCAAATCACAGTATGCACACTGGGTTCAGGGGCTAAATACGACACATTTAGACAAATGCTGTCCACTTTACCTCGATTCGACTTATATATTCACATGTAACATCACTGCACACATATGCAGTGATTTATTCCATTTACCATGGTCACATGGGCTGCAGTCCACAGTATTTTGCACAACATCGTGCTCCTTTTTAATATGGTCACATTATGATCTGCTCTGCAGAATTATATTCCTTTTCATATGCAGCGACCTGCTCCAATTAATGTAATCACACTCTGTTATCCAATCTATCCAACATCATTGCACATATGCAATAATGTGCCCCAATGCAATGTGGTCATACATGCTGAAGTTGATTTTATGTTAAATCGGCCTTCAAGACATGTCTAGATCTGTTGTATTAGCTGTTAACACATTTGCTTATATAGGTTCTCGTCAGCATCATCCCATGCGCACAAAATAATCAGAACCCTCATAAATATAAATGTCTGACATGGATTCAGAATTAAGCAGACATGCAGCATTACTCAAAAATTACACTGAGCAGTCCCACTCAGATAACAGTAAGATGACTCTATGACAGACCCTTTCCTACCTAGCTATGAAGCTACAACAGCACCAGACTACTTGTAAGCATCTCACTCTCACCAGCTAGCATTGGTTCATTATACACTCCCATACCTCTAGGGAGCCCAAAAATGAATAGATCTGTCAACACAGACCAGACATGATTGTCCGATGATGTACCCATCAGTGCTAACTGAGTTTTAATAGATCGTTTAAAATGTCAACAACATGTACACAGGTTTCAGCAAACAGTCTTTCATACTACCTGTCCCATGTAATCATGCATGGACCTATGTATTACTGGTTAGAAGACGGTACATATACAACTAGGGAAAACAGCAGTACTGATAGGTAACAATACGTTTAACTCTGCTGCTAATATATGATGTAAACCACAGTAAATCATGCATTGCTATAGCTCTTCTGCCGTCACAACCCCCAGCTGCTATAGTCCACTTATTGACACTGCTAGTGTAATTTAACCTGCCACTAACATAAACTTTAGCAGTCATATTGCTCCGCGATGCTGCTACAGCGTATCTGCACTCTACCACTGGTATGGCTACCATGGCTCTCACTATTTCCTCTGCTATGCCACTACATTGTACATACAGCATACGTGCACTCCATTACAGGCATTGACCTCGGCACAGCCAGATCCCACTAACTGGTTTGTCATGCTGCTACAATGTATGCGCACTCTGCCACTGGCATCAATTTCAGCAATCATAGTTCACAAACCACTCTACTATGCTGCTATATGCATGTTAATTCTGCCACTGGCACAATCCCTGGAAGCCTTGACTGATAAATACAACAATTTATAAGCTACCGCTGGCATAAACTGTTACAATCATAACTCATTAATAGCATTGCTAAATCATTACAGTGTACACTTCCTCTAACTCTGATGCCGGCATAAACCTCATCAGCCTTAATTCACTAATTACACTGCTGCACAGCTTCATGCATGTAACCCTGCCGCTGGCATAGACCTCAGCAGTCATAACTCTTTAAATACACTGCTGTCTTGCTCCAGTATACCCATTTAATTCAGCTAAAAAGAAAGACGTTAGTAGCCATAGTCCAACTAACTGCTCTGTTACACTACTACAGTGTACAGGCGTGTACATGCACTCCGCCACTGGTAATAACCTCATAGCCCACTAATTGCTCTACTATGCTGCCACAGGGTACGTGCACTCGCCTACTGACATTGACCTCAGCAGCCATAGCCCTCTAGATGCCCTGCTACGCTGCTACAGTACACGTGCACCCTGCCTCCGGCATTGACCTTGGCAGCCATAGCCCACAAATTGCTCTGCTACGCTGCTACAGTACACGTGCACCCTGCCTCTGGCATTGACCTTGGCAGCCATAGCCCACAAATTGCTCTGCTACGCTGCTATAGTACACGTGCACCCTGCCTCCGGCATTGACCTTGGCAGCCATAGCCCACAAATTGCTCTGCTACGCTGCTACAGTACACGTGCACCCTGCCTCTGGCATTGACCTTGGCAGCCATAGCCCACAAATTGCTCTGCTATGCTGCTACAGTGCATGTACACCCTGCCTTCGGCATTGATCTAAGCCATAGCCCACAAGTTGCTCGGCTACACGGCTACAGTGTATCTGCACTCTGCCACTGGCATTGACCCCAGCAGCCATAACCCACGATGAGCTCTTCTACACTGCTACACGGTATGCCCACTCTGCCGCTGGCATTAACCTCACTTACAATCCATTTCAGTGCACTTTACCTCAGTTAGGTCAATCTGAGTGTTCACTATACCGACATAATACACTACGTAAATTTTACAGTCTGTATAAACCTCAGTAGCCCAGTATCTATTACAACACTGTACAGCTACATTGTACTTAAATTCTGCCGCTGGCATCAACTTCAGACATTAGCAGCCACCTCTTACAAAATACACTACTATAAATCATTACCACAATAGCCATAGGCTGTGGTCTTGTCTCACAGACTTGCCCATGTCAGGTGATTAAAATGCAGCATATCTGGCATACACGTCAGCATCACCTACCCCATTGCACCTAGCAGGCAAGGCAATATCACATGGACAATATCTGGTATCTATCGTGCACTAATTTGGGGGGTAATTTGGGGGGAATTGATTGGTGGCTGAATGTCACACGTAACTTATCGGTCACGCCAGCAATGTCTTTGTTTTCTAACGCTGGATGTCACTGTCCTAGTTCCAGTTGGTACTCAACTTCACGGTCGGGACTCCCACGCTGGCCTTAGCTGCCAGTTGGCACCTGACTCAGGTTGGGACTCCCACGCTGGTACTAGCCTACTCGCCAGTTGGTTCCTGGCCTCAACGGCAGGACTCATACGCTGGTACTCAAACACAGTGACCTTGACCTTACAATCATACAGTCAAGTTACCTAGCTGCCATCAATGACCCAGGTTACGCCCAAATTAATCCTACCTCGCATTGCTTAATAACTAATAGACATGTATTGTGCTTACTAGATCAAATGTTCTGATATTATGTGCTTGGTACATGTACTTACACAAAGATCAATGGCACACAAGTTTAATCGGTAAGTTCATTATACTCGTGGAGACGGCATGTAATAGCTATTAATGAAGAATTCACAGAAGCTGCTGCAGCAGAGGAAGTACCAAACTGCTATAGTCCAATGCTGAACTCATCCATGGAGCTGACTCAAACAAATATTAACCTTGGATGGACATCATCTGGAGTTTATGTTGTGTTTCACCCAACATTACTATCAATGATGCAAATACAAAGTCCATTTGCTCTCTTGAGGATATTTCATCTTACGCTTAATCAGAGAAGTCCTGAAGCCGATAGTTTTCTCTGGGATGGTTCATACGACCTACCTACTATACAGCTCAACTTACACATTACAACATTATCATGTGTGCCATCATATGATCCATTTGAAACCTTGCTGATGGAAATGAACACACTGGTACGTAAGATCTTGCCCCTTTTTTCTGCAACAAAGATTAATTTGCCACTTAATAATAGTACCATTGCATGACTCATGTTTTAATCTCCACCATAATCTAAAAGGAATTAGAAACAACACTGATGATAACATCTTTATTGCATGCTGGTAGATGTAAGAAGTTATTCTAACATGTATACTGATGTGTTGCTTCATACATAAATCTTAATTTCTTCACACAGTTGAAGATCTACGGAGCACAGCAACAGGAAATTCAGGAAATTAGTGCAGAACAGGTTGATTCCATTGGCTACACCATACCTGGGACTCATGTTTCAAGTGACGTTATTCCCATTGGTAGTGACGTGGTATTCATAAACCTGTATACATCCATTCTGTGCATTCTGCACACTGTAAGTGTGTGTATCATCATCGTCTGTTACTTTCCCAATCATTCAAAGAAATCCAGTTATCGTGTACGGGAGTCTAGCGATGGTTCAAAACGATCTGACGTAAAAAAGTTCATCGACAAGTTGATTGGTGACAAACGATATGAGGATCTTCTCCTAGGTATAAGAATTACGTCAAATACAACCTTAATTGTAGAAGTTTTAATAAGATTAATAGCGATCATTATATGGACAATGAATTCAAGTGATATTCCAGGCACATTTCTTGCAGTGTGGTTACCAAATCTAGAACTCTTGGCAGTATCGATACTTCTAAATGTGGTATTGAACATATGCATAATAAAAAATGATGGATGCAAAAACTGTTGCTGTAACAACTCGTCAGCAGCCCTGCGCACATTTTTTACATTATATGGAACTGTGTTTATTCTCCTCTATTTCTTCTTTCCGACTATTGTACTAACATTTGCGTATCCTACCCAAATGATTGTGATATTTGCATTTGTGATAGCCTACCTATTTGCAACATCAGTGTTTTCGGCTGCCATAGTTAAGCTTTTCAGGTATAACAAACAATTGAAGAATAGCGCACGCAGAAGGAATGACGATAAGAGTATTGAGCTCCAAAACAAAGCAAGTAAAGATGAAAGTGCCCAACAATACTCACAAGAGGAACAACGCAAGAGTGTGGAGCAAAGTGAGACATGCTGTAGCAATTTAGATCGTTATGGATTCCTAAGCCGGAACAGAGAATTTTTTTACCATTTTTTTCTTTATTTCATGCCTCTATGGATCGTAATACTGTACCTGCACTTGCTTATGCTGTACATCTTATACATGCTCATGATTGGAAGGGGCACGGTCATTACTACAGGTCCAACATTTATAATCTCTTTATTTACACCTGCCCTCCTTTCGAGTATCGCCGCTGCTGTCTTGAAGAAAAGTACAATTATTAAAGAAGCAAAAGAGGAGGAAGAATAAACAAATTTAATGCACCACACATTTGAAAGCACTGATTAAAACTCCTGAAAGTATAGTTGTCATATCATGCAGTGTAAAATGTATATAGTAAAAACTCAATATTGATTACTTAATGCTGAACTTGTCTTATGTAATGATCTTACACAATTTGAGAGTAGTATATGTATACCAGCTATTATTTGAATACCAGCGATACCATGTTCAGTGCAGTGTTATTGATTTCTTCACTTGCTATTATCACAATAATATAATAAATTTTTAATATGAAAGTAGAAGGCAGCTCAAACCAGACACAAAAGTTGTTAAGATATGTATCCATTATTCTTTGTCCTTGAATGGAGTGCATATGGGTTAGATAATTGTGAAAAGAGGTGGTGGTTAGTGAGAAAAATGCATCCAGTTATCCTCATTAGTAATAATTGAAGGGCTCAGAACCAGAGTGGCCTAACCCACAAATGTTGAGTTAGCCCCCCTAATCTTGAAAACATGTTTAAAATGCATTTCATGAGCAACAGAAAATTCGCATTTTTGAAAATTTGAGTGATTTGGTAGAGTAGGGTGTTTGGTTTTTAGTCCATTTTTGAGCTTTTTAGACATTTTCCCACATTCAATTTGAGGTTAGGCCACTCTGGTTCTCGACCCTTCAATTATTAATACTGATAGTATTCCTTTATAACTTGTCCTTGATGAATCTCAATTCGTTAATCAGCATAGTAAAATATTCAGCAGCAACGTGACCTCTTCACAAACTCTGCAGGTGATCTGTTTAAGGGATTTACTCTTTTCACCCCGCTTCATGCCGGAAGTATGACCACACCCACCAATTAGTACCTGCTCATGTTGAGTGTGAGTACAAGTGTGTCTGTCATTCTCACACATCAGCTAGCAGCGGCATGATTGTGTCAACGAGGGGGGGTGCCTGATTAGTTGGGCTTTGAAAGAGTTAGCTAGCTATTAAGCAGGCTCCCCACAAGTTTCAATTTTCGAATCAAGCGATGTTGCCAACATTGTTGATGTTTGATGGTAAACTTAGAAAAAATGCTCAAGCAAGTCAGGGGGGAGGGATGCCTAGGAATGTGGATAATCTGTGGAATGAGACATAGTTTCAAGTCATGATGAACTTAGAATTTAAAATTATAATGTATATTGGATTGATTTTTCAAATTAATTTGGAGTTCAAGTTTCAGTAGCACACGGACTCAAATCCTGTGCCAAACTACTTGAGACATGGAGCTGATTATGAGACCCTTATTCCCCTCTCCAGTTTTGATTTTACTGTGAGTCTAGCTGGCCAGATGTCTGATGGCCTTTGGCCTTGTGGCTTTAAGGCCAAAATTAATAGCAATAAGCTAAGCAATTTGTTTGTGGTGGGATAGACTACTTTAGCCTGTCCCCAGGTCGTTTGCTGGGAATGATCTGAATATTAAACTATCTGATCAGTAAAAATAAATTATTATAGGTACACAATGTCATGCACTCATTTGATCATGCTGGTGCAATTGCTAAGATTCTTCAGAGATAGTAAATAGTCCCCATAATAATAGTATCCTATCCTAGTCTCATGCATATGCCCAGCCCCTCCTACACAAAAAGGATGGGCTGGGCACAAGACTAATCCTATCCAGGTGCACAACAGTTGAGACCTACTTAACATTAGCAACATAATAATATTTGTGTCTCAGACTACATGACAGTGTAACTTAGCTACTCAGCTGTGATTAGAAATCGAGTGAATGACATCTCATTATCAATTTTGTGTCACTTTGAGTAGTACTGTCACACTAGCTATTAAGTGGTCTCCCCAGACCATCCATGGCAACTGTGTGTGGTACATAGTCCCCTGCCATTTCCAAGGGGGGGGGGGGGGGGGGGGGATTGGATGTTGCTACCATAATATTAAATTAATAGTATTGTAAAATTCAAGAGTTCAGGCATGTACCAGTGTTTAATCACAGATGCCCATGAATGATACTGTCATGTATTCAGAATGACACAAACATGTTACTGACGTTAAGTTGGACTTGACTGTCATGTACCTGGACAGGACACCGTTATTGTGTGGACTAATTATCTCAGAAGGACACAGTCTTAATCTTTTCACTGATCAGCAAGAGATCTGGAGTAGTAGTAGAGATTGATAGTATTGGAAGTGCTGAATGGGATGGGGCAGCAAACCATTAATTGGTGGGTGTGGTCATACTTCCGATATGAAGCAGGGTGAAAAGAGTGAATTCCATGCAGAGCTGGAGCTGCATGTGACTCACATGTAGCATGCCTCCACATGCGGAAATTAATATTATAATATGGGCGCAGGGTTTCATCTAGCGACAAAAATTTGGGGTGGAAGCGCATTAAATGAGTGGGCATATTTAGCACACCAAGTTCCTTGGGACGTATTTTTAGGAGAATTTCTGAAACCCTGGGGCGTCGTGCGGTAGCTAAATTGAACTTCTCAGCTTCCACACTTTTGCACTATAAAATGCATGCACAGCCGTGAGAGTGCCTCAATTGTAACTTGCTCTATACTCTTGAGATAAGTAGGTTCACAGTCCAAAATAAATTCGACATCTACGAATGAAATTAGCTCTCAATGAATCCAACAATGTCTGTCACATTCTTCAGTTTAGCATTGTTCCTCATGTGCATTGATCCCACTAGAAGTACAAGCACTACATACCACGTTGCAACCAGTACTAGTGCTTGTGATAATGTGAATGAAAACTGCCAAACACTTTCTCAGTTTGTTGCTGGTTCTCACAGTGCTTCAAGCATCACTTTGATCTTACTTGATGGAAATCATATCCTACCTGTAGATTGGTCCATTTCTAATCGAAACAATGTTACGGTACATCCTAATTCTTCAGCAGCTGTTATCAACTGTAATGGATCTCCACTAATACAATTCTCATTTGTACAAAACATTTACATCAGCAACATTTCATTCATTGGATGCAGAATGAATGCCACGAACATTTCCAGAGGTCTAATGCTTAGCAACTCTTTATTCATAGGCCAGGGCATAGCAGGATCTGCATTAGTGTTGAATAGTGTAGCATATGCAAACATTGATAGCTGCATATTCATATCCAATACAGTTGGAACTGCAATTGGTCGAACTTTGCCACCTTAATGTGCAAAGCACAGTTGGTGGAGCAATTTTTGCAACTAATAGTAACATTAGTATCAGTCGAAGCAAATTTGAGAATAATTCTGCAGGATTTGGTGGATCGATGTTTACATATTTGCAGAGCAGAATAACTATTATCAATTCAACGTTCATTAACAACACCGCTGATGTTGATTCCGTTATGTATGGCACTGGAAGTGCTTTATATGATTATCGTGGTAGTGTTGAAATCCATGCGTGTACATTCACTTCAAATGTAGCTAGAAGAGCTGGAGGGGCATTATATTTCTATGATAATACTGCAAGAATTTTGAGCAGTGATTTCTGCAATAACCGTGCTAATCATATTGGTGGTGCACAGTCGGGTATATCATCTACAATTTTCTACGACAGTAGTGTATTTATCAACAATTCTGCACTCAATTGGGGAGGTGTGCTTGACAACAAAGATGGGAGCAATATTACCATAAGAAACTGCAAATTTGAAAGAAACTTCGTTGTTAATCATGATGGAGGCGTAGTGCGTAATGTAAATGATATAGTGACCATCATGAACACAACATTTTCCTACAACACTGCCAATCATAGTTCAGGTGGAGCTCTAAGTGGTTTGGGTACCAATTTCACAATAGTTTCTAGCCGATTTATAGGTAATTCTGCAGCAAAAGGTTATGGAGGAGCTCTAAACACTGCAGGTGGAGGAACTAAACTCAATATTTTTGACAGTGAAAGCGCAACCACACTTTATGGACAACGTTACGGTACCGTTTTTATCAACAATTGTGCAAAAGAAGGAGGGGCTGTATGGAGTTCTGCACGAAGCTTGTCAATCAATGCTTCAATTATGGTGTAGGATAGAGAACATCTTAGTGATGTGAGATTTGTAGCACTTTTAAAAGTAGACAATGATAATGACTCACGATTTTGTTGTGTGCATAGTTACTAATTAGTGTGAGTGTGTGCACATGACTCTTGATTTTATTACTGTGTGCATAATAATATAGAGTGGACATTATTCATTGTTTTTGATACACTATGTAGTATCATAGAATGATGATTATTAAATAATTATCCATGTATCATGTGGGTAGTACAGGTGCAAAGGTACATGTGGTATCCTAGCTGCCATAATATACTCAATTATTTGTTGCTTTGCCTTTCTGGAATTTGTACATGTACACAAGATACTTTTGAACACTAACTTTTCATGCATATAATACCGGTATGCAGTCATGGTACATATAATAATAATAAGACAGGTTGCTAATTATAATACAAGCCACCACTGAGTTTCCAACCGTGAAATTCAAGTTGATCATGACAAATCATAGCAGCTTAATTCGTGATGTAGCGCAGCTCAATGTATAGGATCATCATGATATTATTATGATTGCTGTGATGCATAATAATTATGTGACCCGAGTCATAATTATTTGCACTCTGACTCTAAGATCTATACAGTGTTTGTCATGTGTAACTATGCTGCTGTCAATAGGCTGGGAAACCCAAGGGCCATGCAGAGAAAGGGTGCCAGTGGGCATTGCATGGTTCAAAGGTCATAATAATATTATTATGGCTGATGGATGGAAACTGATAATATTATATCACTCGCTATTATCTGTAAGAAATCAATTAGCTAGTAGTTTCTCATCCCTCATAATTTCCACCCGCATGCATTTTATGATTAGGAGCACAATGCAAAAGTATACTGCCTCCTTTTTGCAAGCGTTTTTTATGACCATTTCCATCAAAAACTAGAGCTCTGTAGAGCACATACCCCGCGTGCACATTGTGCAATCGTTGCTTTTGTGTGCATGGCTATAATAATTTTGTGAACTTCAGAAAATTAGTGGAAACGGTGATAAAAAGCACTCTCTCTGCACCAGATTTAGCTGTTAGTCTCGCTAGCCACACCCTTCAATCTCAAGAGAAAGAGGGTCTGGTGACCATGCGTATAGCTAGTTGTTCCGTTGGAATGCAATAATTACAAAAGACGTCACGGGTAACCACAAACAACGCGAGGCCAACTGCATTGCGCGCGCGCCGCCAGTAAAGCGTTGCCAAGCAATAAATTCAAATCTCGAATCTGATTGGACGCGACCAAATCCTGTCGCCAGAACAACTCGTTGTATGCATGGTCACCAGACCCCCTTTCCCTCGGATTGTGGGGTGTGGCTTGCGAGACTAATCTAGCTGTATAGCTGTGTTACATTATGATTTGCAATTGGTTCCATAGGGCTGCAGATTTCAGCTCCGTCAGCAGATGCGGATAGACTATAATTATAGATTTTACGAGTATATATGCATTATTGATTTCGACGATCTTTACCAGTTGGCTACTTAGTTGTGCGCATGAGCAGAAAACACAATGTACATGCATTATGCATTGAGTAGGCACCGTCGATAGGCGTGACTACGTTAGCCAACAAAAGTCACTATTTGTGACGTGTCCATCGATTTGACGCACACTGAAGACAGTTTTTCGCCGGATTCGATTGATTCGTTATGCTTACGAGTCGCTTAGATGCCTACATCTCGAGATATGGCGATTTTTGTGCTCACGACGACAACGACAACGACACGACCGATTACTTTACCCCTTGCGCATGAGCAGAAAACACAATGGGCGTGCATTATGCATTGAGTAGGCATTGTCGATGGGCATGGCTACGTTAGCCAACAAAAGGCACTATTTGTGACGCCTGTTTATATTTCTGACTACCACTATATACCATTATTTTCAGCTTTTCCGTTTCCGCTTTCCGCTTCAGTTTTCTATTTCAGCTTTCCGTTTCCTTCGTTTCTACTTGCCCGAGCACGAGTACATTAAATACAGAAATTTCAGCCCCACCCTTCTCATGCATATTCCAAACCAGCCATCCGGGTGGAGTCTGGCCGCACAAAATGGACTCCCATGCATCCCTCCCTAGACTTGTGCGCCGAGGTGTAATCATCTGGCCACGCGAGACTATCTCTTCACAGGGTGAACTAAAAAATGATAATATGTATTTTATTTTAGGCCATGCCAGTGAGATTTCTCATCTGCTATCACCCGCCTACTGAGCTTTTGGTTTTGCTGACCATTTCCTAAAAAATAATGTATTCTTGAACATGCGCAGTAAGAATTTTACAATGCTCCGATGGCTCACAGTACATGCAGAAGAGCTCCTGGGATATAGACCACACCCACTAGATCCGTCTATCATTAATTAAAACTCCGCCAACGGCACACCCAATATGATTAAGCAATAACTTTGGATCCAGCACAATTTAAGCAAGGGATGCTTTGAGCCATGGGTCTTTGATATGTGGCCTCCTGAAACCCAAAGTTATTATTGAGAACTAGTGAACGAATTAAAGTCCAATTGCAAGTATATTGGGAGTCTGGGGGCACTTTCCCACAAATTTTCAACCGTATTACGCTGTTGTATTATAATATTATCTATAATATAGCTATTTTTACATATTATATCCAACAGTGCAGTAACCTTCGATTGCTCGTACCCTGGTCCCATTTTAAAAATTACCTAGAGACACCACCATCTGTACCACTGTCCCAGCTACACCAGTGCACCCACACTATAGCTTTTCGTGTGTAGCTGTGTAGCTAATTTTGTTATTCATGTAGCCTATCGAGGTATTAACCCACTATAATATGCACTTTTACTATATAGACACACTGCCATGGACTGCAAGCAAATTACACAGCCTGGGACTGCGGTGCAAAGTTATTGCTCAATAGATTAATATCTAGCTATCTAATCTATGCTATGTGTATATGCATATTAGGTGTTTCCGTCGTTCACAGAGGCACAGTTATCAATAACAACAATGTTTTGTTATGATGTTTACTCTTCTCATGCAGCTCTGTAGCTAAGCATTTTCCTTTTATGGTTAGAAGTGAGCGCACTGCACTTGTAGCCCAGGGGAAGCTTGGCTCATCAGGAATCCCAGAATGTATAAACACCCCCTGGAGCTGCCATATGTACTTGTCACTTGCTGTGGCAGTGTAGCTATCTGTTATAAAATTGCATATGTTACACCTTGATAGGCTATAGGTAAACAATAAAATTATACTATACACATGAAATGGGTGAGTGCACTGACTGGGTGCAGATGGTGGCATCTCTAGGTAGATTTTAAATCATGTGTGAGAGATTGAAGGTGACTGCACATAATAACAGCATAATACAGTACTGTTGAAATTAATTTTCAGGGAAAGTGCCCCCAGATCCGGACCCCATACTTTGCAGTTGGACTTCAATTCATTCTTCCTTTCTCATTTGGGATTCAGAAAAAAAGGAGCCGCCCATGATCAGTCTGCACGAGAATATAGTACTCTACTGTACTGCAGCTATTAGCAAAATTAAATTTAATTGACGAATGTGAGGATCCCATTGCCTGCCCACCGCAGTGACATCACACTAAAGAAACGCATCCTTATTTGCTAGAAGCCATGGAAACACATTTTCATGCCACTTTTACTCATGTTTCTGTTGTATTTAAAGATATCATTTCGTCCAGTATCAGATTCTGAAACACCCAGCTAAAAGGATAGAGAGAGGGGAGGGGAGCATGTATTTTTGGTGCTGTAGTAGCTATAGTATAATATACTATACAAGTGATCATAACAGCAACATGCAATGCTATGATCATTGTATACAAAACAAATACTATCGCACAGTGACACTTTTAGCTACAGATTATTAACATTTCATGATGGCAATTATAGTCAGAGGCGGCTGAGAGTAGTTCAGTTTGGGGGGGGGGGGGGGGGCAAAGGCAGTCAAATAGACACCCACAAGCTTGATAATAGAATGAACAATGTCATATTATATCACTACAATATAGTAGCCTTCAACTTTTGGGGGGGGGGGGGGGGGGGGGGGGGGGGGGGGGTGGGGGGGGGGAGTTGCCCCCCCTGCATGCCCCCCAGTTCCGTATCGATGAATTTTTTTTTCTACTTAGTGTATAACACAGTGACATGTAAGTGAGCATGAGATAAACTTTGAATGAACAAGTAATACACGTGTACTTATAGCTAAAGGCTAGTATGAAATTAATAAGAGTGTAACCGCCTCCCCTGACAGTGTTGAAAAGTAGGAACACTTTCAAATTTAAAGGGATTAGCACAGCAAAACCAAAGACCATGCGTACTGGAATAGGAGAAAAGTAGTACTCGTAAATCTTGCTTTGATCTAAAATGAAACAAATAGGTGACAAATCTTTTGTGTCTTAATAGCAGCAGATATTCAGATGTCAAAGCAATTCCTTCCAATAATTTGTATCCAAATGTCATTGATGCAATACACTTGCAGGAGCTTCAACATAGCTAAATGCCAGCTCAGTATTTGAGTATTATAAACAATAATTATTATGAGAGCATAATATTTCAGTCTTATGTTAACGTTTACAACTTTTGCATGTAAGATGTACAAAGTTGCAATTTCAGAGCATATTTCAATCGTATGTTAACCTTTTAAAGCCCCCCCCCCCTCCCTGACTGTAAAGTGTAGATATTTAGTGTCCATAAGCCAATAAAAACAGTAGCTATAGCTAGCAAACTAGCTATTGTACCATAGTATGCCTTGCTTTGTCGTTTTCTCGAGCTTTGCCCATCGGTACAGAGATCGTGGCATTCGACGGTCGGTAATGGTCGTCACATGATCCCGCGGATAAGCCCCCTCCCCACTTTTGCCCAATGCTTTCATGCTAGCATGCACAAAGGGGAGGGGGGTGGGGGGGGGGCGTAATCGCGGGATTCTGTGGCATTTACTTATTTCGACTATGCGCAATTATTTTTTCAAATACCGTATCCGATCTAATTAACGCGCCTCTCTAATAGACGCGCCACCTCGGCCTGAAGTGCACGCTCTATTTAAATGCGCCCACCCACGCGTCCCTATACTTTTGTGTATAAATTTTGCGCGCCACCTGGTCGTGAAGGATAATTTTAAGGCTCTAATGGCGCACTACCCAGCACTCGTAATTATTTTTTCATGGCGCGTTAATTAGATTGGATACGGTGTTATTGTTGTTGATGGTGTATTGTGAAAATTGCATTCATGCAAGGTTAAGGGTGGAGCTTGTCTGATAATGCACCCACACAAGTTTTGAATAAAAGCAACCAATCTTGAAGCTTCACGGCCATAGCTACATTTTAGAATGGCTTACATGCTATACATGTATATAGCTACTGTAATACTGTTTACATCGCTATGTTTAATATTGTCCCAAGCTTCTAGATCATATCAAATTCTGCTAATTCTGCCACTTCAGGATGTCAAGGGACCATCAGCTGGCTGGGAGAGAGGATATGAAATCCTATCAGGAGCTCAACTTGCTACTGAAATGATCAATAACAGCTCTACCGTAGAATATCAGCTACAATTGATTCCAATTGACAGTGGTAGGTGTGAAAGTAGTGTCAGCCAATACACTTTTCTCCCACAGCTGATCAATTCAACTTTCCATCAAGGTTTGAATGTACAGGCTGCAATTGGATTTTTATGCCACAATGAATTTCAGATAATGCTTGATTCACCTTTATCAGTATCTTTCATAATTACCAAACAGTTGAAAATGGCACAGCCAGTGATGTTGACTAGCACCCTTTTAAGCTTTATGCAGTATATGGAGTGGACTAGGATTGGAATCATCACAGAACTTAGCCTAAATGATTTCTTTTACTTCAATACTGCAGAAGCCATAGCCAAAGCAATTAAAGAAAATTCAAGTGTTATGATCTCAAAACTGATCCAAATCCCAAGTAATGCACACAAAATTGACTTAGTCTATGATCTTCCAAAAATCCTATTTATGAGTGTAAGTCCTTCAATATTAGTAAAGGTACTATGTTCTGCCTATAAAAGACATTTACTGTGGCCTAACCATGTGTGGATACTTCATGGCTACAGACTGATGGACTTTCAAACCGATACTGTAACAAAATTTTCATGCAACATAAGTAGGGCTCTTGAAGGGGCAATAATCATAAATGAAGAGCTAACTCCAGTAGATAATATTGAAAGGTATAACAGTTTCTATAATATGTACGCCAAGAAGCTTGTGGGCAACTCTAAATTGCAAAATATCACAATCCAGCCAAATTTGTATGCATACATGGCCTATGATTTAGTATGGGAAACAGCACTGACGTTCAATTCAAGACAACAAATACAGAAAATTAATGAAACAGTACCATATCAACAACAAAGAATGATAAACATCATTCAAATCAAACTTCAAAATGGTATTATTGAGAGCCTTATTGCCACATATTCTCCTCACTCAGGTGAATTAAATATTTGTGACAAAGAATTTAAGAGTACAGCTCCATCTGATAGACTTCCATTAGTAATATTAGGAGTACCACCAGCATATACCATCATCTTTTCAATTATAACAGTGATGGTTTTTGTCATTGAAACAAGTGTATTGATTGTATACATTTGTTTTCGCAAGGAGCCAGAAATTAAATCAACAAGTTTCTCACTCAGTTTGCTTATGTTTTTTGGCTGCTACCTATGTAATATTTACACACCAGTGGTCCTTTACTTTCAGCAACCGTTTATTGGTCCCCTTGAAATGGAAGATGGCCTGTGTCATGTGAGACTATGGGTCTCAAATACTGGCATTTATTTCATTGAAGTAACACTTCTTGTGAAACTCTTGCGTGTGTATCACATCTTTTTCAGGTACAAAACCAAAGCAATCGGAAGAAAGTGTTCCGATATCTTTCTTGCTTGCTATGTCTTAATAATCTTGTCACCTTCAATAATTATACATACATTGTGGAGCTTACTGGATAGTTATGGTTTTATTCTTGTGCAGACACCCATGCAAACTTATAAAAGTTGTGGTCCAATTAAACCTGTGTGGTCTATCTTGCTGGCTGTTTATGGGAACACCATTTCAATAGCACTTGTATCTGTCGCTATTAAGACACGGAAGATTCGTCATAAGCAATTCAAAGACTCAAGGAAAGTAAATATATACTTGTTTTGTTTCACATTTGTGTCAGCCATGACTTTCGGTTATTGGCTTCTTTTAGATCAAGGCAATATTTATGAGTACTACCTTTCTTCTACTCCAGTACACATTGGTCTTTCATTGATGGTTTTGCTGTGCCAATTCCTTTTGTTTGTACCGAAAGTGTTCCCACCTTTTCAACGCTATATTATGGCCATGTATTTTAATAAATAGGTATTATACTAACTTGCCATTGGAGTGATAATAGCCTAGCCAAGTTTAAAGCATGCGAACCTATTAGTTTTATGTATGATTATGTTTTATAGCCGCTATTATAATAATTATAGTATTACTGTATGTGGATGTGTACACATAGTGTAATGATATTATCATGCAGTGGTGAATGTTGCTAATAAGATATTAATTACTGCATGTGCCAGTTAGCTAATTTAAGCTGAATGCATTGTGTCAACGTCATTGAGCTGCGAATCTAACATACTACAATGTATTATTATACACTGGATGAAAATATGCATAATATAGAAAATGTGTAGGATAGGGAAATATTTTCTACAGATTTCATTTTGCCTGACAAACAAGTGTAGGAAAGATCATGTTTTGGTAAGCACAACATATTAAGGAAATCTTAGTTTTGGTCCAGTGATAGCTTATCAGAAAATCAGATCTCCTGCATGGTCCTTGTACCCATGAACTATAATAACTAGAGCTCTGTAGAGAGTACATACCCCGTGCGCTCTGTAGCCACTGTAGCGTAGTACTGCAACACTCTGCGGCATAGCTGTTTTATGACCTGACGACACTTTCCAACACCAAGCTTGAGCATGCGCAGTCGCATCAGCATGCTAAAAGAGTGGGCGTGGTCGATAAACCACAGGCATGTCACACAGAAAATGCATGATTTGTAGCACTAGTAAGCCCTATTGAGTAAATCAAGCCCGTAAAACCAGTTTTTTTTACCGATATCTACCAATTGGTTGTGCTTAGAGTACGCACAGACGCCTAGAACTCGAGATCTGGCGATTTTCGTGCCAACGACGACAACAACTAGAGCTCTGTAGAGCACATACCCCGCGCGCCATGCCATATAGCATTGCAACACTATGAGGCACACATGTAGCGGTTTCATGACGTGACGACCCTTTCCAACACAGTGCTTGAGCATGCGCAGTCGCATCTGCATACTATTATGCTAAAAGAGTGGGTGTGGTCGATAAACCAAAGGCATGCTGAATAGAAAATGCACGATTTGTAGTAAGCCTTTTTGAGAAATTCGAAACGCGTACAAGCCATCTCAGGTTGTCTAAGGACTGGGACACCCATTCAGACTCATGATTTTAAGCTGTATCTTTGCTTGTTTAGTGTCTAGAAGACAACATGATATGGACAAGAAAGTTACACCATAATGTAGAGCAACCATTTCTCTAACCGCAAACTAATTTATAGCCACGCCCACTAATTAGTTACCTCCTGGTGACGTCATGAGTAATGGCTATTCTGAAGATAAAATCGCCAAAGGCGGCGGTGAAGATCAACCTGGACGACTGTTTCTCCAGGCCTTAGATAATATTCATATGCCTAACTAATAAATATCACGGGGGCAAGTCGATCTGTCATACTACTAAGCTAGAATACCACGAAGTGTGATAAATGTACCGATCTTGGAGGGCTATTTACCTGAATATCTCCCGTCCCGTTGAACAGCTCTTCTTGCCCCCGGGTAGTAGGGCTTGAAATCGACGTTATTCGCTTTGTGCAACGGAGATATCTTCGTAGCTAAGCGTCTTCATCGCCGCCTCAGCAACCTTCAGCCTTTATACAGCTACTCTATGGCCATGATCGTGATCATGTGACTAAATGTATTGCTAGGTATATCGCGCACGTGATCCCGCTCGCGCGTGCGCGTACCCAGTCCTTAGACTACCTGAGATTTTTTCCACCGATATCTACCGATTGGTTGTGCTTATAGCACGCACAGACGCCTAGAACTCGAGATCTGGCGATTTTCGTGCCGACGACGACAACAACAACTACAACAACAGACGTACAAACCGATTGCTTTACCCCTTGCGCATGCGCGCGGGGTAACAACGATAGACAGACAAACCGATTGCTTTACCCCTTGCGCATGTGCGCGGGGTAATTACACATATTGACGACCATTACCCCCGCCCGCCCGCATTAATTTTGAGTTCAGAGGGGATGAGAAACTACTAATTGATTTGGAGGGGCCTAATAGCAGAATATAGTCAAAGTAAACATTTTGTCAATACGAGCTGATTCTTATCCTCCTATAGGTTCAGTTCAGTTCTGGGCTCAGTTACAATAATAATATAATTATGTCACCAATGGTCAATTACATGTAATTGTGCTAGGTTCCAGTGACATCAGTTCCTGTTTTTGCCCAGGATCAAGGAGTGCATGTATCCGTTGCTAGTGGGAATACAGTATCATACTGCGAATCACAGAAAACTGTCATGCAGTTCAGAAGTCTTATACCCACTGACATGGATTTGGTAGTATAGGTTGAAGATGAACTCTCATGATACTGTATAATATAATAATTATGAGCAAAATATTATTTAAGTTCTGAGTACAATGGCGGATTGACTGCTGTTCGACGCTGGACCACTCGTGGAGGCAGCAGATTTCGACGATGTCTTCTCCACACCTCTCTTGCAAGTGAGGCAATCCAGGTAGAGCTTTAGAGTCTTCTTGGTCAGGAGGAAAGCCACAAATATGACAAATCCCTGGGTGCTGTTGAAGGTGATGAATAGATACCATGCCCAGGTCATGCCGGCTAGAATGGTGATGAATCCAAACACCCAGGTGAGGCCTGTGGTACAAAAGATGGCGATATTGAGGTGGAGGAAAGGAGTGGCGTCTTCACGGTTCAGTTTGGCTTGCGATCAAGAAGCCATGAAGATATAGACGGACACTATGATAAACATGACGAGGTTGAAGGAGAGAGAGAGAACTAGGGGAACGATGAAAGCGACGATGGCAGACTCAAGATGATTTATCCAACAGCTGCCCAAAGATCCGTCGGCTAGAACTCCATAGAGCACCAGTCCTTGTGTGGTGAAGTTGACCACTGTAGACACTGCACTGATTAATAGGGGTAACCCCCAGCCAGCGAGCATGTACGAGATGAGCAGCTGCAGCTTTTCACACTTTGTGTCAGTGAGTAGCTTCTTGGCTCGGTGAAACTTTCGCACCACTTCCAGCGACATTATGCTCATCCATGCAAACTATGCCAGAAAGAAGAAATGCAGAGCTGCAGCGACTGACATACAGAGCTCGACGGTTGGATAAGCTTGCGATATTAGACCACCGACTAGAATCAGTAGATTCGTCACAAGGTTGGCAAAGGCTAGATTCATCAAGATCTTGCTCGGTAGCGAGTGTAATTCTTTGAAGAGGCTGTAGGTTATCAATACCAAAGCACTACCGATAACTGAGAGGGAGCACCCTATGTAGGTGAGCTCAAGGTAGCCAGCAGGGTAAGAGAAAATGGTGGTGTTCACCTGAACAGTAGTGACGTTATCAGGACAGACGAGAGGCAGTCCATCAGTGCTGTAGCCAAGAATCTCCATCTCTTCACCATCCATAAGAACAGTTTCGTTTGTGAGCAGAGTGAACTCTGTCTTATTCAGGGCCACTAACTCTGTGGGGCAGTCGAGGAAAAAAACACTCCCACTGCCTGAACCATTAGTGGACCGATTTCCATTGGTCAGCGATTGAGAAAAACACTTTCCGTCTCGTGATACGAAATTCTCTGGGCAGAGGGTGTCTCGACAGTCTAGACCAACAGCCGCCTGGCCCTCGGGGCAGCTAACCGTTACGTTCCGAGTCTGCGTGTCTGTTCGTACAGTCACATGACCACCGCCAAAATTACTCAGAGTGATCGTGAAGGGTATCCCCCCTTGAATAGGAGGGGGTTCATTGGGTCCCATATCATCACCAGCTTGTGTCACTGGTGGATCCTCTGTGGGAAGAGGAGGTGGGGAGACGTTTTGTAAACACTGAATTGGTACTGTATTGACAGCCCTGGATGTCTCCGGCAGGCACTAACTGAAATTCCCTTGATTGCATTCTGTACATGCACGATTGCGAGCAATCACATCAAAACTGAACGGCATCAGCTCTTGGAGATCGTACGAACCATTTACACAGTCGTTAGCAAGTCCTTCGTACACTTCTTGTGATATCCCGAGGAACTCAGTTATGTTGAGACACGTGTCGATAACGTTGGGATAGCATGCTCTAGGTGTGTGGGGCAGGGTCCGTGGGTACTGGTACGAACAAGGGCTGCACTGATCTCGAAAGAGGCTCGTATCGAGCTCAGAAAATGGAACAGTTTCGAGTAGTTCATAGAGATATTCAGTGCATACAATGCTCGCGTCCCACGGGACTGTGTTCTCCACGCGATTGCATAGAGCACAGTGCTGATTTCTGTAGACAATCCCCGATACAGGGTCAGTAACTGAAGGCAAGTCTCGAGATTCTGAGAGACAACTGTCAAGCACCATTTGTCCACTCTCACCCACCTCAGAAAGCCAGTCTGAAGAACATCTGGACACCATCCAAAACGACTCATTCGCCATGACGTCTATTGTGCTGTCAAGGTAGATGCTCTGACAAGTGAATTGGAGTTCGTTGAGATGCGAATCTCCGAGTGGCGTCCCTTTGCAGGCAGCTGACTTTCGCGTGGATGACTGTCCACAGCAGTCACCGTACACCTCGCAGTCCGCGTCGCATTTACACCGTCCCCCGTCTCTCTCGATGTCGTATGCCCGACATTCTCCTCCGCAGGAGCGGCAACTGGGCTCTAGCAGCTCCTCTGTCATAAAATTTCCGAGAGTGGCGGCTGAAGAAGATCGGAGAGAAGGAGAGGTCAGTAAAACTATTGTAAAAAGTAGAGACATCTTCGTTTTGAATTGGTAGAGAACTTGTGAGTATTTTTTAGCGAGTTCAATAAGTGAGAAATGAACGAAGCTGTCGATTATGTGCAATTTGAACGCCCACGCGTTCCGACCTCCGAGCTCCACCCACTCGTAGCGGGAAAGTGTATGACCGCAACTGAAGGAACATGGAGATCATGTTATTTTATCACATGAGAAGGTGGACCACGGTTTGCAGCCACAATCACACATGATCAATCACTCCAATATTAAACAGTCAGCCACACACTCATTTTGGAGCAATAAACTTCGCACTGAAAGACTGCTAAATTTCACCTTGCTAATAGCATAGGGGCCCACCCTATTGCACCGCTAGCTGCCCTCTGTTATACCAAAATTATGGCAATGCAGCTATCATTAGAGTCAGAGTAGGAATGTTGTTTCAATCTGATAACCACCAGGAATCAGTAGGATGCAGCTAGCATTGTAAAAAAAAAAGAGTGGGCCTAGCAGGTAGCTAGGTATCTGGGTGGGTGCCGTGGCATATTAAACCAAGAGGCGGCACAGAAGCTAATTGAAGTTTTGAGGCAGGTAAGACACCTGATAACTGCTAGCTGTTTGAGTTAATTTCCTGCAACTCCATACAAAAGTTTAGGTAACAATGAAGTTGCTTGGATTTCTTTCTATTTTTCTCTCTACTTTTGCTGTCATGGATGCTGCAGTAGCTCCTAATGATTACTTTATTACATGCCGCACTGACTTTCACTATCGAGCGGCCCACGATTGGATCCCCTATGCAAACAACACCAGCAGCGGCACTTGGAAGGTCCTAATTGATCAGTATGACTACCAAAGTATCCTAGGATTTGGAGGAGTTTGAAGTGCACTAGATGCTGATACATAGCCAACTCCTGATGAAACTAGAGCTCTCTCGAGCACAAAACCCTCGGCGCGCTGCATGGCATTAGCTACACGCTTCAACAGTTGCATGCAGAAAAGGGGGCAGCTAAAGGGCTGGGGTCAGGGCGAGACAGGGATGAGGCTAATGTTATACTTGCACAGCAGTGTTTAATAATATTATTCAAGACAGTTCAACAGCTCATAGCAGCAACAACCCTAGCGTGTTGTATTGAGCTCCTCACTGTGGTGTCGACGTCAACTCAACCTTCCTCACTGTAGCCTAACCTCCAATTCTTGGGGACTTAGCTAGCTACACCTTAACTAGAAGGACTATGATGCAAAGCCTTGGCACAAGACTGAAGTACACTGAGCAATATTGAGTCCAATATTATCGCAACTCACTTGGTTTCAAGCACTGTAATTCCATGCATGCATACAAGCCAGAGAGTCAAAGGGTACTACAAGAATACCGGCAGCTAAGCCGCTTATAATTGAAAAGAAGCCACGATCGTCAAAAGCTCGCTGGTGGACTGAGGGGCGGGATTGATGCAACTGGGCATGCGCTGAGGTTTATCGACGTACATACCGTATATAGTGCGCAACCTATTTATACGTTAATTCATGCTATTGCTAGCTCGGGCAAAGTCAAGAAGCTTAGAATCGGTAAATGACGCCAAAACTGGCGAACAAAGCGTTTTTGGAGAAATCCACACAAATCATGAATTGGGAACGCCATAAGGAACCTTGCAACAGTGCAAAATGGACTTGAAAACGAGGTATGTAGCAGCTAGCGTGGTAACAGACAGACAGACAAACCAACTACCGTAACCCTCGCGCATGCGCCGAGGGTTAATAACTGTACATTTTAGACTATACTTTGCTGATATTCCTATCACTGGTTAGTTTTCCCGAGGCAGTGGTGGGACATGCAGCTATCAAATTAGAGTAAGTAATTAACCCTCGGCGCATGTGCGAGCGTTACGGTATATAGTTGGTTTGTCCATAGATAATAGAGGGGGGAGGAGGGATTGGAAACGCGCATATAGAACATTACCTGGAGCATCATCACGAGCCACTAGGTTTGCTTGCTGTGCTGAGAATTCACGTAATATCACAAGCTGGAAACCTACTCTTATACCAAGATGGACAATGTGACCAGGATGTTACATGTGACTGTAATGCAGGGTACGAGGAAAATGGTCGTTCTGAGTGTGTTGGTAAGTTAAAAATCTCATGGCTAATTAAAGTTTACTCATTGCAATCACTGTAGCTTGTTCAATAATTAAATATAATAATATTTTGGTACTGAGTAATATGGAAGTAGAAGGCAGCTCAAACCTGACACAAAAGTTGTATCTATTATTCTTTATCCTTGAATAGAGTGAATATGGATTAGAAAATTGTGAAAAGAGGTGGTGATTTGTGAGAAAAATGCATCCAATTATCATCAGCGTAGTATTTAATACGAACAGTATGCCAATTCATTACTTGTCCTTGATGCATCTCAATTCTTCAATCAGCATAGTAAAAATTTAATGTTCAGCAGCAACATGACCTCTATTAGAGATAAAATTAACATCACAAACTCTGCAGGTGGTCTGTTTCTTATATTTCCAGGTTTGAAAGCAAAACAAAGGAGGAATCGCTCTCATTTTAGTCAACAGCGCAGCCATGGGGAATGATTGATAACAGTAGCAATCTTTTGGGAAAACGGGTGAACTACATATCAATCATACAGATGGAGATGCAATTCATAACAACACGGGAAGCAACGTTGGCAATAATAGTGCTACACTTGGAGTAATCATTTTTGTTGAACTTAGTGCCTAGTACAAAACAATGTTACGATTCCTCATTTATCGGAAATGGCCGGTGGTACTTGTTAGGGAAGGATCTAGCTTATCAGCCGAGGGCATTGGCAAGAAATATCCTAATAATCGTTGATAAGACATGACATTGTGTCAATATAGTCGCACTAATATTATTACCATATCAGCCACTAAAGGTGGAGTTGAAGCCAGCATTAACTTGAATAAATAATTGTTTTTGCCTATTCAACTCAGCCAACAATTATAATATATGGAGGGCTAGTGGACAAGTATGGTGAATGAACACAAAATTGTATTATAGAGGAGGTGCTATAAAACTAGTGATAAAATTTACAATCTCTTTACATAAAGCCATAGTAATGGAGGAAAAGTGAGGTAGATAATATATCAACTTTATGTATATTGAAAACATCTAAATATTAGTCAAGGTACTGCAATGTTTTGCCGTATCTATAATACACGATCTATGCTGAAATACTACGTATAATATGCTAATTTTATTTCACACACAAACAGTCTTAAGCACACTCACACACACAGTTGTGCATTATTATTTCATCAGACTGTAGGGGGTAGAGCTGTCGATCACTTTGTGCTCTAAGGGCTTTAGCTCATTCTCTTCATAGTCTGGTAAGATACTTCCTGAAACACTATCAGAAATATTTCTCCTGCTCCTGAGATTAATAAGGTGTGATTGAGGTGCTACATCAATTTTTGGTGGTGGTTCAATCTCGGAGTATGTAGCAGATTTACCTTCCTCACTGGCTTGATTAGTAACAAAACTGATTTCTTCATCTGAATCTTCGAGTTGTCGAGTAAATCTGTTTTTGAGCTTTCTTCTAAGCCGTGTTATGAAGGTTAGCTGAGTGACCGCGTGATAGGCCAGAATGACTAAAAAGAGAATTAAACTTATAGTGCCTGAGATGTAGCTAACCACTTCTTGACCTTTTCCAATTCGTGAGGTATATAACGTGGCCAGAGAAAGGCCTGCTAAATTGGCATAGGATGCTATTTCTAGAACCTCAACTGCCCAGCTCTTGTAAGGTCGACAGCTGATAAAGAACAAAAGAATGATCGCAATAATTCCAATGGCTAGAAGAGTAATTCCACGATCACCCGATACATTTGAAGCTGAAATGGAATGAATGATAACACGTATAAGGAGTAGCAGACCAGTCCAATACCGGTGCTTAAAGGTATAGGGAGCATGGTAAGGTTCAACAAAGATGCGCAATCTCTGACTTTGTACCCACTTAAAAGTTTTCTTGTGTTGATAGTAAAGGAGCCACTGCCACAATAGAAGAAGGACGGTATAAAATAACCCAGTAAAAAAGATAATAACAGCTACTACCCATAGAACAACGTGTTTTCCACTGAAGTAGCCAACAGTGGCATCAGGCCACCACACTATGCGATGGGAACCATCAGGGTAATCCAGAGTAGCAAATGAGAATACCACAATGATCGTGCGTAGAAACTTGACGTAACAGAGCAAAATCAATGTATCTAAGGTTGCTATTGGGTTCCTTTAGCCTACAATTTGGGAAAAC
This sequence comes from Cliona cf. orientalis, assembly GCA_963930775.1. Classification (NCBI taxonomy): domain Eukaryota; kingdom Metazoa; phylum Porifera; class Demospongiae; order Clionaida; family Clionaidae; genus Cliona; species Cliona cf. orientalis. The sequence goes on from OZ005689.1 coordinate 10,510,336, forward strand.
CTTATTGAGCACTCACTGGTAATAATCACAAGGGCAACTAGCAGTAAAAGGTATGTTGGGAAAGCAAGTTGGATCCAGGTTTTCCAATAGAAATCCATTCCTTCAAAGAAACACGCGTCTATTCCCAGCTCCAAATTGAGCCAGGACAGAAACACCGATACAAAGCTGTTAGGAGGAAAGAATTTATACTGATTGGCAGCCACAATATTCGCATAAAATATTAATCCATTAAGCGTTCCAACTGCGACAGTTATGTTCAGAATCAAGAGAGAGGCTACCAGAATAAAACCAGCCAATAAGCCACTGATGATTATGACAATAAGAATTCCAGGCCAAAATGTATGACACTGTAAGCAGCGAGAACTACCTAGAGATAAACTCAGTCCAGGGCTGCAATGTCCACACAGTAATCCCGAGTGATTGTGAGCACATTGTACATCAGCTCCATTTGGAATGTTTAAATTAATTTCAATCGTGGTATCACGTGAAAGGCAATAGTCCATAGGGCAATAGGGATACATCAGGTAGCCACTTGCATTATTAACACTCAAATGGGTGATCCAGGCTGTTGTACCTTTCTTTATGATTGTTTCTCTAGTATAGTTGCAGTGGTTTACTATTATAATATCATCACAGACACAATCACATCCTTTCACATCATCCTTAATCTGTTGAAAGCCAATTGGGCAACTAATACATGCCAGAAAGTTAATTTTAATACTTCTTTTTAAGCCTGTATGTATACTGCCTTTCTTGAGCTGTGGTAGCATTGTTAGTTGTTGTGATGTTTCGATGGAGTATATTATATTGAAAAGTAAAGGGGTGCAGCGATTAGTTACATTTTGGACCCTTTGATCATCACGAATCTGCATTGAACCTCCTATTTTATTCTCAACAGAACCAGATACAATGTGATTTCCTCTGTCAGCAATAGCCACATATAAAATTAGTTTTTCTCCAGTTTTGATGTTCACATATGGTATTTGTTTTGAATAATCAGGAAGTCCACTATTGCAGTAACATACCTGCACTAGAGCAGAGCCAATATCTGATGTTTGTATATTACTCATGAGATTAAGAAGTTCAAATTCTCCAAATGACCTTCCATCCATTGAGCAGTTGTTGAAAGCACCCTTGTAAAAACTAATTCCTGAGTATTTTGCTCTATTTAGTGAGAAATAAAAGGGCTTTTCTTCTTGTTTACACTGGAGAGATTGAAAGAAGCATTCTGGATCAGAATACTGTGTCTTGGAGGTCTTAGCAGATACATATACAGCTCCTCCATAATCAGCTGAATTTTGAATAAACTTAATAAAAGCATTGCTACGGCATGGGATTGAAGTGGCATAAAATAGATGTACTGTTGAATTGAATATTGATCCAAGATATAATCCACCACCTTCACTTGCTCGATTCCCATAGAAAAACATAGTTGAATCCGATGTCTGACTACTATCAATGAGTGGTTTGAAATGTAGGTTGATAGATGATGCAGTTGCATAAATCCCTCCTCCACTTTCTGTTGCTCTATTCTCAAGAATCTGTAATGTACTCTGACTGTGCAGGATTATATTAGAGTCATAACTGAGATATATTCCACCTCCATTTTGTGACGCATTGTTTTGAGCTATTTGTAATGTGCTCTGACTTTTTAAGGTTAAGTTAGAGTGTTCAAAGTAAATTCCTCCTCCATTGCCAGATAAAATATACATACCATGCCAAATCCCACCTGACGCTGTGTTATTGGCAATGACCATAGTTGCTCCTTCCTCTATTAAACATTGTGAACCTCTTTTAAGGTAAATCGCCCCTCCTTGATCTGCCTGGTTGCCCATAAACGTACAGATTTCGCTAAAACTGACTATGATTTTATCTAAAGAGTAAATGGCTCCACCTCTACCAATATGCCTGTAATTACCTGTGTTAACATTTTCTTTGAATTCACTGCCATGAATGTGCACCATAGTGTTCCTCAATCTTAGTGCTGCATATGCTTCATTGTTATTAAAAACAGACATAAAAATATGAACTTTGCACTTGATAAGTAACATGGCTGAACCATGATTATACTTGAATGTACAGTTTACAGCTTTAATAACGGATTCTTCTGCATACAAGATTTTCGCCATTTTATTGCTGGTAAAGTTTGTGTCACAAATCAGTATCATGTCAGAGTTGTGTACGTCAATTAGTTTACTGAAATTGTGATGATTATTCTTAAATTCACAGGAAATCATCGTCAAGGTACTTATTAGTGATAATATCATCTCACCATTTGTTACAAAGAGCAACTTACCATCATTGTCGATGAAAGTGCTATGGACAATCATAATGTTACAACTAAAACACGAAAATATTTCAGAATTGTTTATAGATCCAACGTAATTGTTGTCCTTAAATACACACTGCACTACAGTAATATTGCTATTCGTTGCATTGATCATACCAGTTCCTACATTGTTCTCAAATAAAGATTTTATCAACACCAAGCGACTTGCAATTACAGTCATAACTTTATTAGCAAAACCAATGGAAGAGTCAATGTCACAATAACATTCAAAAAACTTCAAGTTACTAACATGGACGTTATTAACAGCAGTAAAGATAAATCCAGGATTCATTTTATTTTCAAAACTTATGCCTGCTCTCGACTGATTGGCTACTGACATCATAGAGAACTCAACAACATTTGTTACAGTAACTACTGAACGCATAGTATGATTTCCCGGTTGAAATATCAGGGAAGTGTCGTTATCAAGATAGAGGCTTGTGTTGGCAGCAAACGATGAAAGGGTAAGACATGATTCCACAGGACAGTGATGATTTGGAGATGGTACAATGTGGTACACAGCACTGCTGATAAGCCCAATACATAGTTGGGCCAGAAACAGATTAAGATATGGACAAATCATTGACCTTAACCGTGAATAGAGAGCAACTATGATCTTAATTGTTGTGTTTGTACTAGTCGTGAATGCTAACTGATCAAGTCAGTCTGTGCATCAACAGGTATAGCTATACAACCTTAGAGTTTTGGGACCATAATTGTGTTTACAGCAAATGGCTGGATGATTGTAGATAATAACATTATTACACATTTTATCTACTTTTGTTATTCCATTCCGGGGATCAAGATGCTTACTAACAAAGTGCAACTTTTTGACCAATCACATTGCTCAAGTGGAAGTTGATAAACTCATACATGCGTGTAGATAACCTTTTCGCGGGGGGGGGGGGGGGGGGGGGGGGGGAGGGGGGGGGCTTCAGCCCCCTAGCACACCGCCCCCTCCAATATGTACACCCTTGCTGCAATTAGTGCAATTCAGCCATTTTCTGAGGGAATAGCAGCTGTACATGTCTAATTAAGTGATCAAACAATTTCTTCCATGCCACCAGTGTTTTATTTAGCGGGGGGTGCCCTGGGATTCTCCCCCCCCCCCCCCAGTGGCCAGTTCCCCCCCTAAAATATTGAGAAATTTTAGTATAATATACAATACTAAATAAACAAATACCAAGATTTAAACTAGAGCTCTGTAGAGCACATACCCCGCGCGCCATGTAGCCACTCTAGCGTAGTATTGCAACACTTATGAGGCACACATGTAGCGGTTTCATGACGTGATGACCCTTTCCAACACAGTGCTTGAGCATGCGCAGTCGCATCTGCATACTAAAAGAGTGGGTGTGGTCGATAAACCACAGGCCTGCTGAACAGAAAATGCACGATTTGTAGAACTAGTAAGCTTTTTCGAGAAATTCGAAGCGCGTACAAACCATTTTTTCACTGATATCTACCGATTGGTTGTGCTTATAGCACGCACAGACGCCTAGAACTCGAGATCTGGCGATTTTCGTGCCGACGACGACAACAACAACAACAGACGTACAAACTGATTGCTTTACCCCTTGCGCAAGGTTAAAGAGTGATTCGTTGGTTTGACTGTTTGAAAATGTCTAATATCGAGTCTGTGCACTATTTGGGAAAGTTAATCTATTTGCATTAATTTCACACTTACGTAGTGGGTATATATTTGTCAACCACAATCTATCAGCACTAATTTTTGATCAAAATAGGCCTAAGATGCAATTCTTTATTCCTGGGGGGGGGGGGGGGGGGGGGCCGACATATAGTTCCCCCCCTAATAAAAAATCCTGTATGAAACCCTGGCCACCATACCTATAATTGCATGTATAGTGGAAAGAAGAATCAAAAAATCAGCTGCACACTATCATCTTTCCTAAGAAACTCAGAAAGCTGATAAAAGATGGCCTGAGATCACTTCTCACTAAGAAAAATCTACCAACCCAAGGTACCAGTCGTCAGCTGGTACAACGTAGCAAGCATACATATTATATTCTGGCTGCTGCATAGTATGAATATGGAGTAGAATTGGATATGATAATCCTCACAGCTTAATAAAAGCAAAAAATCTCTTGTTCACCTCGAACATCCTCATGTTATAGATGCTGAGCTTGCAAAATAATGCATGGTAGGAAGAATCTAGGGTCCACACCCTATAATGTTCAGGGCTTTGTGTGGTACCAAAAAAGAATGAATGATCATACATTTATCGATCCCTAGATGACAAAGCATTCTTCATAACCCAAATAGCAATAGAAATCAGAATTTTGAGCCATACCATGCAGTACACTCATTGATAACCAGTGAAAAGCCACGGGACAGCAAACTTCACCACAAAAGATGTGGACGTCCTTGATTTAGACCTGTAGCTGCATAGCGCCCATACTATAAAGGAGCATGGTTCTTTTGCATGTGAAGACCACACCAATGCTCCTCAAAATCACTATCCATCCAATGGCAGGAACATTGCACTAGCTTACTAAGTCCTCAAAGCAATCTGGACCCTTATTGTACAGGCCCGTCTTGTTCACTATGGCTTAAACATCCTTCGTTCAAAAGTTCTGGTGACCACCACTGCCTACTTCGCTACTCAACGAGCTCTCAATCGATGAATGGGACACCAGAAACTTCATTTCAAGAAGATTAGTGATTGACCCATCACTTATCACAGTATGCTTCTTGGCTTACTTAATTTGCTGATCTGGTACTCCAGCTAATACATTGCAAGCTGAGTGCTACTTTGAAATTCTCAAGTACTGTCAGCTGAACTTCACGCATGTTCTGGTGGCTGACGTAATCCCGTGGATAAGCTTGCCTTGCGCTATATAGCACGCACGCTGTGTGCCATGCTGCAACCAACCCGATGTTCAGAGCTGTATGGTGCTGTTGAGTTCGTCGCCTGAGATTGAAAATTATCAGTATATCGAGGTCGAGAGTCGGTCTCAGACTCCATCTATGCAATTGAGGTGCCGATATGGATGTTGCTTACACTGTGTATGCACTACTATAATATTGCCGACCTTTTACCATAATATGAACCGTTATGCAGCTACTGGGCACGTGGTCAAGTTTTTCATTGTAATAAGAAAATTAATGGTAGTGATAATACTATAAAAGCTGAAATGCAAATGTGCAGGCAGAGGGTAACCACAATAGTACACTACTACTGATTGCCTGGTAGTAGTGTACTCTTGTGGTTACTCTCTGCTTGCACATTTGCATATATACTCGATATTCAATCACGGGCGACGAACTCGACAGCACCATACAGCTCTGAACATCGGGCTGGTAGCGGCATAGCACACAGCGTGCGTGCTATATTATAGCGCAAGGCAAGCTTTATCCACGGGATTATGTCAGCCATGAGAACACATGAAGTTCGGTCAGCAGTACTTGAGAAAGTAGCACTCAGTTTGCAATGTATTCGCTGGATACATGCGTCAGATACTCTACATATATTACGGATATGTCTCAGAAAGACTCCATAGAGGCCCAAAGTTTTCTCGTAATTGTCTTATAGATTACCTAAGAGATTACCTAATAATTACACCATAATTACCTCATAACCACAGAAAAGTAAATTTCTACTGGGCATGTAGCCTCATCATATCTTGAGGTAGCTCGTCACGGTGCAGCTCTAACTGATGACCTGTTACAAAAGTACAACAATTCGTATCTGGCCATGGTATACAGTACCTGACGGAGCTTGAAGAGAATGGTCATGGTATTGCGTATATGATTAAATTTAATTGTTATTTCCAACAATATATAGTATTATTGTTGATCAGCTGAAGGAGTGCTTTAAACAGTAGCTTAAATAGAGAACAAAGAAACACAACAATTCAAGAGCTGTTACTCAGGTGGTCTAAGGACTGGGACCAAACACTTTCAGTACCATTTTAGCTATGAATTTGCCACCATATCTCTGAAATGAAACATGATATGGACACCAAACCTTCACAGTAGAGTAATCATCACTCTAACCGAAAATTAATCTATGGCCACACCCATTAATTAGTTGTGTGCTAATGACGTTATTAATAATGGCCATTTTGACAGATAAATGGCAAAAGGTGGCGGTTAAGATCAATCTGGATGACTGTCTCTGTAGCATTAATACAAAGTTACTATGCCTATATACTAAAATCCACGGGGGCAAGCTCATCCATGATCGTACTAAGCGGCAATGCCACAAAATGTATGAAAGCTATGGTCATGCAATGGGCTATTCCAGTTAATAAAGATACACCCCCATGGAAGAACACTATCACGTTTCCCCCCATGACAATAATTAAAACCACCTAAACACCCTCAAGACTAATTTATGGGCACACTTACCCTGATGACAATTTAATTGAAGCCACTTCACCCCTCAAGACGTCATTATGAATACACTGGGTACCCTCCGGACTAATTATGGGTATATATTATACATTTACCCTTATGACAACTTAATTAAAGCCACTTCCCCCCCCCCCAAGACGTCATAATGACTACACTGGGTACCCTCTGGACTAATTATGGGTACATTAATTGTACCCTGATGACAACTTATAATTAATTGAACCCCCAAGACGTCATAATGAATACACTGGATACCTTCCGGACTAATTATAATAATATTAATATACTTCCTTCACAGGTGAAATTAGCAATGATGGCTATTATTTTATTCCATAATAATATGATTATTATCTCAAGCATTTTTGAATTGACATTACAGTGTCCATAGGGCACTGAGAGGTAGTGTCGATAGGGAGCTGCTAAATGGATGATGTCTGGGGTATTACCCTTTAATTAGCAGAAACAATAAGGTAATTAACCCTCGGCGCATGCGCCGTAGGGTTACGGTAGTCGTTCTGTGTGTCTGTCTGTCCGTCTGTCTGTCTGTCTGTTAACTCTCTAACTGCTTCAGACTTCGTTTGCGAGTCTCAAGTTCGGTGTTATATGATTCCTTATGGCGTTTCAAAGCCATGTATTATGTGGATTTCGCTGAAAACGCTTTGTTCTCCAGTTCTGGCGACATTTGTTCCGGACCGCTACCTTTCACCATAGATCATCCTTCCACGCACCGTTGCAGCTTTTCGATGGACAAAATGAACAACACTGGACTTCTTTCAAGATAGAAAATGATAATAACTCCTGCAATGTTACTGTCTCGAAGTATTTAGTGTAACTGCCAAGCTTCTTGACTTTCCTGGCCTGAAAGCAACTCGTTTCTATTTACACGAATGTCATGCTACCGTATACATGCATGCGTACTGCCATGCTATAATAATTGTATAAAGAGCACGTGTCTGAACTTGGCCAGCTGTTAACCCTTGGCGCATGCGCGAGGGTTACTGTAGTCGTTCTGTGTGTGTGTCTGTCTGTCTGTCTGTTAACTCTGTAACTGCTACATACCTCGTTTGCGAGTCTCAACCTCGGTGTTATATGATTCCTTATGGCGTTTCAAAGCCATGTATTGTATGGATTTCGCTGAGAACGCTTCGTTCTCCAGTTCTGGTGACATTAATTTTACTCAGGACCGCTACCTTCCACCACAAGTCCATCCTTCCACGCACCTTGGCAGCTTTTTGATGGACAGAATGAACAACAGTAGACTTTTTTCAAGATACAACTAAGTAGTTCCAGCTACAACTCCTGTAAAGCTACTGCCTGCCTGGGCCAATAGTCAGCGAAGCATAAAGTTTAAATAGCTTCTTGATTTTCCTGCAAGCCACACCCAATGCACTTGTCTCTATTTACACGCAAGTCATGCTACCGTATACATTGTGCTGCACTCTCTGGCCAGCTGTTTTTCAGTTGAAGCAGCTGGTAAGGTACTAATATGAATGTGCTTGTAGCCTTGCACCAGGCCCTTGGAGGGTACAAGGCTATAGCACCTTTGGTTCTCTACCACCCAGTTCACATGCAACATATTCTGTGCAGAGTTATAGTAGCTATTTTGTGATTTGATTTCAAATAAGTGTATAAATCATGCCTCCGGTCCGCAAGCAGTGTCCTAAATATTGTTCCATGGCAGAAATCTGTGTACGGTGTATGATTTCCAGTTTATTCCACTAGCCTATAGAAAGCAAGAGAATAGCGGCAATAGCATCAGAATCAGCAGATGATATTGAATTGAGGCTAGTGAAAAATAGCGGCACCAGAAAAGCACAACTTGAAAGCGAGCCTACACAGAATACAGCTTAGTCTAGTCACCAGACCAGAGATGACATACTCCACCTCCAAAACTGGTACGACACCCCTCAACTTGAGCTTGAGAAGCATGATCTGGGCACTCAGGGTCACTGCAGGAGATCAATGTAGTTATCATTGCCAGCTTGTATGTGCAACAAACACCACGCAACGCGCCGAGGGTTCTGGGCTCTAGAGAGCTCTAGTTGATACTGTACTTGAAGGGAACCACTGCAAAAACGGTAGGGGATTACTATTGAAGAATTGAATGTGTCCGTGGCACAGCCAAGAGAATTAATGCATTAAGTATATTACAATAATATAGAACAGCATGACTGGTGGATTGTAAGCTATACAAGACCTTAATTGGGGTGCACAAGATGCATGATCGAATACACCCCGGGTAAGGTCTTGCATACAACGTACTAGTTAAGTTTCTCATGACTCCTCTCATCATTGGCCTACCCAGTGGCAGAGGATGATGGGGGGAGAGACGCAGTGGATGTGTCACATGTCTACCACAATAGGGATCTATTAAAGGACTATCATGCAAGGGGGGCACATGCCCCTGATGCCCCCCTGGTTCCGCCACCTATGCTACCCTATGATCTCCAATACCCCTCTGGTATCCAGTAATTTGCCTCCAGCTCAATTCAGGATCATGCAGTGTGTGCAACAGATGGAGTGATGCAGCCCTAGCGGTGCACATAATTAGTCTGTTTGGGTTAACACCTTCCTTATAAGGAAAGTGTGAATGTCACTATGTACACACCTGTCCACTGCTGCATAAAAGTTACTGCTTTGAGTTTGCAAAGCTCACTGGTAACCTATTATATGCTCCAATCTCATCATACTCTTAAACACATTCCCCAAATTTATATGACATACAATGTACTCAGACAGCATTCACTCTCAAACTCAGAGCTTCAAAGGTCACACTCTATTGTAATACCCTAATCACATCACACATACCCTAATCACATAGCACTTAAAAACAACTCATACATACCCTAATCACTTCACACATACATAATATTATCATATCATACCCTAATCACATCACACTCTCAAATAATTAACTAGTATACATATAATAGTTATCTGCCAGTAATTGGGGTGCATGAGATGCATTGGCAGAATGCATCTCATGCACCCCAATTACTGGCAGATAACTATTTTATTGGTAGTTGACCTCTGTTCATCATTGGCCTACTTTATGATGATTCAACCCCTTCCCATAGCCGGCAAATTGCCTATAAAAACTTTGGTTGCTAAGCAACTATCAACAAATATCCATACACTCTAATACCTCCAAACTATTCATAAACATACCCAATTAAACTATCACTTCATTGACTCATACACATACCCATTCCATCATTGATCAATATAATAATAATACAATGTACCCTAATCACCTCAATCGCAATTGAGTATTATCAATCACATCACACATACTCATATATACCCTCATAATCCATAATACATACCTAGCCTAATAATCACATCAAATTAATACCCTAATATCATACAGCTCAAACACATAATTGCCAAGGTAAATAGTGGCAGAATATTCTCCAATACAGAGATTAGAGTCTCAAACAGGTTCATGTTAGTGTACACAGTGACACTGTGCTCAATATAAAAGAATTAATAGGTACTAATTAAATTCCTATGTCAAGGTCAGTTATATGGCAGCCATTGTCTTGTATTGGCCTGCCTGCCATATAACTATAACTTATTGTATCCCCTCACACACTCATTGACAAGTAACATAACACCACATACCCACTTAGATACATAATACCACATACAATCTCCATAATAATAGTTATTATTATTATGGACTATACAGTACACAGTACGTAGTTGACCATCACCTAGCAACAGAAGTTCTTATAGCCTCAGGAAAGTATAGATCAAGTACTGCTGTTGGCCAGCTTCATTCACCACCCCTTCCCTCTCTTTGTGGATACTTTAGTAGTACACCAGCCAGACCCTCTAGCTCCTCCTTGTTTATTTTCTATTACTGGGGGGGGGGGGGGGGGGGGGGGGGGGGGGGGGGGGTATGAGTCCTCAGCCATAATTCCTGATAGCTCTATCTTACTAGCATACCAACAGTGCCATTCTCCCTGTGATATACTAGTGGAGATAATAGAATGTTATTGTGAATATGGCCTATTAGTATATGCTATTTACCTAAACTTACATACTGGTATTCTGAAGGGGAAGCCTGGCTCGTTTCTAAGGGGTCAGAGTTGCATACAGAGGAGGGGGGCACTGGTTTATACATGTAGCTTAAATCGATTAACTTAATGAGTAATGATCACTATACTTTCTTGCTGTTGCTAACACCTGTCCTCGAGTTTATTATAGCTAGTTCACACTTGCAATTGTATGAAACATATCAGTGGCGTGTCCAAGGGGGGGCTCCGGGTGCTCGAGCACCCCCCTCAGCTCTGGCACAACAACCAGATCAGTAGCTCAGTGGCAACTCTTTATGCTGATAATCAACAACTGGTAGCCAGAACCAACAATGAACTTAAAATTCGCTTTGTAAGCAACGTTTTGGGCGCCGTGGCCTAAAATTTAGCACCTCCCTCCTTCAAATTCTGGACACGCCACTGCATATTTAGCTGTCACAACAAAGATAGCTAATTATAATATTATTATAATAAACAGTACCTCACTATTCACCTCTCGACAAGTGGCATAATATTAGGTAAATTTTATAAAATCTTCTGGAGTTTTTGAGCTCAACAAGTAGCATCTCTAAAACATTACAATACAGAAATGAATGCACAGGAGTGCAGAACCCTCACCGCTACATGCGTATTGAACTACATACCCTATACATTACACCTGAACAGGGTACTGGACCAGGTACTATTGACTACATACCCTGCACCCAAACAGGGTTCTGGTACTATAGCGTTAGTGATCTAAGAGTTTGGGGAAAGGCACCTGGCTATGTCACTATATAAACTGAAAGCCTCTGTGACATACTTCAACTGAATTATGCACTTGAGAGCCACTGCCTGTTTACACTGTGACTGTATTGACAATTGACCAACAAAGCACAGAATGGGAATCAGTCATGTAGCGCTGAGGTAGGTGCCATGTAAACAGTTGCAACAGCTGCACACTACTACTCCACTGGGCAGGACTTAACATGACCACTCTTCCTTTATGCCATGTATACCTAGAATTCGTACTTTTTCTATGACAACCCTTACCATTTAGCAAAAGAGGGTTGCGACGGACGGACAGACGGACGGACGGACGGACGGACAGACAAAAATCGCCAAACGATTGCAGTAACCCTCCGCCTACGCTTTGCGGCGAGGGTTAACTAGAGAAACATGGCAAGGCTCAACTGCTATAGTTATGCACATGTATGTGTATACGCACACCATGCGCATACAGAGTCATAACCCCTAGAAAAAATCATAATATTATGCAAATAAACATGATTGACATAGCTAGTCCATGATAAACAGAATGAGCACTGGCCCAAGTAAGCCCTATGACAATACTTGAGCACATACTTATCATTAATTATTATGGTAATGGGGAGAGTTTGTTTGAAGGATAGCTTGGATTAAATTAATACCATATAGGTGAAAATATTGGCAGTCACATAAGTTAGGCAATTTGGGTCCCAATGGCGCATTTCACACTATTCGGCACTTTAAATTGATTTTAAATTGGCGGTTATGGTATGGTATCGCTATAATATTATTATCTTATATTCTCTTGTTATTATGTGTACATATATTACATGCATGCAGATCAGAATTTAATTTAGAGGCATACCATCAACCCACCCAATTTTATTCCCTGCCAAATTTTCCAGCTCTACGGTATTACGTAATTCTCCATAGGGATAATTATTAGCTAAGTCGACAATAATATAAATTATGTCCCTAGGGGGTCGATCTATATCTTTAGGGATAAATTATAAAACCAAAATCATGATGTAAATTAAAGCTAGGCTGTGTATCAGTATGTATCCAAATAATTGTGAACCGCTCTGAGAAAAGGGACCACTCCGGGATAAAATTTCATTTTTTTTTACTTTACCAGAAACTATAGGATTTTGGCTTCATATACATATTGATATGCTATGTTTATATAGTTGCAAATGTAAACTATCGTTATGGGCGCAAACAATTTCTCGGACACATACAATTTAATACAAAATTTAATTAAATATACGCATTTTCCGAAAATCGAATATTATATCTATCTGTGTGTATAAAAATGGTCATAATAATTATTCCACTTGTGATCAATATGAAACTTGCACCATTGGATTCAGCACACACAGATCAATCCTTGCTAAAAACCCATTTTTTATGAAATATCCCGAGTGGTGCCTTTTCTCAGAGCAGGTCACGATTAGTCTGAACGGGTAGCTATATCTGACCCCTTTGTTTATCCTATATTTATCCTGGTATGCACAGATATACTCTAGAGCTAGGATATATGTGATAGTGTGGTTCAATACTTCTACAGTAGAGTAGAATTCTCTGTATATTCCGAATTGGGACAGCTTAATAAGGTGTCCTGATCAAAAGTGTTCTCATTTCTGGGGTGGTACCTTTCTAGCTATACGTTGCTGGAACCATGCATGGTGTCCTGATTAAGGGAGGTTTCATCATTTCAGGGATGTCCTTATAGAGGGGTTCCATGCACTGTATACTATAATAATATAGCACTGTGATACCATGGTTGTGGGAGCATCTGAGATGTATATGTAATTTAAGGCTGATGAGTAAATTATTTGGTTATTATTATTCAGTGTTTCCCCCAGCATACCTGAATCAGGATGGGCCACCCGGTTTGACTTTGGGCTAATTGGATAAACATCAAAGAAATGGGTGGAGTTTAAAGCCACAACTTAATTAAAACCCTATGAATATCATTAAGCACCCGGTTTGGATTCTGTTCTGGGGGAATCCCTGATTATTAATAATTAATTGTATGATTAATTTTGATTCTCCCTCACTTCTTTAAAATACCCATCTACCCATCAGACAAATTATTAATCTAATTTAAGATACCCATCAGACAAATTATTAAATGTTATTTTGAGCCCATAAGTAGATTCTCCAAAAAAAAAACCCTGAAGACTAATTAGTGTTCTTCCATGGGGGTGTATCCTTATTAACTGGAATAGCCCAATGGCTGTTTACCCCCCCCCCCCCCTCCCCAGTGAATATCTCCTGTCACGTATAGCTAACATTTCTTTACGCCCTCGGGTAGTATGACTTAAAACTATTGTTACTTGCTTTGTATAGTAGAGATATCTCCTCAGTAAAGCGTCTTTATCGCCGCCTTCAGCTACATACTATTTTTGTACAGCCACTCTATGGCAATGATTGCGATCATGTGACTGTTTGTATAGAAGTATATATAGCGCACGTGATCCAGCACTGACCACCCCGTACCCAGTCCTTAGATTACCTGAGTACCAGAAGCTCACAGCAGAACCACTTAACAAAGTCACATAAATTTAATATATATACCTTACATGCAATTACAATTACATAAGTGTTACTTTACTATTAGCTAAGCATAAATATTATTATTAATAACAAACATAAACCTGCACATCACATGCACAATGTCATACTGTTTATTACATTGCAGTGGCAGATCCAGGATTTCTGGAAGGCAGGTTCTGATTTACTGTTGCGCGCAAAGCACGCGCATTTTAGAAGCCACGCCCACTTTTCGACTAAACAACGCCCATTTCGATTGTTTTTTTAGACCAATTACCAGTCCAATCGATCTGTTTTCGAACGAATTTCTTCTAAAGCATTCTAAGGTGAGCCATAGCAGCAATTTCTTAGTTCTGTAGCCAGAAAGGTGGGTTCCATTTACCTAACATCAGTATACTTCTAAGTGCTAGGTGCACCCCTGGATCCCCCTCTGGATCTGCCACTGCATTGTGCAATAGGGCAGCTGGCTGAGGTGCATGCCGCATAATAATATTATATTATACACATGGTGAATGCCAGTCAATATTGCATGCATTTGATCTGCCAGTAAGTGTTCAGTCTGTTTGGCCGAATGGTACAACTATTCGAGTCAGGAAAGAGAAGAACACTGCCGTTATGGACTATTGACGAGCACTTTCAGCGTTAATCACCTCCACCAAGGGCTTATAGGCCCCTCGCCTCTATTAGAGCAGGTAGCTACTCTCGTACCCAGACCCCACCCTCAAGAATGTAGTCGGGCTCCACGAATTATCACATAAATAAACTTGAATCGTACAATAGCTACTTTAACTGTATAAATTTTACCACGCATAACATACCAATCCTAGTGTACTCACCATATTATTCGAAGACAATCTTTGAGTAGCTAGGTCATGTCAAACAAGCCATACAAAAGTAGCTAGTAGTATGCTGAGTGAGGCAATAGAGCAAGAGAGAGAGAAATGAGAGAGAGAGAGAGAGAGAGAGAGAGAGAGAGAGAGAGAGAGAGAGAGAGAGAGAGAGAGAGAGAGAGAGAGAGAGAGAGAGAGAGAGAGAGAGAGAGAGAGAAGAGAGGGAGTGGGAGAGAGAGGTGGAGTTAAAAATCAAGTGACTCAGTCAGGGTTACTCCGGCACTTTCTCAGCAATTTACCCCCACCCCTAGTAAATGATGCCCACATACCTTGACTTCAACATGGCTGGCTCAGTGATCTTAGATACATGATTACAATTTTTAAAGACCCCGCGCGCGCATGCGCATCAATGGGCAATACGGTTTTCGCCAAAAAAATCGCCAAACCTGGAGATGCAGGAATCTAAGCGACTACTAAGCACAACAAATCTGTTAAAGTCCTCGATAAACTTCGAATCCTTTGGCAAGGCCCATTATTGGCCACGCCTATGAACCGCACCCACTACCGGCCATTAATTTTTGCTTTCTGCTCATGCGCATAACCTCCAGGTAAAGGTCGTCAGTATGTTCATGTACATGCTGCTGTCTGAGTGACTGAGTCTCATCTCAGACTGTGCAGAATGCAGATACAGCGTGTGCAGGATATGTGCACTATATTAATATCATCTCAAGTACTGGTATGTTTGTTAATTTTAATACGATGGCAGACTCCACAATCAGCGGCTATCGGCACAAGATCTCGTATCAGAAGCGTAGGAATAATATGGTTCGATAAAGGGGGGCTCTAGCTATACATCTATAGGCAAGAGCTAGTGTAACGTGTACATAATGCATAATATGCAATTATATTAGTATCAGAAAACATAGGAGGGCACCAGCCCCCAGAGCCCCCGTGGTTCCTATGCCTATAATATTATGCATATGGCATGCTGATAGCTATAAATTTGGTAAAATTATCATCCAAGCCAACAAATAACATTGGATTTGCTCTAAAACGTCCGTTGAGTATGGTACTCTTCACCAAAGAAAGGTGTATATATCTGATGCTGATTGTGACGAGAGACATAAAATTGGCTGCAAATCGACGTCCGGTTATGAGCTCATGGTTATAATTATTATAGTGGAGGAGCGGTGTCATGAAGATAAAATGATTAAATTTTGCATCCCTAGGCTTAGTGCTGCCTTGTTGTTCCCGACAGCATAATTAGGTCCTGGAATGTACTAAAGTATAAATAATATTGTTATTGTGGTTATTTGATCTTGTTACAAGTTGAGTGGAAGAAAAAAGGACAAAATTTTGTCTTTTGAGTCTTGGACAATCTCTTCAACTTAGCAATTTCTGTTGTAAGAACAGAAACTTGTTCCTTGAGTCTTGTGTTCTCAGCCTCAAGTTGTTCCTTTCTAACATCTAAGTCACTCATCCGTTCCTTCTTCCTGTGTCGATATTGTAGGGCGGACACTTTGTTCAACATTCTTTGTCGTTTTAGCTGCATCACACTTAGAGCTTTCTTTGGCTTGCCCTTCCCGCTCGTACAGTCCTCAACTTCAATATTTGATTCTGCTTCCGTTTGAGAGGTAGTTTCTGTACAAGGGGAGGCTGATGAAATCGAGTTGGTCATGACTTGTTCTCCCGAAGTTGCCTGAATGCTCTCCGCCAGACTAGGAGGAGGAGGATCAGGATTGGCATGCGTATTCACAGAGACATCCTTATGCAAAGAGGAATGTGAACAAAGTGTGCCCATCTCTCCTTGTACCAGTGCTTGGTCAACAGGGAGGTGGTGGGGAGGTGCAGTGGATATGATAGTTTGGAAGGTGTCCACCTCCTGCTCAGAAGCAGACTGGGATGACTCCTGTGGCAATACATCGGTGATTTCAGGGAGAGGTATCAGAGAGAAAAGGTCAACGACAGGTTCCATCTCAGATACCTCCTTTTCTGTGGTACACAAGTCGGCTAAACTAAAAGGATGTGAGTGTGCAGCAGACGAGACATCTTGATCTTTTGAAGCAGACTGGGAGGACTCCTGTGGCGGTAGATTGGTGGGTTGAAAGAGAGGAATCAGAGAGAACAGATCAAAGATGGGTTCCATCTCAGACACCTCCTTATCTGTGTTATACAATCTGTCTAAACTAGAAGGATGTGAGTGCTCAGTGGATGAGAAAGGTTGGAAAGTGTCCACCCTCTGCTCTTTAGATTCTGAAGCAGACTGAACTGACTCCTGTGGTGGTGGGTTGGTGACTTGAGGCAGAGGAATCAGAGAGAAGAGGTCAAAGACAGGTTCCATCGCAGACACCACCATTTGTGTGGTACATGAGCCACTTAAATCAAAAGATTGAGAGTGTGCAGTGGATGAGATAGGCTCCACCCCCTCCTCTTTAGAAGCAGACTGGGACGACTTCTGTGCCGGTAGGTTGGTGACTTGAGGGACAGGAATCGGAGAGAACAGGTCAAAGACAGGTTCCATCTCAGACACCACCTTTTCTGAGCTAGAAGGCTGAGAGTGTGCAGTAAACGAGATGGGTTGGAAGGTATCCACCCCCTGTTCTTTATACGCAGACTCTATGTTGGTGGTTTGAGGAAGAGGAATCAGAGGAATCTGAAGAAGAAGGTCCAAAATGTGAGGGTCCATACAGTCAGATACCTCTCTACTTTCCTCACCACAATGATTTTCATCATCAATGAATCCACGTAGAACATCGTTCACCTCTGGATCAGAGGAGTAAGTTAAAGAGGGTACTAAACAGCTGTTAGTACTTAGTGACAAGGTTGTACTGGAATCCTCTACAGGCATGCTGTTCGAGACAGTACCATGAGCAATTGAGGTGGGGGGAAGTGTGTCTACACTCCACATGGAGGCAGACTGGGACCGTCGTTCCTCCTGTGAAAGTACATGTGGTGGGTTAGAACTCTGAGGCAATAGGTCAGTGGTTTGAGGGAGAGGATTCAAAGGGAAAAGTGGGTCAAAAATGTAGGGTGCTGATTCCACAGTATTTTCTTGGCCGCTATCCTTTTCACTATCGAGGAGCACAGGCAGGGCATTGTTCAATTCTGAGTCGGAGGAGGAGGAGGAGGGTGGTATGCAGCTGTTCATACTCTGTGACAAGGTCATACTGGACTCCATAATGGCCGCCTTGATGCTGTCAGAGTCCGTGGTACCGTGAGCAGTTGATGTCGTGGGGGGTTGAACCCTCTGCTCCATTGATGTGCGTTGGCACGGGATATTCGATCGGATCAGATTTACCCGAACGCCTCTTCGTTGACTCCCCGTTTACACTTACAGGGCACTCAGACTCCTAGATCTTGACTATTTCGGAGACATCCTTTACAGGCTGACATGTTTGGGTATCTTGTGGGCGTGGTCAATACGATAAAGGATTGCATCACGATTTGGGGGGAGTGGCTGGGGGTTGCATCACGGTTTGCTGGGAGTGGCCGGCCTAGGGTGTTGCATCACGGTTTCCTGGGAGTGGCCTGGCGGCTATAGAGCATCACTGTAGCTGTTTAGGGCCCAGTTTCATCACGATGCGTCCTCACAAACTACTTAAACGGAACGCCTGCCCGACCTTTTTCATTCGAATTGGTTGGAACGGATTAACAAAGAATCGAAGGAAGAATTCAGGAAGACGCGAACACTGATGGCAACACAGCAGAAGACAGAGGAGTGGGTACCAGTATCGACAGAGCCCACGAAGCATTGGTGCCGAAAAATGAGGACCCATTTCGTGGCCAGTATCGGGAAGAAAGGCTACATTACGAAAGAAGAGGTGATGGAGCGCGCACGTGTGACACTGGAGCACTACCCCGAGCTCAATGCCGATGAGATATTGGAGCAGGCGCGTCAATCTTGGGTCCAAGACCTCAACTGTGGCATGGAACCACCACCCGGATATCGCCTCACAGAAGCACAATTCGTCCAGAACATGTGGTTGGTGGTCAATCAACCATTGTACAAGCAGCGTGTAAAGGAGATAACAGCCAAAGTCTTTGAGAGCCTGGATAAGGAGAAGAAAGGTTATGTCACCAGAGATAACTACTTGCGTATGGCCAAGCTGGTTAACAGCGAGGAAACTGTGACAAAAATATATGATGCGTTGGATACGACTAAGAGTGGGAAAATTGACCGTGAAGCAATGGAAAAAATGTATACCTTTTTCTTCACTGACACTGAGGACGAACAACATCCCTTCAATTTTTTGAGGGGACCCCTGTTGGATTAGTTTGAAAACTTCCGGAAACAAACTCAGCTGTGGAGTAGGAACAACTAGCTAGTAGCTAATATGCTATCTGAATTCATTATACTTAATTATATATAATGCAATAATTATTAGTATGTACTATATGTATCATCTAGCTATCTTTTCCATAGCTAGGTATCTGTGGAATGTTCTCAAGATTTTTGATGATTTTAGCGCTATAATTATGTTTGGAGCAAGCTCCAACCATGCATAAGAGGTGAAACACTCTTGTGCAAAACCTTCAGTGCAAGCATTACACTGAGCACATTAATTTGCTCTATTATTATTATATTTTAGATCCTACTTGTAACAAATACAGTGATCTGATTGGTTGAACTGCAGTATTTATCCTTCATAAAAAACCTTATAAACCCCATAAAAAAACCTTGTAAGCTCCATAAAAAACCTGGTAAATTTTTTTTTTCCTATGGCTAGTTTGTTGCTAGGCATTTATTTATAATAGAAAGCTTTTGGGCACTGTTGCTAGGATCTAAAATAGTTAGACACTGTTTAGTCGGTTTCTACGTGATTTAGAAGACCTCAGGGCTCAGTAGAACCCTCGCTTCACTCGGGATTCTACACAGAGCCCTTCAATCTTCTAAATGACATAGAAACCTAAACAGTATCTAACTAAAATTTTAATAATAATACATAATATACAAGCCTATAATATTATTGGCAGATCTAGGAGTAAGAATGCACAGCTAGTGCAAGCATGCACGTAATTGCATATCGTCCAGCGCAGTATCATGTGTGCCAGACAGCAGCATACAGTTTATAGCATGCATATTATGCAAAGATAGCCAAGAATTCGAAGATGATTCTTGTATCATAATAATTATTATTACCAGGTATTACGTATGATTAAATCAAGAGTGGTGTAGTATTGCAGGTGACTTAATTCTGTGTGTGTGTGTGTGTACTAAGGAATTTCCCATGTACCGTGATGCATTGATGTACAGCAATATTACAATAAAAATCGCGGCACAAATAATATTCTCATTATTTTGACGATCTTTACCTCCCCCATAGTTGTGCGCATGAGCAAAAAGTAGGCAGAGCCAGCTATTTGTGACGCTCGTGGACCGTATTTAAATCATAATACAGCCAGTTTTTTGGCGAATTCGTTGGGTATACGGATCGCATAGACACCTACATCTCGAGATGAGAACACGATCGATTACTTTACCCGTTGCGCATGCGCGCGGGGTGAGAGTAGAACAGTGACGTTATCGGGGCGGGGCGCGAATCACATGATTCATCGTGCGCGAAAATGGCAGCACAGCGGAAGACAGAGGAGTGGGTACCAGTGTCGACAGAGCCCACGAAACATTGGTGCCGAAAAATGAGGACCCATTTCGTTGCCAGCATCGGAAAGAAAGGCTACATTACAAAAGAAGAGGTGATGGAGCGCGCACGTGTGGCACTGGAGCACTACCCCGAGCTCGATGCCGATCAGATATTGGAGCAGGCGCGTCAATCATGGGTCCAAGACCTCAACTGCGGCATGGAACCACCACCCGGATATCGCCTCACAGAAGCACAATTCGTCCAGAACATGTGGTTGGTGGTCAATCAACCATCGTACAAGCTACGTGTAAAGGAGATAACGGCCAAGGTCTTTGAGAAGCTTGATAAGGAGAAGAAAGGTTACGTCACTAAAGATAATTACTTGCGGATGACAAAACAGCTTAACAGCGAGGAAACTGTGACAAAAATATATGATGCATTGGACACGACTAAGAGTGGGAAAGTTGACCGTGAAGCAATGGAAAGAATGTACACCTTCTTCTTCACTGACACTGAGGACTAACAACAATGTTACATCCCTTCAATTTTTTGAGGGGACCGCTGTTGGATTAGTTTAATCTTTGCAACAAACTTCCAGAAACCCCCCTGAACAAAGCTTATAAAGCCATTCATGTCTGAATGCTTTATACTACCATAAAGATTCTAATTACAGCGCCGCTCCAATGTAAACGCCACTTGGCATTGGATAGTATTATTTTCGTTCTAATCATAGCGTAAAGTACACTCAGAGGTATGAAAACTGGCGAATTTTTAAACGTTCTAATGGAGCACCACGCGTGATTCTGAATTATTATTTTTTTGCACTGTAATTAGAAGTTTTATGGAATAGCTAGTATAACATTACAATATTATTATTAATAGCTATATACTAAGGTTACACTTGTACGTCTGTGTGCGTGTGCGTGCGTAAGAGCGGGAAGTGACCAGAAGCCATTCAACCCGAGCTAAAAACTTAGCTAGCTACTTCCCTGGACTCAATTTGGCCGTGAGTGTTAACCATCAAATTTTCCTACTTGTGACAAACAGGCTCAGCTACTGTAGATTATGAACTCACTCCTGGATCCAACTTAGCTAACCTCGTACAAAATTGACTCATTAACTTCTATTGCTCCAATTTAACAATACAAGAACAGATTAGCTAGGTGATATACAAAATTTAATAAGTATGACGACAGTGTACCAAATAGTGTGCTAACGCGCGAAAGGGGTAAAGCAAAATTGTACAAATTACAGTGTAGTCCACTTAATTCAAATCCGCTTAAGACGAACATTATTTTCGTCTAATTCAAATTCTTTCAGATTCCCTACATAGAGCTAATAGCTACATAAATTTGAACCACTTAATTAGTACAGCCATCTTTAGCACACATATTTATATAAAATTAGCTACTGAATGTAGATCACATGGAGATCACTACAATCCTCCTTGAGATATGAAACTATAAGTAGCTATTTAGCTATTACCTAAATTACAATTTAAAAGGTTCATATGTGGCTGAATGCTCACTGTTATAAACATTGCCAGGTCTCAATACTGTAGCTAACAGTGGTTTATATGGATCTCTGTGGCTAATTCAAATATTCAAATATTTCTCATGGAGTTCAAGATTCGATTTAGCTAAGTGGACTAGCTACACTGTAGCTATGTGAGCGCACCAGTTGGAGTGTGCGTTCTCCTGATGGTCTGTTCCTCTTCTGTGGAGACAGCCACCTAAAGGTCTATAGCTAATATTATCTTCAGAAAAGGAGTCTAATACTCGGTAACTCCTGATTAGCTATACGTGTTGTTTGTCTTCTCTGCCCTGAAGAACAGTGGACTCTGACTTTCAGGAATTTGGTTGAGGCCATCATAGCGGTCATGATTTGACCTCAGACTGTGGGCATACGCGGCTGATTGGAGCTCTGACTCATGTGCATGGTGTGTGTTTGTGAAGTGTAGTTTTTTTTATGCACATATCAATTGTTGCCCCACCTATGCCACCTGCATGGGAAAAAGATGCTGGGGGGTATGACACCAGAATAATATGGCCCGAGGGGTGGGGCAAATGTCATAATAATTATGTGCCTGAACAGCTGGCATAGCTAGCTACTGACAACAGTTCTTATCATCTAGCTATGTTGTGAACTAGAAGACTTAAACTGCTCAATTCATCTCGGGATTTATCAATGTTGGTCTCTCCCAGGGGTGGGGCCACTACGAATGAAGTGTGTCAAATCCCCCCCCCCCCCCCCACCACCTTTGCCCCAGGTGGGGTAGCTAGCTATAGGTGGGGCAAAAAATTATTGATACGTGCATTATGATGCTAGCTACTGCTGTTCCTTTTTTTGCTTTTTTTGTTGATTGTGCATACCCATATAGGTCAGTCACATGATCAACTAGAGCTCTGTAGAGCACATACCCCGCGCACACGCGCACATTGCGCAATCTATAGATTTACTTTTAGTGCATGGCTATAATTTTGTGAACTTCAGAGAAATAATGGAAATGCTGCTTAGTTGTACTGGGGGTTACGGTGACACTTGAAAAAGCGCTCTCTGCACCCAGACCTAGCCCAGACTAGGAAGATATGAGTATAGCTATCTTACATTATGATTGGTTCTATAGGGCAGTGACTATAGACTTAGAATATCGACGATCTTTACCGCTTAGTTGTGCGCATGAGCAGAAAACACAATTGGTAGGGCACTGTCGATAGGCGTGGCTACCGTGGCCAACAAAAAGGCACTATTTGTGACGTTCGTGGACCGTATCCCTCGATTTGACGCACACTGAAGCCAGTTTTTCGCCGAAATCGATTGATTCCTTGTGATTATGAGTCGCTTAGACGCCTATATCTCGAAATAAGGCGATTTTTGTGCTAACGACAACAACAACGACGACGACGACACAACCGATTACTTTACCCAGAGTTTTAGCTAGCAATAGGTTTGTCCATCTGTTTTTGTCATTGTTGTCGGTACGAAAATTACCATATCTCGCCTTCTAGGCATCTGTGCGTGGTATAAGCACACTCAATTAATAGATATTGGTGAAAAACGCGCTTCAAATTGCTCAAAAAGGCTTACTAGTGCTACAAATTGTGCTTTGTCTGTTCAGCATGCCTGTGGTTTATCGACCACACCCACTCTATTGGCATGATGCGATTCAAGAGTCATGCTCAGTGTTGGAAAGGGTCGTCAAGTCATGAAACAGCTCTGCTGTAGGAACAGAGTACTGTGCTACAGTGGCTACAGAACGAGCGGGGTATAATAATATTATGTGCTCTACAGAGCTCTAGTATTATAATATCCTAACACAGAACCAATGTAGCTAGCTAAATCCTATTCTATTCAAGTGCGCAAGGGTGAAATTTCCCACAGACAACGCACGATTTGTAGCACTAGAGTCAGCAATCAAATATCATAATCAGACACCTGTAGCTATCTCAGGAACAGAAGGAGCTATGATCAATATTCTTTCGCTGACAGGTAGCTAGCTCTAGTCAATTGCTGATGCAGTGGCGTCCCCAGTGATGTGGGATCCGGATAAGGCTACCTGTGCAACATTTACCAAACGTTCATGTGGGTTTCTGCTAGTATGCAGGTAGAAATTAATGGACCTGGCTTTCAACTGTATAGGTTGATAGCTAGATCTAGAGTTCCAGGTAGCTAGTTGATCTAGGATCTTTGAACTGTAATATGAACAAATTTTAATGTGGTCTTAATGATGAAACCATTTCTATTTGTGGACAGTGAGTGGGCAACATACATGTACAAACCAATAAATTTAGTCCGGTTACACCCATGCAATTATGCATTTGCTTACCAGAGGCTGTGAGCTATATAGCTACATGTGCTTCGATCCTTGCTTTAACTTACGACTTACTGTCTCGCTTTTATTATAATATAATATTATTATTGTAATTGCTACACAAAAAGCTGCTTCTCTCTCCTTAATTTCTTTTCCTTGTACCTGCAGTGGAATTTCTTCTCTGTCAGCTATCATGACACGTCACTGCAGATTCAGAATTCATCCATGATATTATGGCATAAAGTCTGGGTGAAGCAGTGATTTCTGCATCAAACTCACAGGCTGCATCCATGGTGGAGTTACCACATACTTTAACATGTCTGCTATAAATTCCGAAGTCGACTAACATGCATGCATGGAGACAGGATGCATTAGAGCAGATGCTGCCCTACTGCTGTGTGTCCGCATTATTTATACAAGAATATAATATATGTCATTATTATAATATGTGGCAGGAAATATGTTTACATAATTATTATGTTAATTAGCCGCCCACCTGCACACTGTTCTAGGAAAGTTGCTATAATGAGAAACTAGCATTAATATTAGTGACCTAATAAGTCACGTAAACATTAAAATAAATGTTTAGTTCAATTAAATCTTTGTAGTATTAAAATCACACAATTAGCATAATAATCATTACATAATAATCAGATAACCCCTATATTATAACACATATTATGTACACGTGTTTGTTCCAGTCCTTACACTCTCTGCATGAAGAATAATGGTGAGACTAAAAATATCTATAAGAATTATTATACATAAATCTTGGCCATCTAGCTACATGTATAAAGCTATAATATTATAATTATTATTAGCTATACAAATACATAATACTAATATTATCAAGTTAATGAGTTTCGATAGTAAGTCACATAATTTATAGACAGATGATGTAGCCACTCACTGTGATGCAGCAATCTCATAATCTACACTTAGTGACCTAACCTCTAATGTGCGAGGATGTATTTCAGCTTCAGTACGTACTACTTGTTGAACAGGGTGCTGCTGTTGCTGCTGATCTTCAGGAGGTACAGGTGCCGGTACCAACTGGAACCGCATAAGGTCGCTATCTGATGAGTGATGGATCTTACTCTTTGACATGCAGCAAATAGAATATCGTGTTCTTCCCATGATTGTTGACTGACGAATAACGAGGAAACTCTCATCTCTCTTTGCTGCTTGAGCTGGCTTAACGTAGCAACTGATAGCGAATGCTTTGCTTCCTACGCCTTCGAGCCAATCGTTCATCCTTTGTTCATCGATAAATTTGAGTTTGTCGTTGCAAAGTGATAAGTAGGACCATGCTCCACCAGAATCGTCTCCAACCTGCACTGTGCGATTTCGATTGTTGTGACGGTCGTCCCTTGCAGCACCAAGGAAGAGTTGATTGCCTTCATCTTTGTAGAAGATCTCAAAATACTGGCCATTTTCCCTGATGTATTTAACATAGAAACGGGAGGCATCCTTTTCTTCAGTTATGGCATCAATTATCCTGCTCTCTCTACACCTGGACTTTGGCCCAACTTTGAGATAGATGGTTACCTCTGATGGATTTTTGATAAAAAATGGTCCCTTGATATCCATATTCAGATCTGTAGCACAAACATTGAAAAATATTAAATTTTAAATCAGCAACGGTGAATAAAAGTTGAACTTGATATAATAGTAACCAGTATTGGACACTAAGCTATATTGCTATCTATATGGAACCTAAGAAGCTGAGAGACTGAATGCATAATACAGGAGCAAAATATAACATGATCGATGGCTGCACAGAGAAGCAGGATTGAGCTACGTAGCTACTACTGTATTCAAGTATCGTATAGAATTCCTCAGCTTCACGCACAGTGCACCTAGAATACCTGCCAGAAGGTCTGTAGTACTCTAATAATAGTATTCATAGACAGATAATTCACAGTACATGGCCATGGCACGTGACTGCCAAGAATGTTATATATAGTAAATGGATCGAAGCTTTATTAGGCATGGCTTATGAAATATGAACTCTATACATATTATACTAATGCTCCATCGCAACACTCATCTGTTCCAGGTATATAGCGTAAAACCTCGACTATCGGCCGAGCGTACATCGATTATCGACCTATATTTTACGGACATTTACGCGTTTATACGGAAAATTTACAAAGATGATGCGGAGCTCCGTTTATGCTCGAAGACTGGATCAGAGGTTTTAGACTCGTTCGAAGCTACCAGGTAGGCTTAACTTACTTCTACAACTTAAATACAAGGGAGAGAAGGGTATAGAACGGTGTTGAACAAATTTGAATGGGCGTAACATGGCGTACTGAATGGTGGCAGATCGTGAGGGCTGGAAGCTAGCTACATGGCCTAATCTGATATTAGACACTTGACTTACTTTTATCCAGATCAGAAGAAAGGAGACAGTACTCATATGAACCCCAGAGAGCAACGCCGAAGTTAATATTAGCATTTATATCATGTCATTATCAATCATAAAATGTATTGTATACAATGGAGTAATGATTATTCATAGCTCGTTTTCACTGTATCTCAATAATGGTGCATAGAACGAGTTGGTTGAAATTGGTAAAGGGTAATCACACCTGCTGGTTTCAGTACTGTTGACCAGGAGTGGCAATTTTGAACAGGTAAGAGCCGACAGACAAAAAGGCTCGATTTGGCCGATAATAATTGTACTGCAGGTGTATGTACAGCCGATAATACCTGGTGGTTATCGATAATACAGGCCAGCGAACAGGAGTCTTGAGAGGTCGCTGTACCGTGTCTGCTATTCAAAGGTACATTATTTTTATATCACTGTGTAGAGCTCCATAAGACCAGTCTGTAGGTCTTTGAAATAGAGTCTAGAACCGTTCCTACTTAAAGTTACGCCCGGAGGCGAAAAACATGGCCGATATTCGAGGTTTTACGCTAACTTAGGACTACGATTACTTGTGGGTACAGATTTTTATTAATGGATTTTGGAAATAGTACTTTTAGCGGATAATCATTTTAGTGATTTAACATTCTGAAAATGTTGGCAAATTATTCGCGGATACAGCGAAAATTGGGCAAATCATTAATTTTGCTAAATTTAGTAGCTACCCACAAACAAAGTGAATGTGGTCACAATTGTGGATATGACCCAGGATGGCAAATAGCTAGGCTAGTCAGTCTGAATGATTCAGAGAAACAGTAGCTAGCTATACGGAGAGTAGGCAATTCTATTCACGTTGCCACATACAGGAAGGATAGTTAGGATTGGTTATCAATTTTTTTCCCAGCCTAAGATATTGACCAGAAAGCTATTGTGGGTCTTAAATACTGGGAGGGCTTTAGTCCCCGGCAAAGCCTTGTATGTTTATCTGCCTTTGCATTTATACATACCTCTGTTAGGTGGTATTGGCAAACGTGGCTCCTTTACAGGGGAGAGTAATCGAAAGAGCATAAACTTGTTTTTCTCATCATGAGAATGGAATGTTGGTTTACATCCTGTCCTTCCAGTGGCATATGCACATAGGTAGCTGCTCACAGGTGCCGTCACGGAGCGCTCTTGGCAATTGATGAAGAAGATTTCTTTCTCATTAACCCACTCAGTGAGATCATGTGGGTGATGGAAGCTATTTTTCCTGCAGTGTATGGCTAGTCGAGAATTGGTGGATTGTCCATCATGACTCATCCTTAGCGGGCGCCTGTGCTTGCTTTTGCCTTGCCAGTTGACTTCGGCACAAAGATACCTTGGAATGACTGGCCTGAGATCTGGATCACCAATTTTTTGGATGAATTTCGTACGACTCCCATGGTAATCGAATGACATAGGAGGCTCATATACGATATGAAAGTGATTATCACCTTCATCACAGCGGACAATGAAGAATTGTGTCGCTTTGTTGAGATCGTACGTGGCTTCGACCTCGAAATCCTTGGCTTTGTTTACCGACAGATAGAGCCTGTCTTCATCACAGGATATGTAGAACGGCCCAACTGTACATGTAGAAAGCATTTGAAGTGTGAATACTGCATGGATTTCATGATTATAGTAACATTATAATGCCATGAAAAGTAAATGTTCTGTTTCTCGTCCTAAATAGATTTGTGAGGTACACACGGGGGGAGGGGGATTGATTTTTGATATTAAATTTACTATTGCTGTTAGTGCCAAAAACTAATGATCGAACATTTACTTTTCGGTATGGACAAAATAGCTATTTCAATATCATAAGTAGACGTGAGTTTGCAAAAGTACACACGGGCGGGGACGAGAAACAGATAATTAAATTTCTTATATTTGCATAACATAATGCTAGAGCTCTAGATCTGTACAGCACATACTGTAAAGCGACATTTCTCTGTGCGAGTTTTATTTATGCGAATTATGTGAGTCAAGCAATGGTTGCATAAATTTGTATCGCATATAATTGCGCCATGTGTGTGTAATGCATGCGAAATTTAGATGCATAAATAAAAATCTCGTAAATTTTTCAAGAGACCTGTTTTGACCGATTTGCATAATTTTTTCACGTGCAGAAAAGTGTACCTTTACAGTATCCCTTGCACACCTTGCACAATCTGTAGATCTACTTTCGTGTGCATGACTATAATTAATTTTGTGGATTTGAGAAAGTAGTACATGTATGCTCCTAAAGGCTTGGTCGTAGGGATCCTGGTGATATCAGCCAAAAAAAAACAAAAAACCTCTCTCTGCACCAGACCTATATAGACTAGGAAGATACGAACTGCCAGAGTACTACATGTAATATACGTACATCAATTTTTGTTGTGCTAATGCTATTTTATAATCGGATTCAGTTTCATAGGGCTAGCTTCATTTTATTTTAATCATAAGCAATGTGACGATCACGAAATTTTTATCATGAAAATTTTCAATCATGGGATTTTCAGCAATTTCAAGAAAAGTATACGGTAGCAGCCAATTGATATAATAGTCACAAGCATTATTAATTTTAGAACGTATACTAATTGTCGATGATCCTTACTAGTTCGTATACTTGGCCACCTAGTTGTGCGCATGAGGAGAAAGCACATACCTGTATGCATATTGCATTGGGAGTAGGTATACTGCATGTCAATAGGCGTGGCTACGATGGCTAACAAATTTGTGCTGCTCCTGGATCATGTCCCTTGATTTGAAGCTAACTGAAACCAATTTTTTGCCAAATTTGACTGATTCGTTGTGCTAAAAATTCACTCAGGTGCCTAGGACTTGAGATATGGCAATTTTTATGCTATCAACAACAAGAACGATGACAGGACTGACTAAATTTTTACCTCTTGCACATGCGAATGGGTATTATTTTATGTACAGTGTATTATTATGTATACTTACATTTGACTTGCTGCTTATCGTGGATGTACTTTTGCAGTGCCTGCTGAAGCTGTATCCAAGGGCGTAGACACAATTTTCAAAGTGGGGGGGCTTTTTGACAACTGCGCGCAAAGCGCGCGAAAATTTTTGATCCTATTGTGTCCAGAACCTTAAAAATGCATTAAAATCAGCAATTTCCAGCAATTATTTCCCAAATTTGTTGCACATTTTGGCTATCCAACTATGATTACAGTGAATACAACTTGAATTTCATCTAACTTTAACAATCCCATATATAGTACATAAATGATTGCTCAAAAAGTGGGGGGGCTAAAGCCCCCCCAAGCCCCCACCTGTCTACACCCTTGGTATCCTCAGCTTAACATTCGACACCAGTGAGCTGATGGGCTGAAGTTTCACTCCTACGACTGCCTCTCCGATTGAGCCACGTCTCACCTCCTCTTCGACGGATGTGGCCACCTGAGGATTATTGATAACAGTCCCGGTACTGTCAGTAGATTCTTTTGATTCCTTGGTATCATCACTTGACTTTGTTTCATACTATCATCTTCTTCATCAGGAATTAGCTTCATCCGCCCAACTCTGGTGGTCTGGTTTTTGATTTTCTTAGCTCTGAATGAAGAATCATTGCCCAGTGCAATATCTGCCATCTGACCCGCACCTAGCTTGGCTTTATTGCTAAATTTTGTGAAATATTCCTCAAGTGACATCACACGATAGTGGGAAGCACCCAATTCGAGCGAGTGAACATAATGTGTAACGGAAAAGGTCGAAACAAAGTCATAACATAGTTCAAAACACTCTTCGGGGCTAAAACGTTTTGCAGATCCTTTACTCCCTTTTATCTCAATTTCTGTCAGTTTGTTCGGTTTTGCTACTATGCTTGGCCTCCTTCCCAACTCTTGCTCCTCTCTGAATCTTTTTTCCTCCTTTTTCACGTCGCTTTCTCTCACGATCCAATTACTCAGACGGTGTTCAAATTCATCCTCTTCATCTTCATGGCTAGGTCTATCGAAGTTAGCCCGAAATGAGAGAGTGCGGGTGATAATCTTCCTTCCCACTGATTTCTGGCTCACACTGTAGCTCCGAGAGAGCTCTGAATCGATACCCAAGCTCACCAATCGATTAGCTGGCACAGAGGCACTCAGGCTCGTTTGGAAGTGTCGAGTGCTTTCGACTTCATTAATAAAGCCCTGGTACAAGTTCCCCTCTTCGGTACCAATGATGTCCTCATAGAAGACCTTGCGAACTTGGATTGCTCGTTTGTTGAGCCAAGGAGTTGGGTTAGTAGCGTCTACTCCACGTCCAAGACCTCGATCCTGAAATTCTAGCACTTCCTCTTTTCTTATGACTCTCTTCGCTTTATCTATGCAACATTAAATAATTTGCATCTCAATAATTAGCTGCTATTAATATTATATCCATATTTAATGTTAGCCATGATCAATAAAAAGAAAATGCCAGGATGTAATACTAACCTTCCACTTTCTCTGCAGAAGCTTCGGAATCCATACCTATGCACGTTAAATAATTTGCATCTCAATAATTAGCTGCTATATTATTATATCCATATTTAATGTTAGCCATGATCAATATGAATACTTAAAAAGGAAATGCCAATACATATTACTAACCTTCCACTTTCTCAGAAGAGTCAGAATCCATAATGCTTTAAAATTGTTGATCAAGCAATTTTTCCAGAATTCAATAATGCCTCGCAATGAATTTTATCCTCGTTGACTCTGATACAACTCAACGTTATAATACACCGACGTAGATATATCCAAATCTTCAGTTTCCTTCTTTATCTTCACAAGAACTTTTTGCGATGCTGCTACACAGATATTCTCCTTTTATAAGAAAAAAATAATTAACCATTAGTTACTTCCTTGTGCAGAATATCAATATTAAATTAAGTTATAGCTATGCATGCTTCATTTGAGTATGTTCATTTGGAGGAAATAACTGGAATCCAGGTACACTCCCACCCTCAGTAAAGTACATATTAAGCTATGTATGGTTCATTAAATTTTGAGTATGTTCATTTGGCTTTAAAGTGCATGGCACAATAATATTATTATTATTATCATGGTATATTGAAATCATGTTACTTCTTTGTCAGATAATTTTGCGATGTGATTTCACAACCAGTTACTGCATACTCCCAACCAATAATTATTTTGTATTTACAGGTGGCACACAATAAGTACTAGCTAAAGGTGGAAGTGTACCTAGATTCTTCAAGTGATTAGCTAATCACATACAGATATAGTATAACACTTACTCTGGTATTGGAATTAATGCAGCCACTAGCTAGGATTGTACTACAGTTAATGATGCATGTGACTGTTTGTTTGGGAGTATACTAAGCAGAGAATCGATCGTCATTCAGCATGAATTTATATCAGTATTGTACGTACAGGTGCTGAATAGCTACCACCATTTCAATGGAGGCATTCAGGGTTGAGGATTATCAGATTCATGGTCACCTCTAACTAAGGCCATTCCAGATTGATAAGTTGTTTATCGGGCTACCCTCTCAAAAACTTAGGGTCGGTAGGTAGGCTTAAAAATGAAAACAGAAATATGAATATCATTATAAAAGGACATAACACATACAAACTTCTCTAACACCCCCCAGTCGCATTTACGATCGTTCGCCTCTTCGCTACCGTAGCTCCCCTATAAACCACCACACTGGGCAACGTATAACTGCTAGCAGCAGCCATCTTCCATTTTTCTTAGGCACGTGCTTGAAACTGTATATCTATCTGTTTTCTAATTACCCGAAAATTTTCATTTGTAAATTGAAATACCAAAAGTTATATATAGGATTGGTCGGGCCCAATAAACAAGCAATCAAGTTGGAGTGGCCTAAAGTGGGGCGGGTGGGGGGGACTTGACTGAAGGAAATTTATGTATACTGTACATGACTATCTTAGGTCCTTTTAAAGGCATTGTGTCATGCTATAAGCGCTGATTGCCTGCTAATTGAAGCCGCACGCGCCCACGCGGTAAATGAACACTGGGCGTGGCGGATGGCTGATAAGTTCGCGTGTACATTCAAATCTGCCCGTTGAGGCTCGCTCTGCTGGACGTTCGACTTTCTAGGCATCGTGTAGGCTCTCGATCCTATACTTATCAGTTTTTCTACTCTTTAGCCGTCCATAACCGAAGATTGCGGGCTTCTCAACTCGACCGTCGCGAATGTCTACTGCGCTGCACGTGTTCGATCTCCGCGTACTTCCGTGGACTATACCGTGATATTGGGCGCGCCCGTACTTCCTGTGCCCACTTTAATTGAATTTTTGAACTAATGAGCTCATTAAGAAGCAATTAGGCCTTATGTATGGACACAATGCCTTTAAGTAATAGATTACAGATTTAAGTAGATCCCTACCGCACATTCCATGCCTATTCAAATTAGTGAAGATGATTAATATTAATGAAGATGACATCCCACGTACCTACGACATTGTATACTCTTGTACTACAACAAGCAGGGTATAACTGTGATATAATAAAAAAAAATTATTATTCCTCCCTGAGATATACAGGGAATATTATTATTGCTATTGTTTTGACTAATCAGAGCCATTATTTTAGTTCACACAAGTAGTCACATCATCTGATACCTAATACATTGCGTGTGCACCAGCACTATTGATGGTCCATGGTTGCATGACTATATTATTATTATAGTACTCTATACATAGGTAGTACGTAGCAGTAGCTAGTAGACATTAATTATTTACACAGACACAGAACGTACGTGCACTACGTACAATTCCCTGAGTTTATTGTGCAGTGAAACTACGTATTCTAAACTTTTTTGTTTTCGAAGCTACCTAAATGTCTTCTATTCACAGAAAGCTAAAGCACTACTTATTGATTGGAAGCCATGGTTCCATGATTCAAGCAGTCTGTCATGATCATTTACTTTGCTGGTTTATTTACTGTGCACAATTATTGTTGCTAAGTCAGAACGGTGATTTCTATGCATGTACTAGCTAGACTATGGTGCATGTGATTTTTAGCCAATCAGGAGAAGTATAATATAATAGTTATAGTTATAGCATGGTTATATTAGTAGGCATTTATGGTAACATATTATGCCCTCGGATACGGATTGGTTTACTGCCGTAAGTCCCTGTGCTATAACTATAGCAAAATATTAAAGCAAACTAGAAAATTTTCTGCTTTTAATGCAACACATTGTTAACAATTAATAATCATTACTAAAATTAATTCCTGTTACGCAAGTTCCTTAAGTTATTGCAAACAATAGTTATTGATATCGACTGTACGTGACGCAGGTATAACTTGGGAGGATTCAAAACATTAACCACATCCATTTATTCAATGACAATAAATCATGGGTATTACCATCCATGCATATCTGAAACATTAAGCTAGTTGCTAATCGTTAGTCACTGTGAGTCTCATTGACTGTGATATTTTTTCTCTAATAAGTATAGACTAAATGTATGCTATATTGACAATTATGTATAAGAGTGGTATGTAAGAAGATTAAATCGAATTAAACTATGATATTTTCCCACATACCAGCATGTTAAAAATAGAAGGATGTCTAAATATAAGATGGGATGAGCATTTGTGAAAACCGCACAAGTGAGTGTCGTTTCACGCAGAGCTCCCTTGTGGATGTGCCATGCAAGGGCGTAGACACAATTTTCAAAGTGGGGGGGGGGGGGGGGGGGGGGGGGGGGGGTTGGCTTTGTGACAACTGCGCATGAAGCGCGCGAAAATTTTTGATCCTATTGTGTCCAGAACCTTAAAAATGCATTAATCAGCTATTCCCAGCAATTATTTCCCAACTTTGTTGCATATTTTTGGCTATCCAACTACAGTGGAACCCCTCTATAACGGCCACCATTGGGGAATGAGGTAGTGGCCTTTATAGAGGGGTGGCCTTAACTCAGGGGTTTTTTCCATAAATTGATAAAACAACAACACAACTTGAATTATGCAATAAAATATTAAGTAGGATGGCCTATTGTAAACTGTACTGACTGATGATTATTAATAAAAAAAAGTAGGTGGAGCTGGCCGTAGTATGAGATCATGCGCACTAATGATCGTTAAAGTGGGTGGAGCTGGCCGGTGACGACCTTTACCTTGGCTAAAGTGGGTGGAGCTGGCCGTAGTGCGAGGTCAATACGTATTGGTGAGCATCATTTGGGGCCACAATACGTGGCCGTTGTACGGAGTAGAGGGGTGGCCGCCAACCAGGGGTTTCTTAAGGTACCATTTAATTGCGTGGGCGTGAGCGTCAGGAATGGCTAATTCAATTAGCGAATCGTGAAGGGGCGTGGCCGAAGAGGCCATACGAGTGCTTTGGGTCGAAGGTGGGCGTGTCCAGAATCGGCCAGGGATGATTATGCGCGTGTAATTAGCGACCGGAAGTGGCCCCTGAAGAAAAGGCCGGTAATTGCCCACATCAAAGCAAGATCAAAGCATTCTTTCTTAACTATTAACCGCAACGACAAAAAAAAAAAAAAAAAAAAAAAAGCTTATTAGGCCTAATTAAGCATGTGGGCGTGTTCCTGGCACTGTGTGGAGTGTGTGCGTGTGCGTTAATGCAGGTTTTATTGCTTCCGATTGGGCGTGGCTTCACGGGCCAGTGCTTGGACATCGGCGCCTGGGACTTGGCCTCGGCGATAGGTGGGCGTGTCCCGGAAGCGGTGGTGACCTTTGAACCCCGCGAGGAGGCTTTGGGGGCGTGGCAGGAGGTCAAAGGTGAGGCCATGTCTGTTAATGAGGCACTGTACGGCGGTGCGATCGAGGGGCCCGTACGGCTGGACGGAAGCTGACGATGGTTTGAAGCGGATGTGGTTGCGATGACGTGTTGTTACTCCGCCCACACAGGAAATGAGGTGAGCTCTTGCGTGGGCGGTGTGGCAGAACGGCCTCCAAGTGTTTGTGTGTGTTTTGGCCTTGAGGAAGCTGTGTGTTTTAATTGGGATTGATTGTGGGCTTCCGGTGGACATCCGGTGGTTAGTAGGCACTTGATTGAGAATGGTGGTCCTTGGGGAACAGGGTGGGGCTGTTTTGGGCGTGGCCTGGCCCCTCCCTTCCGGCTCGGCTTCCGGTCCATGGAGGATATTAAATGAACACTTCCGGCTCTAGCAGCCACACCCCTGAGACCTGTGCAATTAAAAGGGCGTGGTTACACAACATGCACCTCACTAATGACTTTGATGTGGTTTAGGTGTCATATCCCCCACCTCACGCCCACGCAATTTAATGGTACCTTAAGTACTATCTTATATGGAGATGCAATCGGGACCAAGGTGAGTGGCCGTTATAGACAGGGCGGCCGCCCATCAGGGGTGGCCGTTAAGAGGGGTTCCACTGTATGATTAGCGATTACAGACCTCCAAGGGCCTGCAGTAGATCGTGAATATCTCGGCTCTGGCTAGGAGTACACTCATGAAACAAATTGCAGTAGATAGCTAATTGAAAAAGCTATCTTCCGAGGCCTTAACCTTGCAAATCGGTCCGCGGAATCGCCGCTAGCTTCATTTTTGCTTGTATTAAGTTTCTATGGAGAAAGTTTAGGTGGGCGTGGCTTCGTAACGGTTTTGCCTACGATCGCGTTACAAGCGCCGTTGGATAGAGCTCGTGGAGAGCTACCTTCTCATACTCGAACATTGATATCCCACTGGGAGATGTTCCGCGGAAAAATCGGTGAAATTTGGAGGTCTGTAATCGCTAGTATGATTAGGCCACACAAACTAAATTCACTGTTAAGCGTCACCGCCCGCATGCTATTTTGAAGATCCAGGAAAATTTTCATTATTCATTATTGATCACATGAACACTGCACAAAACCTTCAAACGTTCGACATATATTATGCACAGCACATCCAAAGCGTTTGTTTCCCTTCTAACGACACACTAACAAATAGAACTTGCCTTAGACTCGCTGTCCTCAACGGAATACAACGAGCACGCATGACCTTTAACCTTAGTATTGCCGTTAATGGTAAACCACACCCCTTGAGTGAGGGGCGTGGCTCGCAATGATAAAGAAAATGGACAATGAATAATGAATAATGACCGCTCGCCCGCATGGAAATTGGAAAAAGTGGTGACGATAAACAGCGAATTTAGTTTGTATGGCCTTACAGTGAATACAACTAGAATTTTATCTAACTTTAACAATTCCATATATAGTACATAAATTATTGCTCAAAAAGTGGGGAGCTAAAGCCCCCTCAACCCCCTACCTGTCTACACCCTTGCCATTTCAATGAGTGTATGCAGTAAGTAATTAACCATGTAGTGTATAATAATATTATTATAATAATTATAATATCCTAATCGACATCAAGTACCGCAACAAGTTAATACAAAATGGACGGAATTTTATGTTAGGCTCAGGATAAGTATCAAAAATCGTCACTATGTACAGCTAATATTACAGGACACCCTTTAATAAAGAGCATCTTTGGTTCCATTAGTGTTGATCCTTTTATAATATAGTCAGGTTCTGCTGTAGTATATGAAGCAGTGACCTTGATACTGTATATTGATCGCCGGGAGAAAAATTTCACTAATTTTATCACCTGCTCTGATTGGCAAAAAGTTTCTCATACTAGTTTTTGCCCTGTGATCAATTTTAAATTTGAGTACATGAAGATTTCCTTTGAATATTAATGTGCATATCTATAGTATTTTCTTCTTCAAAACATTAGTACCTGCCTCAAAATTCATTATGCATTGCTCTAGATCTAGCAAGCCAGCTAGTCATGCTCATTGTAAACCACAGGAAGTGGGAAAAAATGACACTCACACATAATGAATAATGGATAATGACCGCCTGGCTGCATGCTCTCCAGCCATAGGAGAGGATGGGAAACAAGTATAAGTTATGGTGGCCTTAAGGATGCCATGGAATCACATTAGCTCACATGCATCGTACTACAGGTGTAAGTTTTGGAAATTCGAATCATTCAAGTACATACATGGTAGTTCATATCTGTGATTTGTGATGTAATGTGTTTTAGCTGGTAATTAAGTCAGATGTGACTTGTGGCAATAACAACTATTAATTTTATCACTATTAATTTTCTGGACAGTCATGCATAGTGAAAAAAAAACTTTTTTGTACCACGTGTAATATCAGAGACTCTTTAATCAAGAATGACAATACTAGAGCAAGACATGAATTTTAATTCAGCCACCCCCTCCCTTGCACCAGGTTTATGTTTGGGTAGCTATGCCACCTTATCAGCCACCTTCCGTGCAAAATTTCTGGATCAGCACCTGTCCGAGTCCAGGATGCAATCATTAGTCCTGTTCTGCGCACTCTTTTCTGCCTACTATATTCAGGCAACAAAGAGTTCGGGGTACACTCTTTCCTGCCCATAGTTAGATTAACTGAGGGGCAGCAAAGAGTGCGGGGGTACACTCTTTTCCCCTACACTCTTTTCTGCCTACTATACTCAGGCGACAAAGAGTGCGGGGGTACACTCTTTCCTCCCCATAGTTAGATTAAAGGGGCAGCAAAGAGTGCAGGGGTACACTCTTTCCTGCCTACTCTACTCAGGCAACAAAGAGTGTGGGGGTACACTCTTTCCTGCCCATAATTAAATTAGAGGGGCAACAAAGATTGTGTGTGAGCTATGGTGTGAGTGCACTCTTTGTTGCCTGAGTATAGTAGGCAGGAAAAAGTGTACCGCTCCACTCTTTCCTGCCTGAAAAACGGAGGCAAGGTCCAAGCATATCCCCACACTAAATTTAGACTATGCCTGCCTCCGTTTAATAGGCAGGAAAGAGTGTGTGTGTGTGTGTGGGTGGGGGGGGGGGGGGGCAGGCACACTCTTTCCTTCCAATTAGAATGGGTGTGGTCATCAAAAGTGTGTAAAGTGTACATATCCGTCGAGGGGTCCGCAACGACCTAATTTTATGTACGAGATTTCGAAATCACCTGACAGTTTCAGGAATGGATTTCCGGATTTCTGGTATGACTTCCTATATTTCCTGATTTCCAATTGATTTCTACATAATTTCTTTCTGAGAGCTGATTTCTAAGGTGATTTCATGATTTCTATTGTGATTTCTTGATTTCAAATTGATTTCTCTCTGATTTCATGCATTTCCTTCAGATTTCTGTTTGATTTCTACATTGTTCACTAGTATCATGTAATAGTGATGATCATGTTTATCACCATAGCATTTTAAAATCATTACTACAGCATTAAAAGTCAATGCTATTTCGCAATTCGGTTTGAACAGCTAGAGCGAAAGCTCGAGCATGGCAGCATAGACCACACCCCTTAAACTGAGGGGGAGTGGCAAAATCAATTAAAAGTGGGTGGACCAAGGGGCGTGTCTATATTATACGTCGGATTTCTGGTCGACTTCTAGTGATTTCTTGATTGATTTCATGTGATTTCTATTGATTTCTCTGTTGATTTCCAGTGATTTCACTTGATTTCTGGGGAAGGTGTACGAGATTTCTTTCGTTGCGGACCCCTCGATATCCGTGCACATTAGGATTGGGAAATAGCGGGGAGTGGGCGGATCGTTACTTTTCCGTGTGACGACCGTTACCGACATCGAATACCCTGACGTGGGCGCGCGATCTCTGTACTCTCTCTGGCTGTTTGGTGGGCAAAACTCGAGAAAAACGACAAAGTAAGGGATATAGTATGACATAAATAGCTAGTTTGCTAGCTGTAGCTACTGTTTTTATTGGTTATTTTACAGTCAGGGAGGGGGCAGGAACTTGAGCTAAAAATGCAGGGGGGCTTATGCGCGAGGGGGGGGGGCGTAATGGCGGGATTCTACGGTATATCACACAAACATTGAAATTAGTAATTAATTTCAACTTCACTTTAGGATATCATCACACGGTTAGCATAATAATAATATAAATCAGATAATTTCTAACGCACATGCAAGTTTTCATAGTAGCTAGCTATACACAAATCAGACAATCTAGCTATAAAGCTACATATATCACACAATGTCATAATAATATAAATTTTGATGGTAAGTCACATAGAGGGTTGATATTACATGTAGCTATAGCCACTCACTGTGATGCAGCATTTATCTCAACAGCTACACTAACTTCGTGAGGACCTATGCCTTCGTGACTCGGAGCAGCTTCAGTACCTTGGTGAACAGCTTCCTGCTGTTGGCTCTGTGACTGCTGCTGATCTTCATTTTGAGGTGGTTCCAACTGGAACTGCATAAGCTCGCTTTCTGCTGAATAATTGATCATACTCCTTGACATACAGCAAATGGAATAGCGTGTTTTTTCTTTGATGGTTGATTGACGAATAATGAGGAAGCTCTCATCTCTCTTTGCTGCTGGAGCCGGCTTTACATAGCAACTGATAGAGAAGGCTTTGCTTCCATCGAGCCATCCATTTGGTTCTTTGACAAGCTTAAGCTTTTCGTTGCAAAGTGATAAATAGGACCATGCTCCACCTGCATCATTTCCAACTTGCAGTGTGCGGCTTCGGTTGTTGCGATGGTCGTCCCTTGCAGCACTGAGGAAGAGTTGATTACCACCATCTTTGTAAAAAATCTCAAAATACTGGCTATTTTTCCTGACAGATTTGACATAGAAATGGGAGGCATCCGAATCATCGATTGTGGCATCAATTGTCCTATTCTCTCTAATCTTGGATTTTGGCCCAACTTTGAGATAGACGGTTGCTCTTGATGGATTCTTGATTAAAAATGGCCCCTTGATATCCGTATCTGGATCTGGATCTGTATAGCAAAAATAATTATATTATTGAATAATATCTATATGTGCAACAAAAGCCTCATATTAAGTATAGCTATTTATCAATGATATATATGGCATTCCAACACTGACAAAATTGGCAAGCTCAAATATATGGTCAAACTTGAGTCAGATATATGGTCAACTCAATTATGTGGTCAAAATTGTTGCCTATATATGGTCAAAGCCAAATATATGGTCAAATTTTATATGATCAAACTCAAATACATGGTCAAACGAAAGTTATGGTCATTTTTCCCATATATGGTCAAACATGCAGCAAATATATGGTCAAAATTCAAGAAAATCCCCTTACATAATAGTCACGGATATGACGTATCTATTAGTTAATTGGACCGACGTGACGTCAACAGAATCCGCGTTTGCGAATAAAATTCGCGATCGCGTGCACAAACGTACACCCACGATCCTTACCTTATGTAGTCTCGTTCACGGACGGCCCCCTTTAGGGCGGAGTCTGGGGACTTGATCATTTCGCTCCGCTCCTACGTGGGAGGGCTGGTGCGCGAGACTAGGTACAATCGGACATTGTATTGTATGGCATTAAAGCAGTATGGTAAGCATGAATGAAACTACTAGCTATTCATGTACTATAATATCCTTCTGCACCTGGTGTGTCTTACCTTGGTCTCGAAACCAGACCACTCCCACCGCAGCGTTCAGTTCATCCTGAAAGAACTGAACGCTGCGGTGGGAGCGGTCTGGTTTCGAGACTAGTCTTACCTGGGCTAGCCTTATCCCCAGGCCCTCTCTCGATCTCCCAGTATTTATTATGAAAGATAGAGAGAGGGCCTGGGGACACGGCTAGCTCAGCTAGTTTCATTCATACTGTACCTTACAATGTCCGATTGTACCAGAGAGCAATATATAATCTATGATTGTACCTACTCTCGCGCGCCAGCCCTACGAAGGAGGTAGCGGAGCGAGATGGCCAAGTCCCCAGACTCCGCCCCAGAGGGGGCAGGTCCGTGAACGAGACTACATAGCGGGTAAAGGATCGTTTGTGCGCGCGATCGCGAATTTTATTCGCGAACGCGGATTCTGGCTATGATTCTGTTGACGTCACGTCGGTCCAATTAACTAATAGATACGTCATATCCGTGACTATTATGTAAGGGGATTTTCTTGAATTTTGACCATATATTTGCTGCATGTTTGACCATATATGGGAAAATGACCATAACTTTCGTTTGACCATGTATTTGAGTTTGATCATATAAAATTTGACCATATATTTGGCTTTGACCATGTATAGGCAACAATTTTGACCACATAATTGAGTTTGACCATATATCTGACTCAAGTTTGACCATATATTTGAGCTTGCCAATTTTGTCAGTGTTGGAATGCCATAGATATATATGATCGAGATAAAGTGTGCAAAAATAACACACTTATATACCGTAGGTCGGATTTTAATTATGAGTATCTATTAATTGCAAATTGTGAGTTTTGGCCTGACTTGACTACAACGCAATTATTGAACTACCCAATTAAAATCTGTCCTACGGTATGTGTATGTATAATATGCCATGTCATTATTCGTAATACACAATGCCATAATATCAACGTGAACCGTGGGTTTGGTTCTATAAACGACCCAGTATGGCAAAACTAGAATATTGGAATCACATCAGTAGTGATTCAGAGAAATTAATAGTAATAATATTATTATGTGTATAGTAGACAATGCCACTCAGGATGCCATGGAGTTACATTAAATTACCGTACCCTCGCGAAAAAGGGCCCACTACGGAATGTTGGCCCACCCCCCACTTTGGGCTCAATTTCCTGCTATGGTCTAGTATTTACTCGAATATGCGCCCATGCATAATAATACATAGCTACCTACCAACCTGTGGATAGTCTTGTGCTTGAAATTTGCATAAAATGTGCTTGATTTGGGGCAGTTTTGCTTGAAAATGCTACTATAGCTTCTCCAAAATGTATTAGCATGCATGGGCCAGGTTCTCACAAAATATGAGGGATTTAGTGATTTTTGTGAGGGATGGGTACCATTTTTGCTTGAAATCAAGCAGAAAGCTGGATGGTTGGTTGGTATACGTGCATATGTAGCTGCGCTTGAAAACGCACGGCTCAAATGGCTGATTTATGAGGACTAAACTTCGAATAGTCTATGTAAGATCGATAAATAACGTGCTAAACAGCTGTAAAAACTAAGCCTAGCTAGCGTTTCAGCAGAACTTGATAGATGATCATATACGGCTAGCGATCGTAGCCACGCCCACTTATATA
Organism: Cliona cf. orientalis; assembly: GCA_963930775.1. Lineage (NCBI taxonomy): Eukaryota > Metazoa > Porifera > Demospongiae > Clionaida > Clionaidae > Cliona > Cliona cf. orientalis. Next base: position 10,552,994 of record OZ005689.1, read on the forward strand.
TAGGGCTGCATTCAACGACACACGGTGAAGTATCACGGCTACTCTTGCTCTGAACTGGTAGCTACTATTCAAATTTTAATTATGAAGCTAGCGTGGGTAACCTACCTGGGCGCTCTTTTTTGTGTATTATTATTATTAAAACGCTATACCGATACCTCGAATATCGGCCCATCCCCCAATCTTGGCCCAATGTAAGGTGCACCGCCCATGGGCCCTCTTTCGCAAGGGTACGGTAATACATACCTTTGTCATTAGGCACTTTAGGCAAACGCGGCTCTTTTGCGGGTGTTAGCAAACGAAAGAGCATAAACTTGTTCTTCTCATCATGAGATTGGAATGTTGGTTTGCATCCTGTCCTTCCAGCAGCATATGCACATAGGTAGCTGCTCACTGGTGTCTTCACGGAGCGCTCTTGGCAATTGATGAAGAAGATTTCTTTCTCGTTAACCCACTCAGTGAGATCAGCTGGATGATGGAAGCTATATTTCCTGCAGTGTATGGCTAGTCGAGAACTAGTAGATTGTCCATCAAGACTCATCCTTAGCGGGCGGCTGCGCTTGTTTTTACCTTGCCAATTGACAGTGGCACAAAGATACCTTGGAATGATGGGTCTGTGGTCAGGATCACCAACCTTTTTGATGAATTTCGTACGGCTCCCATGGTAATCGAACGACATAGGAGGCTCATATACGATATGAAAGTGATTATCACCTTCATCACAGCGGACAATGAAGAATTGGGTCGCTTTGTTGAGATCATATGTTGCTTCGACCTCGAAATCCTTGGCTTTGTTCACTGACAGATATAGCCTGTCTTCATCACAGGCAATGTAGAATGGCCCAACTGTAAAAAGTAATTGAAATGTGAATACTAGAGTACATAATATACTGTAGCCACTTACATTTGACTTGCTGCTTGTCATGGATGTACTTTTGCAGTGCCTGCTGAAGCTGTATCCTCAGCTTAACGTTCGACACCAGTGAGCTGATGGGCTGAAGCTTCACTCCTACAACTGCCTCTCCGATTGTGCCACGTTTCACCTCCTCTTCAGCGGATATGGCCTCCTGAGGTTTACTGATGATACGTAGAGTTACAGTACTATCAGTAGAATCCTTGGTACTATCATCACTTGACTTGACCGCTTTCTGTTTGATGCTATCATTGACCACTTTTTTGATAGTCTCATTGACCATTTTCTGTTTGATACTATCATCTTCTTCATCAGGAATTAGCTTCATCCGCCCAACTTTGGTTGTCTGATTTCTGTATTTCCTAGCTCTGAATGAAGATTCATTGCCCAGTGCAATATCTGCCAGCTGACCGACACCTAGCTTGGCTTTGTTGCTAAATCTCGTTGAATATTCCTCAAGCGACATCACACGATAGTGGGAAGCACCTAATTCAAGTGAGTGAACATAATGTGTAACGGAGAAGGTCGAAACAAAGTCATAACATAGTTCAAAGCACTCCTCGGGGCTGAAAATTTTCTCAGATCCTTCCTTCCCTTTTATCGTGATTTCTGTCTTTTTATTTGGTGGTTTCTGTACAACTCTTGTACTGCCTTCCATTTCTTGCTCCTCTCTGAATCTTTTTTCCTCCTTTTTCACATCACTTTCTCTCACGATCCAATTACTCAGGCGGCGTTCAAAATTATCGTCTTCTCCTTCTTGGCTAGGTCTATCGAAGTTAGCCCGAAATGAGATAGTGCGAGTGATAATCTTCCTTCCCACTGATTTCTGGCTCACACTGTAGCTTCGAGAGAGCTCTGAATCGATACCCAAGCTCACCAATTGATTAGCTGGCACAGAGGCACTCAGGCTAGTTTGGAAGTGTCGAGTGCTTTCGACTTCATTAATAAAGCCCTGGTACAAGTTCCCCTCTTCGGTACCAATAATGTCCTCATAGAAGACCTTGCGAACTTGGATTGCTCGTTTGTTGAGCCAAGGTGTTGGGTTAGTAGCGTCTACTCCACGGCCTAGACCTCGATCCTGAAACTCTAGTACTTCCTCTCGCTTTATGACCCTCTTCACTTTATCTATGTAAAGTTAAAATCACATTGCAATGATTGGCTAGCTATACATACTCAATGGTATCAATGACAATCATGTCATTGTGTCTACATAGCTACATAAAATTTAATGTCATGCAGAACCTAACTAACCTTCCACATCAGTCTCTGCTGGAGCTGCCATAGTGCTTTAAAACGTTTGATCAACTTGGCAGCAAAAAATGCGGAAAATTTCCCAGAAGTTGGTTGATGCAATAATATCTCGAGTTATCAATATAGTCTTTGTTGACTCTGATGCAACTTAATGTTGTAGCATGAAAATAATACCGATGTTGATATATCTCCAAATCTTCACTTTGCCGTTTTATTCTGATAAGAGCTTGTTTCAATGCTGCTACTCAGATATTCTGCTTTTATAGCAAAAAAAGCTATTAAACAGCACATTAGGAAATAAATGGAATGTAGGTACAATCCCACCCACCCTCAGCTACTTCTTGTGTATGCACTATAAAATTATTATTAATATGAACTATTTTGGAAGTATGTAGTAACCCCATGTTAGTAAGGTTGTGAAACCACACAAGCTACACTAAATTAATTCAAGTTTAGTATGTTAATTTGGAGGAAACGAATGGAATGTAGATGCAATCCCACCTATTGTGTATGCACACTGCAAGCAGAAGTGGATTGGTAGTATGTAGTACCTGAATACTAGTAACGTTGTGAAATCACATAAGTGTTCATATAAGCTTATCTAACTAATTGGTATACCATTACATTGTGCCATTTTAAGCAGGTGAATTCCGCTGGCCAATCACAAGCAGATAATCACATTTTGCAGTCTAGGGATAGCTACACACTAAGTCTTAATTATTGTAACAGAATTAACACAGCAACCATAGCATTGTATAGTTAATATCACGGTATCAAGAGTCAATACAACACAATATTATTATACTGCTATTTCTCATAAGGTTTGTCGCTTAATTGTCAGTTGAGAGTACTACAACAGAGATCGATAAACCTTGTTGTCATGACTATAGGCTATCGGAATCAGTCTGCATTGATTTGATCGGCATAAATGTAGTTAGTTACTTCCACCAAGATTTCAATGGAGACACTTACTAGGTCTTGCCATGGGGATGCAATTCTACATTGTAAATCGCAAGTAACCTCTAAGTACCTTCTGTATTGCTATACTCTCTGAGGTTAGGTTAGGATATAGCTGCAAATTTTATTCATACTAAGTTTACTTTTGTAGATTGCATGGCAATATAGGTTGCATCATGTTTGACCTGTCATTATAGACGTATATTATAGGTCTTGAGATCAAACCTTTGAATAGACTTGGTTCATATACTCTCTGCATGCCACTATGCACAATTATACCTAAGCCCAACTCAAGTTGCTCTATAGTGAGAGCAGTCGATTATATTATACAGAATTTGAAAGACCTTTGTTTTAGTCATAGTTAGCAAGATTTTCTTTGATCTTTAATGATTATGCTAAGCCTGAATGATTTGTGTGAACACAACACTTTTTTCCACCATCCACAAAATTAATAACACTGTGGATTAGCTTCTACTATGATAGTACGCAGAATGCATATAATATACTATCCTTCTTTTCTGGAGGGTGGGGTGGTGGACTATATAGTGGAAATGTCTGAGTCGTTATTTTAATAGCTGTTGATGGTTTAATTATCCTCCATAGGTCATTTAGTAATTTTTGGTAGATCCCTATTGCATAATATTATGCCCACATCTTTCCTTTATCACATGTTTATTAATGTGATTCATAGCCAACTAATATTTTCTTCCTTCACTACACCGCATTGTCAAGACGGTTAATTATTAAATTCCTGTTGTGCAATTAAAGGTCTTTCCTTCTGTAGCGTGCTGTAGTGGCTCCGTGCTGGAATGGCTCGGCCGCATCATTAACTCCGTGATCACGGAATTACCGAATACTTTGACGACCCCTTCCATATGTGTAAACTTAACTGGCAGAAATAATATTCGCTACGCATATTAAAGAAGTGCGCAGGAATATTCGCTATATTATACGCACATTAAAAAAGAAGTGCGCGCATTAAAAAAAGTGTATTAATTTATTATAGCCTGCGTGACAGACCACCAGATGTAATGCTTGGTGGAGCATACATAATAATTAATATTATGCATAATAGTACATGTACATATTACCGGTATTAAAAACATCAGCTATATCAGAGTATATATAATTTTTATACAGCATTAAAAAAAAGTTCATGATGTCCAGTGAATGCTGTTCTCTACTGCAGGTTATTGAAGTCACTTTGTCATCAGAAACTGAAGTGCATTATAATTATCATGAATATTACAATCAAATTAAAACACCAGTATGATATATCATGGTACTACATATACAGTGGAACCCCTCTAGAGCGGACACCATTAGTGGTTGACCACGCCCCTCCTACAATCGCAGCCAGCTATGATGAAGCACTACTGAGGATGACGAAAAAGACCATATTGATGAGAGATCTGTCAACTGACAGCTCCTAATTATTATAAGTAGGAATTTGAGACATAATATTTAGGCTTTACTGGTTGCTGAAACTGACCGATTCTAATGATGGGTGTGGCCTACCTGTCCGTTATGCGAGGTTGTTCACTACTATGCAGGCTCGAACGGGACCAAAATTAGTGTCTGTCATACAGAGTAGCAGGGTGTCTGCTGTTAAAAGGGTTTGAATATATTATTGAAGTCTATGGAAATACAATCCGGACATTCAGAATTGTCCGTTATATCATAGGTATCCGCCATTGAGGGGTGTCCATTAAGCGGGGTTCCACTGTACATACTAATGGACAAAATGATGCATATCAGAATTAAAATTTAATAATTTTCTCTGCTGAAGGTTATCAAAGTCAATATGTCATCAGGAACCAGTGTGCCTGTACATTCAAAGATAAATTTATGACAATGTTAACATCAAATAGCTACACATTACATCCCCAGTAGCAATTTATTTTTTTGTGATATTAGGTATAATTACTATGAAACCTATGAGGTAATTATGAGAAAACTCAGGGCCTCGATGGAGCATATCTATGATTAAAGCTTGAAAATCAAGTGTGTATCTATAAGCTGCATGTTATTATCTCTGGCCAGTTAGGCTGGTCAAACTTCACGCATTCCCTAAGAGATCACCTCCATGCCCGAATGGCTCTACATGTATATACAGAGTACGCATGCTAAGAAATCAGTTCCATGCCAAAATGGCTCAATACACAGTACACATACATGTACTAAGATATTAGCTCCATGCCCAAATGGCTCTATATTATACACATGTACACAGAACATATGCTGAGAGATCATCTCTTTGCCACTTCGTAGAATATGCAAAATCGACATCTATGGTAGCAGTCACTATTGACCTGTTAACATACTAATGATCCTTTATCACCTCTAACTATCCCACAATTTGGGATTGAAGATTATGGTAGCTGCTACTAAATGCTGAGAGATCAGCTCCATGCACAAATGGCCCAACTCACAGTACACATACTAAGAGATCACCTCCATGTTTAAATTGCTCTATATACCCAATACACATGCTAAGAGATCAGCTCCATGCCCAAATGGCTCAACAGACAGTACACATGCTAAGAGATCAGCTCCATGCCCAAATGGCTCAACAGACAGTACACATGCTAAGAGATCAGCTCCATGCCCAAATGGCTCAACAGACAGTACACATGCTAAGAGATCACCTCCATGCCCAAATGGCTCTATATATCAAGTACACATGCTAAGAGATCAGCTTCATGCCCAAATGGCTCTATATAACCAGTACACACACTAAGAGATCACCTCCATGCTCGTATGGTTAAACACCAGTACACATGCTAAGAAATCACCTCCATGCTCAAATGGCTCAACAGACAATACACATGCTAAGAGATCAGCTCCATGCCCAAATGGCTCTATATACCCAATACACATGCTAAGAGATCAGCTCCATGCTCAAATGGCTCAATATACCCAGTACACATGCTAAGAAATCACCTCCGTGCTGAAATGGCTCAACATACAGTACACATGCTAAGAAATCACCTCTGTGCTCAAATGGCTCAATACACAGTACACATGCTAAGAAATCACCTCCGTGCTGAAATGGCTCAACACACAGTACACATGCTAAGAAATTACCTCCGTGCTCAAATGGCTCAACAGACAGTACACATACTAAGAGATCAGCTCCATGCCCAAATGGCTCTATATACCCAATACACATGCTAAGAAATCACCTCCGTGCTCAAATGGCTCAACAGACAATACACATGCTAAGAGATCAGCTCCATGCCCAAATGGCTCTATATACCCAATACACATGCTAAGAGATCAGCTCCATGCTCAAATGGCTCAATACACAGTACACATGCTAAGAGATCAGCTCCATGCTCAAATGGCTCTATATACCCAATACACATGCTAAGAGATCAGCTCCGTGCTCGAATGGCTCAATACACAGTACACATGCTAAGAAATCACCTCCGTGCTGAAATGGCTCAACACACAGTACACATGCTAAGAAATCACCTCCGTGCTCAAATGGCTCAACAGACAGTACACATGCTAAGAGATCAGCTCCATGCCCAAATGGCTCTATATACCCAATACACAATGTCATGCTAAGAGATCAGCTCCATGCTCAAATGGCTCAATACACAGTACACATGCTAAGAAATCACCTCCCTGCTCAAATGGCTCAACAGACAATTATACACATGCTAAGAGATCAGCTCCATGCCCAAATGGCTCTATATACCCAATACACATGCTAAGAGATCAGCTCCATGCTCAAATGGCTCTATATACCCAATACACATGCTAAGAGATCAGCTCCGTGCTCAAATGGCTCAATACACAGTACACATGCTAAGAAATCACCTCCGTGCTGAAATGGCTCAACATACAGTACACATGCTAAGAAATCACCTCCGTGCTCAAATGGCTCAACAGACAGTACACATGCTAAGAGATCAGCTCCATGCCCAAATGGCTCTATATACCCAATACACATGCTAAGAGATCAGCTCCATGCTCAAATGGCTCAATACACAGTACACATGCTAAGAAATCACCTCCCTGCTCAAATGGCTCAACAGACAATACACATGCTAAGAGATCAGCTCCATGCCCAAATGGCTCTATATACCCAATACACATGCTAAGAGATCAGCTCCATGCTCAAATGGCTCAATATACCCAGTACACATGCTAAGAGATCAGCTCCATGCTCAAATGGCTCTATATACCCAATACACATGCTAAGAGATCAGCTCCGTGCTCAAATGGCTCAATACACAGTACACATGCTAAGAAATCACCTCCGTGCTGAAATGGCTCAACATACAGTACACATGCTAAGAAATCACCTCCGTGCTCAAATGGCTCAACAGACAGTACACATACTAAGAGATCAACTCCATGCCCAAATGGCTCTATATACCCAATACACATGCTAAGAGATCAGCTCCATGCTCAAATGGCTCAATATACCCAGTACACATGCTAAGAGATCAGCTCCATGCTCAAATGGCTCTATATACCCAATACACATGCTAAGAGATCAGCTCCGTGCTCAAATGGCTCAATACACAGTACACATGCTAAGAAATCACCTCCGTGCTGAAATGGCTCAACACACAGTACACATGCTAAGAAATCACCTCCATGCTCAAATGGCTCAACAGACAGTACACATACTAAGAGATCAGCTCCATGCCCAAATGGCTCTATATACCCAATACACATGCTAAGAGATCAGCTCCGTGCTCAAATGGCTCAATACACAGTACACATGCTAAGAAATCACCTCCGTGCTCAAATGGCTCAACAGACAGTACACATGCTAAGAGATCAGCTCCATGCCCAAATGGCTCTATATACCCAATACACATGCTAAGAGATCAGCTCCATGCTCAAATGGCTCAACAGACAGTACACATGCTAAGAGATCAGCTCCATGCCCAAATGGCTCTATATATTATACCCAATACACATGCTAAGAGATCAGCTCCATGCCCAAATGGCTCTATATACCCAATACACATGCTAAGAGATCAGCTCCATGCTCAAATGGCTCAATACACAGTACACATGCTAAGAGATCAGCTCCATGCTCAAATGGCTCTATATACCCAATACACATGCTAAGAGATCAGCTCCGTGCTCGAATGGCTCAATACACAGTACACATGCTAAGAAATCACCTCCGTGCTGAAATGGCTCAACACACAGTACACATGCTAAGAAATCACCTCCGTGCTCAAATGGCTCAACAGACAGTACACATGCTAAGAGATCAGCTCCATGCCCAAATGGCTCTATATACCCAATACACAATGTCATGCTAAGAGATCAGCTCCATGCTCAAATGGCTCAATACACAGTACACATGCTAAGAAATCACCTCCCTGCTCAAATGGCTCAACAGACAATTATACACATGCTAAGAGATCAGCTCCATGCCCAAATGGCTCTATATACCCAATACACATGCTAAGAGATCAGCTCCATGCTCAAATGGCTCAATATACCCAGTACACATGCTAAGAGATCAGCTCCATGCTCAAATGGCTCTATATACCCAATACACATGCTAAGAGATCAGCTCCGTGCTCAAATGGCTCAATACACAGTACACATGCTAAGAAATCACCTCCGTGCTGAAATGGCTCAACATACAGTACACATGCTAAGAAATCACCTCCGTGCTCAAATGGCTCAACAGACAGTACACATGCTAAGAGATCAGCTCCATGCCCAAATGGCTCTATATACCCAATACACATGCTAAGAGATCAGCTCCATGCTCAAATGGCTCAATACACAGTACACATGCTAAGAAATCACCTCCCTGCTCAAATGGCTCAACAGACAATACACATGCTAAGAGATCAGCTCCATGCCCAAATGGCTCTATATACCCAATACACATGCTAAGAGATCAGCTCCATGCTCAAATGGCTCAATATACCCAGTACACATGCTAAGAGATCAGCTCCATGCTCAAATGGCTCTATATACCCAATACACATGCTAAGAGATCAGCTCCGTGCTCAAATGGCTCAATACACAGTACACATGCTAAGAAATCACCTCCGTGCTGAAATGGCTCAACATACAGTACACATGCTAAGAAATCACCTCCGTGCTCAAATGGCTCAACAGACAGTACACATACTAAGAGATCAACTCCATGCCCAAATGGCTCTATATACCCAATACACATGCTAAGAGATCAGCTCCATGCTCAAATGGCTCAATATACCCAGTACACATGCTAAGAGATCAGCTCCATGCTCAAATGGCTCTATATACCCAATACACATGCTAAGAGATCAGCTCCGTGCTCAAATGGCTCAATACACAGTACACATGCTAAGAAATCACCTCCGTGCTGAAATGGCTCAACACACAGTACACATGCTAAGAAATCACCTCCATGCTCAAATGGCTCAACAGACAGTACACATACTAAGAGATCAGCTCCATGCCCAAATGGCTCTATATACCCAATACACATGCTAAGAGATCAGCTCCGTGCTCAAATGGCTCAATACACAGTACACATGCTAAGAAATCACCTCCGTGCTCAAATGGCTCAACAGACAGTACACATGCTAAGAGATCAGCTCCATGCCCAAATGGCTCTATATACCCAATACACATGCTAAGAGATCAGCTCCATGCTCAAATGGCTCAACAGACAGTACACATGCTAAGAGATCAGCTCCATGCCCAAATGGCTCTATATATTATACCCAATACACATGCTAAGAGATCAGCTCCATGCTCAAATGGCTCAATACACAGTACGCATGCTAAGAAATCACCTCCGTGCTCAAATGGCTCTATATACCCAGTACACATGCTAAGAGATCAGCTCCATGCTCAAATGGCTCAATACATAGTACACATGCTAAGAAATCACCTCCGTGCTCAAATGGCTCAACATACAGTACACATGCTAAGAAATCACCTCCGTGCTCAAATGGCTCAACAGACAGTACACATGCTAAGAGATCAGCTCTTTGCCGTAATGGCTCAACAGACAGTACACATACTAAGAGATCAGCTCCATGCTCAAATGGCTCTATATACCCAATACACATGCTAAGAGATCAGCTCCATGCCCAAATGGCTCAATACACAGTACACATGCTAAGAAATCACCTCCGTGCTCAAATGGCTCAACACACAGTACACATGCTAAGAAATCACCTTCGTGCTCAAATGGCTCAACAGACAGTACACATGCTAAGAGATCAGTTCCATGCCCAAATGGCTCTATATACCCAATACACATGCTAAGAGATCAGCTCCATGCTCAAATGGCTCAATATACAGTACACATGCTAAGAAATCACCTCCGTGCTCAAATGGCTCAACACACAGTACACATGCTAAGAAATCACCTTCGTGCTCAAATGGCTCAACAGACAGTACACATGCTAAGAGATCAGTTCCATGCCCAAATGGCTCTATATACCCAATACACATGCTAAGAGATCAGCTCCATGCTCAAATGGCTCAATATACAGTACACATGCTAAGAAATCACCTCCGTGCTCAAATGGCTCAACACACAGTACACATGCTAAGAAATCACCTTCGTGCTCAAATGGCTCAACAGACAGTACACATGCTAAGAGATCAGTTCCATGCCCAAATGGCTCTATATACCCAATACACATGCTAAGAGATCAGCTCCATGCTCAAATGGCTCAATATACAGTACACATGCTAAGAAATCACTTCCGTGCTGAAATGGCTCAACATACAGTACACATGCTAAGAAATCACCTCCGTGCTCAAATGGCTCAACAGACAGTACACATGCTAAGAGATCAGCTCCATGCCCAAATGGCTCTATATACCCAATACACATGCTAAGAAATCACCTCCGTGCTGAAATGGCTCAACACACAGTACACATGCTAAGAAATCACCTCCATGCTCAAATGGCTCAACAGACAGTACACATACTAAGAGATCAGCTCCATGCCCAAATGGCTCTATATACCCAATACACATGCTAAGAGATCAGCTCCGTGCTCAAATGGCTCAATACACAGTACACATGCTAAGAAATCACCTCCGTGCTCAAATGGCTCAACAGACAGTACACATGCTAAGAGATCAGCTCCATGCCCAAATGGCTCTATATACCCAATACACATGCTAAGAGATCAGCTCCATGCTCAAATGGCTCTATATACCCAATACACATGCTAAGAGATCAGCTCCGTGCTCAAATGGCTCAATACACAGTACACATGCTAAGAAATCACCTCCGTGCTCAAATGGCTCAACATACAGTACACATGCTAAGAAATCACCTCCGTGCTCAAATGGCTCAACAGACAGTACACATGCTAAGAGATCAGCTCTTTGCCGTAATGGCTCAACAGACAGTACACATGCTAAGAAATCACCTCCGTGCTGAAATGGCTCAACATACAGTACACATGCTAAGAAATCACCTCCGTGCTCAAATGGCTCAACAGACAGTACACATGCTAAGAGATCAGCTCCATGCCCAAATGGCTCTATATACCCAATACACATGCTAAGAGATCAGCTCCGTGCTCAAATGGCTCAATACACAGTACACATGCTAAGAAATCACCTCCGTGCTCAAATGGCTCAACAGACAGTACACATGCTAAGAGATCAGCTCCATGCCCAAATGGCTCTATATACCCAATAGCTACACATGCTAAGAGATCAGCTCCATGCTCAAATGGCTCAATACACAGTACACATGCTAAGAAATCACCTCCGTGCTCAAATGGCTCAACAGACAGTACACATGCTAAGAGATCAGCTCCATGCCCAAATGGCTCTATATACCCAATACACATGTTAAGAGATCAGCTCTATGCTGTAATGGCTCAACACACAGTACACATGCTAAGAAATACTAAAATTAACAACACCCATGCAGCTCACCTACATGTACATGTACATGTATATATGGCCTATAGCATAGCATGGTGATCTCTCTCCAGGCTTCTGTTTCGATCAACGACTGACTCACAAGTGCTTAAAAGATTTGGCAAACACCAGTAGCTGCCTGTACCCCAAAGTGACCATGTGTGAAGAGATGAAACTCCACACACAAGTGTCCGTTTGCATAGCTATACACAATTCAGGCGCGTACACGGGGGGGGGGGGGGGGGGGCTAAGTCAACATTTGTGGGTTAGCCCACTTTGCTTCTGAGCCCTTCATTTAATTATATGCACAATGTAGATCAACACTACTTTATTGTATTACATTAGCTGAAAGTGAACAAACAACAACAGATGTCAAGAGTCCGTTCTTGCTAGTACCCGATTTCTCTTTGGCTGGAAGGAAACGGAATGTATTGCATTGTTTGTATATAATGAGTAATTATAATACTTACCAACTCTATATATCCTATTATTACAGTGCAGAAAAGTGCAGGATATAAGCGAAGAGTGCATATCCTTTGGCATCACAGAAAGTGCATGGAGGGAGGATGCCAGAAAAATGGCATGGAAATTAGAAGATATTCCTAGCGACAAGTAAGCGTTTATTAATAACAAATAAGCCTTGATTAAAATATTACTAACAATAATATAATGATTATTATGCCAAAGAAAGTTGTGTTATTGTTGGCAGATCAGATGTGACATATATAACTGACAATTATAGAGTACCCTAAATGATGCAATTGAATATTCCTTTTTTTTGGCCTTAATATTTATAGTCCATAGATCGGCTGAAATGTCACTTTCTAATTATGGTATATTAGCTATAATAATTACGTACCTAAATTAACATTTATAATATTATTACCTATATATAATATTAGCTATAGCTACATGCATGATTGGCAAATACAAATCAAAGATGGCAGCATCATATTAATATGAAAAAAGGTTCAACTTGGTTTTCAAATTTCTCCATGCAGTGAAACTCCATTTAAAAGGACATTTATCCGTAACACTATTAAGGACTTAGAGGTATTTTATTGCACTATTGGGATTACTGTAATGTTTATCATTTCCTTTATTTTAGTCCAAGTGGATTGCTCTTTTACAAGATGAACATGAGCAAAATAAATCTTTTTATTATTGAAAGTTACTGGAGCACAAAGTAGCAAGGCATAGCGTAAAGGACGTACTAATGAATAAATGGCCATTAGTAAACTGTCTACCAGACATGGTATAGTAAATTTTCACTTTCAAACTGATGGATGTCACCATCATATCATATATTAATACTACAGGTACCAGAAATTGTCCACTATTTCCATGGACTAGCACAAATCTATCTTCCGGGGAGGGTGTTCGGGATCAACATGGCAGAAGATGTTCTTTTTAACGAGGTACCAATACTCATGTCGTAATTGTTATACTTCACTGAGAACTCAATATTATTAAATTTTTCTTACTTACAGGCAATGGTAACTTTGCTAATGAAAAAATTTAATCTCAAATACAAAGATTCCATAGCCTTTCATTTGGAAAGAAAGTATCCATCATCAAATTAATTTAGGCATTTATAAGAGTTTTATTTTCTTGTTGTTGGATGAACTAATTATTGTTACAGTAGTTTTATTTTACATGCAGAGATAGCTACTGTGCCTAGTTTAAAGTTAGACGAATATAATAAGAGAACTTTTTTGTTCAAAATGCATGCAATTCATTATTTATTTATTTTTTGGTCTATTATGTATATTTATATTGGTAGCAGTCCTATATTATTATAGCATAGATTGGAAGTATAATTAATTTTATAAGTCCTAGTATAGCTGTGGTATAATATATTATAGCACTGGTAGCTAAGACCTAAATAGTCATATTAATTAGCTATAATAATACATAAAATTATAATATTATTATTTAGCATGAGTGACACACTGACAACAAGTGCTATTGGCTGTATGAGCAAAATATTGTAGGAGTACAGAAGTTATTAATTATATTATGCAATGATTTATAATATTATTATATCCATAATATATTATAGTCTCTTTAATAATTATTATTTAATATATTTTAGTGGTAGTTAGTGAAGATAAGAGCCATTTGGGCATGGAGCTGATCTCTTAGCATGTGTACTATATAGATATAATTATTAATAGCTAGAGCCATTAAATTTTGGGCATGCATGAAGCTGATCTCTTATATAGCATGTGTATACTAATATTATACTAGAGCCATTGGGCATCATGGGGAGCTGATCTCTTAGAATGTGTATACTGTGTATAGAGCCATTTGGGGCATGGAGCTGATCTCTTAGCATATGTACTATAATATTATAGATACTATAGCTAGAGCCATTTGGGCATGGAGCTGATCTCTTAGCATGTGTACTGTGTACAGAGCCATTTGAGCATGCATGGAGCTGATCTCTTAGCATGTGTACTATAGGTATATAGAGCTATTTGGGCATGCCGGAGCTGATCTCTTAGCATGTGTACTAGGTATATAGCTATAGAGCCATTCGGGCATGGAGCTGATCTCTTAGCACGTGTACTAGTAGTGTCTATAGAGCCATTTGGGCATGGAGCTGATCTCTTAGCACATGTACTGTGTATAGAGCTATTTGCATGGGCATGGAGCTGATCTCTTAGCATGTGTACTAGGTAGAGCCATTCGGGCATGGAGCTGATCTCTTAGCACGTGTACTAGTAGTGTATAGAGCTATTTGGGCATAGAGCTGATCTCTTAGCACGTGTACTGTGTATAGAGCCATTTGGGCATGGAGGTGATCTCTTAGCATGTGTACTATGTATAATAATTATTATAGCTAAACTGAGCCATTTGGGCATGGAGCTGATCTCTTAGCATGTGTACTAGGTATATAGCTATAGAGCCATTCGGGCATGGAGCTGATCTCTTAGCACGTGTACTAGTAGTGTATAGAGCCATTTGGGCATGGAGCTGATCTCTTAGCACGTGTACTGTGTATAGAGCCATTTGGGCATGGAGCTGATCTCTTAGCATGTGTACTAGGTATAATAATTATTATAGCTAAACTGAGGCATTTGGGCATGGAGCTGATCTCTTAGCATGTGTACTAGGTATAATAGCTATAGAGCCATTCGGGCATGGAGCTGATCTCTTAGCACGTGTACTGTGTATAGAGCCATTTGGGCATGGAGCTGATCTCTTAGCACGTGGACTGTGTATAATAGAGCCATTTGGGCATGGAGCTGATCTCTTAGCATGTGTACTAGGTATATTATTAGCTATAGCTAAACTGAGCCATTTGGGCATGGAGCTGATCTCTTAGCATGTGTACTAGGTATATAGCTATAGAGCCATTCGGGCATGGAGCTGATCTCTTAGCACGTGTACTAGTAGTGTATAGAGCCATTTGAGCACGGAGCTGATCTCTTAGCACGTGTACTGTGTATAGAGCCATTTGGGCATGGAGCTGATCTCTTAGCATGTGTACTAGGTATAATATTATAGCTAAACTGAGCCATTTGGGCATGGAGCTGATCTCTTAGCACGTGTACTAGTAGTGTATAGAGCCATTTGGGCATGGAGCTGATCTCTTAGCACATGTACTGTGTATAGAGCTATTTGGGCATGGAGCTGATCTCTTAGCATGTGTACTAGGTATAATAATTATTATAGCTAAACTGAGTCATTTGGGCATGGAGCTGATCTCTTAGCACGTGTACTGTGTATAGAGCCATTTGGGCATGGAGGTGATCTCTTAGCATGTGTACTAGGTATAATAATTATTATAGCTAAACTGAGCCATTTGGGCATGGAGCTGATCTCTTAGCATGTGTACTAGGTATATAGCTATAGAGCCATTCGGGCATGGAGCTGATCTCTTAGCACGTGTACTAGTAGTGTATAGAGCCATTTGAGCATGGAGCTGATCTCTTAGCATGTGTATTGGGTATATATAGAGCCATTTGGGCATGGAGATGATCTCTTAGCATGTGTACTGTCTGTTGAGCCATTTGAGCACAAAGGTGATTTCTTAGCATGTGTACTGTGTGTTGAGCCATTTGAGCACGGAGGTGATTTCTTAGCATGTGTACTGTGTATTGAGCCATTTGAGCATGGAGCTGATCTCTTAGCATGTGTACTGGGTATATAGAGCCATTTGAGCACGGAGGTGATTTCTTAGCATGTGTACTGTGTATTGAGCCATTTGAGCACGGAGCTGATCTCTTAGCATGTGTATTGGGAGCCATTTGGGCATGGAGCTGATCTCTTACTATGTGCAGCTACTGTCTGTTGAGCCATTTGAGCACGGAGGTGATTTCTTAGCATGTGTACTGTGTGTTGAGCCATTTCAGCACGGAGGTGATTTCTTAGCATGTGTACTGTGTATTGAGCCATTTGAGCACGGAGCTGATCTCTTAGCATGTGTATTGGGTATATAGAGCCATTTGGGCATGGAGCTGATCTCTTAGCATGTGTACTGTCTGTTGAGCCATTTGAGCACGGAGGTGATTTCTTAGCATGTGTACTGTATGTTGAGCCATTTCAGCACGGAGGTGATTTCTTAGCATGTGTACTGTGTATTGAGCCATTTGAGCATGGAGCTGATCTCTTAGCATGTGTATTGGGTATATAGAGCCATTTGGGCATGGAGGAGATCTCTTAGCGTGTGTACTGTCTGTTGAGCCATTTGAGCACGAAGGTGATTTCTTAGCATGTGCATGTATACTGTGTGTTGAGCCATTTGAGCACGGAGGTGATTTCTTAGCATGTGTACTGTGTATTGAGCCATTTGAGCATGGAGCTGATCTCTTAGCATGTGTATTGGGTATATAGAGCCATTTGAGCATGGAGGTGATCTCTTAGCATGTGTACTGTCTGTTGAGCCATTTGAGCACGGAGGTGATTTCTTACCATGTGTACTGTGTATTGAGCCATTTGAGCACGGAACTGATCTCTTAGCATGTGTATTGGGTATATAGAGCCATTTGGGCATGGAGCTGATCTCTTAGCATGTGTACTAGATATAATATTATAGCTAAACTGAGCCATTTGGGCATGGAGCTGATCTCTTAGCATGTGTACTATAGGTATATAGCTAGAGCCATTCGGGCATGGAGCTGATCTCGTGTACTAGTAGTGTATAGAGCCATTTGAGCACGGAGCTGATCTCTTAGCACGTGTGCTATATATTGAGCCATTTGAGCATGGAGCTGATCTTAGCACGTGTACTGTGTATAGAGCCATTTGGGCACGAAGCTGATCTCTTAATTATCATGACATTGTATATTGTGTATAGATATCTCATCCAATGTCTATGCATGCAGACCAACCATGTATGTATATTATAACGAAGATGTACTGTATAGTCCTAGCTAGCTATAGTATAATGTCTACTTTGATTGATCACACACTTCTGAGTATAATTAAGGCAGTAATTAGTACGTATAAGTATGCATGGCCAATAAAAGCATGAGTGACAGCGATTCCAATTTGGCTATACGAGTACTGTAACAAGTAAATAAGATTTCTAAATCACATAGAAATCTCCTAAACAGTGTCTAACTAATAATATTATAATAGTATACTATAGAATTTGCACTGCTTTAGCAAGAATGTATACCAATTATCTGAGAGTAAGAGTATAAATACAGCTGTAATCCGTACTCTTGCCTATGGGAGTAATGTATTGGGACTGTAGTCACTATACTATTTAATAGAGCTATAATAATATAAGAGAAGTTAACGTTGCAATTGAAGAGCTAGCTAACATCGCTAGATCTATAATATAATCGCGTCTCTTTTTCCGCGTGCATATTATTGCGATCATAAGGTTAAATATTGCGATCGCGCAATTGTTAACCCGTTTTGCGCCGATGTTGCGCGCGCCTCCCTATGGCCATTCCAGCACGGAGCCATTCTGGCATGCTACACCTTCTTGCAAACAATACCCACTGTAGTGCACATGTAACTTGAGGGGATTCAAAACATTAAGCACCTTAATCTATTCAATGACACAGTAAACTAACATGGGTATTAATATTACCAAAATTAAGTACATTATGCTCATTCATCTAATGTGGTATGTTGGAAGAGTTAATCGAATCAAGCTTCTGAATCAGTGTTTCCCATAATGTGCCTGCATGCTAGCTAGAAAAGATGTCTCAACACAGATGGGGTAAGTGTTCACAAACATCGTACAAGCTAAAGTGCGCCCATATTTCACACATAATATTGCTTGTATATAGGTGTGCATAGTTCATGCGCACGTGTATTCTGTAAATACATAAACAGCATTGAATTACTCACGACATTGTAGTCTTTCCTAATCATTATCAACCTCAAAAAATACGGAATAAGCAATATAGAAGGGATGGAACTTTAGGCTATAGCCAGGGTAAGTGTCAAATATCGTATACTGTATAGACGGAAAGTTTGCAGTAGTCTATTTCAATGACTGAATACCCAAGGTTAACTTTCTTGTTTGACAGCTACTGTGTGTGTGTGTGTTGTGATGGCAGATTTATGACTTAATTGCCATGCAATTACATAGTCTCATGTACAATGTACCAGATAATTCCCTCCCCAGCTCTGGATGTATTGTATCACCAGCACCAGGAAGGGAGGATCTGGCCAATGTTGCACTGTTTCCGTGGCACAGGTTGGAATGTCGATATGACCAATGAGATTCAAGCTAGAGTAATGATTAGAAACTTTGAATGCACCTGGAGTAAAGATCAAGATAAGCATATTTTGGTATACCCATGTTAGTTTACAGTGGGTATTGTTTGCAAGAAGGAAAGACCTTTAATTGCACCAGAGAAAATTAATAATTAACCGTCTTGACAATGCTGTGTAGTGAAAGAAGAAAATATTAAATTTTTAGTTGGCTATGAATCACGTTAATAAACATGTGATAAAGGAAAGATGTGGGCATATTATGCAATAGGGATCTACCAAAGATTACTAAATGACCTATGGAGGATAAACCAAAAGCATGGTTATCATCATTTGCACACATGTGGAGTAACAATAACCACTGTAGCATGCAGTGCACGTGTAACTTGTCAATTCAATGAGGCGATTCAAAACATTAAGCACCTTAATTTATTCAATGATACAGTAAATCACAACTAACATGGGTATGTAATACCAGCCCTGTATGCACTATTAGGAACATTATAAGCTCGTTAGTCTAATGATAGTGTGATATGTAGAAAGAGTAAATTGAATCAAGCTTCAAATGCTTTTCCACTGTGACGTGTCTGCATGCTAGCTATAATAATTATTGAAAGATATCTGAACATATTATGGACATTTGCCCTCAAGGACAGATATTTCACCATGTCTGTCCAGAAATACTCACTTTGTAAATAGTCTGCATTAAATATTATTGCATACGTAGGTTAATCGAGAGTGACTGTCCATTCATAAATATTATATTATTATAGTGACTCATGATCATTTACCGGAGTTGCACCAAAGATGCTACTGATCCAAGTCTACCTTCCTAGCACTGGGGTCCGGATGAGAAGATCGGGCTCACGCAGGTCAATGGTTCGACATACATGTATTACATTGAGTAGCTACGTACATTTCAATTACAGTAGTTGAAAAGTGAGATGAGCTTTGGAAGCAACAGCCACCAAGCTAGGGGAGCATTAGGAAAAGAGGACGATGCAATGGAGTAGAATGGACATTGGTCCTGGAAAATTAACCAACTGCAATAGTGTTTGATTGAAAAGTACCAAAATAACGTGTACTTCCTTCTTACTAGGTATTATATATAGTCTCTTCCCCAGACCCAACCCTTCTAAAGTGTGCAAGAAACTTCCTAGTACTTCCAAGCTCTTTACTGAGTTTCCTTTTATCATGCTGAGAGTAGTTTGCCAGATGGTGAGCCATAAATTATTATATCATTGATAGTTGGTGAGTCATAGCACAAGTTGGTATCTTGCTATAGCCTATGGTCTAAGTATCTCTCATTACCTAAAGCAGCTGCTATACTAGAAAATTGTGGTGAGGAAACATCAACCCATGGGTGACTTGCATGACATGTGGGGATAAAATAAGAAGGAAATGCGATAGTGGCCTAATCAAGGTTAGTAGATGCCCAAGTCGTGTATATTATGGTGCATGTGCATGATGTTATCTCAAGCAGTTGATCTAGTTGGTGTATCATATACTGGAATACTGCACAAGTTGGTCAACTGTCATATCACCTGATAGCTATACTAGCTACTAGAAATTGTGGTGAGGAAACAAGGCCATGGACTCAACACCTGACTACTGTTGACATGTGGGGAAAAAATAAGGAAAAGTGATAGTGGTCTAATTAAGGCTAGTGGGTGTCCAAGGTGGCAACATTATCTCAAAACAGTTGATAGTTGGTGTGTCAGGACTGCACAAGAAGGTGGTAGACTTTCGGGTAACTGCAAAACCTGGACTCCGGACTCTGGATTGGACTGTGAACTGAACTAGCTATGGACTGGACTGTTAACGACCAATACCAGCTTTCTGAGGCAGAGAATAGTGTTTTGAAGGTTGGATGACTCGCAGATCACTCGCTCAATACGTTGTTTTACATCATGTTTACTATGAATATCATTATAGTCCTCATAAATTGGCTTTCAAAATAGCTATGCGGGCGGGTGACCAGAAAGACTAAGTAATAAGTTTGATTATTTGGAGTGGCCTAAGCCAAGTAAAAACAGTAGCTAGCCACAACTAGCTACCGTGAAAATGAAACTAACTTAAGGATGGAACAGTTTCAGAACTTCTAAAAACTTGATCATCATGTTCTACGAGCTATTATATTATGGAAAGTCTATCAATATTCACTGAAAGGGTTATTTACATACAGAACCCAAGGGTAGCTAATATTTTCGCAACAGTGTAACTTGGCACCATTATAAATTATATAGCTATAGCTACATATTGAGCTATATTGTTTGGTTAGCTTAGTTTCAGACGCAATATTATTATGCAAAAGCCCAGCCATTTTCATAAGTGTTTTCGCCACAGTAAGTACTGGCATAACCCTCAAATTAATGAATGTGGTGTATTGTACAGAAGGCTCAAAGAACTAATTATTGCACTCTACCAAATTGACAAATTTTATTTTCTACAATATTATGGTAGGCTAAGAATGGTCGCTTCTAAGCACTTCAATTGTCACAAGAGTATGGCATGGTTGGATTATAAACTGAAAGTATGCCAAATCACTGAAATTACAAAGCAGTCACTGAGTATCATCGTGTTATGGAACTTGTATATGTCATGGTAAGGAGCATGCAGGCGGGTGGTCATTATTCCTTAGACTATGGTATGCATAATATGCTTTGATCTTTTGAATTTAATGAGGTATCTAAAATAGTGTAGATACTCAGAATGGAGTAGTTAATTTTCGTTAGAAGACCTGTCATGAATTTGAATTGTATTAAACAAAATGCATCAAAAAGGAAGAAATAGGCAGAAATTGAGTTTAATTATTGTCTGCATGATTGATTTTCGGATTGATGGTAAAATTTGTAGGTTTAAATTAGCAAAAACCTTGCTTTCTGGCAAAATTCAAATGGGGACTGAGCTGAGTCTACTGACACGCGGCACGAGTGCTAGTATTGGTGGCTCTTTTGAACGCCATGTAGTCTCTCCTACCACTAAAAACTGTTGTGAGACGAGTCTCGCACGCGTAGAAGGGGGTGTCGCATGACACCCGGCTGAGACAGTTGCTCCTCAGCTGCTTGAAGCATAGAATCACCTTCATTCCCTGCGCAGTCCAGATCTCACGGTCAAAAGGCCCTAGAAAAATTTTCCTCTGGCTTTATAGCCAAGCTTTGGGTGTCTCAAACAGCTTTAGTAGCAAATAGGAGACCATACGTGGCGGTCAATAGATCTACAGAGCCACCAGCACTAGCACTACGTTACACAGGCATTGCATACTGAATAACGCACATGGCTGCCTTGTTAGCTTATATACGTGAAGGAAGTGTGACATCATTGCTGCATACTTCCTGCTCTGCAACATGAATCTGATTGGTCACTTTTCACTGCAGCACGGTTACTAAGCAACTACCCACAAAACCACGCTCACACAGATGATTGGTAACCTAGCAACAGGATGCACTATAGCAGACCACAAATGCACAGCGCCGCGCGCCCCATAGTCTAAGCCGGTTATCGCCCACGCCTCGGCTCTACGGCTAATAGAAACCACTCGGGATGTTGCATAATCGCCTCGGGCTCCGCCCTCGGCGATTATGCAACATCCCTCGGGTTTCTAAAACGCCGTAGAGCCTCGGCTTAGGGCAATAACCTATACTTATATTATGTACGAATATCCGGCATTAATAATATATTATTTAAACCTTGCCCACTTGAAGTCTTCCTGTGGTTTACAAAGAGCATGACTAGCTAGCTTGCTATAGCTAGCAATGCATAGCTAATGAATTTTGAGGCATGCGGGTGTGCACAGTTCAATTTGTAAATAATTATACGTTGATATGACTATAGCTATGCCCAGATCAGGCTGACAGCATAATAATTAATAATACCATAATAATATACAAGCAATGTAATGATCGAGACTCTCGGAGTCTGATCACTATTACTAAAGGAGAAGTGAGGGCTAGAAGGGCAGAAGTGGGAGTGTATTTTGGATATAGCTATATGATGTGATCAGTATTCAAGACCCCTCAGTAATTGATAGGTAGTTGGTGAATGTGAGACATTGTTCTATAATTATTCATCTATGTAATGTTAATGTCATGTGAGAGGCACGTGATTAGCCTCGTGTTCAGTTGAGTTTTGTGATAGTGCTATTGAAGACATGAGACATGCTATTTAGCGTGAGTTTCATTTGATTCACCAACGAACCTATGATTAACTGAGAATTATCGTTGAATTATTCCGATTTCATAGAAGAGATACGATAATAATCACATGGTCCTTCGAGCCGGATGGTGAAATAAATCGGTTGAACATGGCTGAAGCACTAACCCGCAAAAGGAAGGTCAGGGCCGCTCATCGCGCGTCGGTAACACGCATGATAACTCAGAGCAAGGAAATGTTGGACTCTGGAGAAGAACTAAGCGCGGCCAAATTGAAACAGAAGAGACAAGCCCTCGAACAAAAGCTCGAACTACTCCTTAAGCTCGATGCCGAGATCGTGGAGATAATCGACGAAGACGTACTTGACGAGGAAATTGAGCAGGCGGACATCGTACGAGAGAAGATTGAGCTAGCGATTGTTGATCTGGACAGTGCGCTTGACGCAGCAGCTGCTACTAGTAAGAAGCATGAACCCTCGGCCACGCACTCAGCGGGGACAGGTGAACGCACTGATTCTCGGTCGGATCTCGTTCCACCACCGGAGGGTGAAACTGGTGCCGGACACGACTCCCACGGAGCAACGCCCACCTCATCACCAGTGTCCACGCCCACTCACTCACGAGCGACCTCGCCCACACATTCCAGAGTGACCACGCCTCCACTCGAGCTACCATCAGCAGGGGATCTACCGGTACACTCGACCAGAGTCAAGCTCCCCAAGCTCTCACTCAAGAAGTTCAATGGCGACTTGACTAAGTGGATCACATTCTGGGACACGTTTGAGTCGGCAGTGCATCGGAACTCCACCCTTTCTAGCATCGACAAATTCAACTATCTGAATTCTCTGTTGGAGTCAACAGCTGCTGAAGCTATTGCAGGCTTGACGCTCACGTCAGCCAACTACGAAGAGGCAGTTGCAACCTTGAAGCGACGATTCGGGAACAAACAGTTGATTGTTAACCGCCATATGGATCTCCTACTTAATCTCGAAGCCGTAAGCTCCCAACACAACCTAAGGGGACTCCGGCAGTTGTTTGATGTTGTAGAATCTAATGTCAGAGGACTCCGGGCTCTTGGCGTCCCAGCAAGCTCTTATGGCGGGCTTCTGTCATCAATTCTTGTAAGTAAGCTGCCTACTGAATTGCGATTGATTGTGAGCAGGGAGCTGAATGAGAGCGAATGGAACTTTGAAGCAATGATGCAGATTTTCCGAAGGGAAGTTGAAGCACGAGAGCGCTCTGCTGGAGCATCACCTCTGAGTCAACAATCGCGAAAGTCACCGGCAGCGAAATCCCCACCTACTGCCACCTCCCTGACGACTGGAGCTTCCACACAAGTCGGTTGTGCCTATTGCAATGGTGCTCATTCATCTAATTCCTGCCAGACGGTGACGGATCCAGAGCAAAGAAAGCGCATTCTTCGCACAGCGGGGCGGTGCTTCATATGCCTCAAACGGCATCATATTAGCAGGAATTGTCGATCATCTGCCCGGTGCAACAACTGCAGGGGGAGACACCATTCAAGCATCTGTATGACTTCCCGTACCAGTGCCGACGCAACTGCCACATCGAGTGGCATATCCACCAGAAATCCGCCGCCTCCTACATCTGCTAGCCAAGACGTATACGTCCCAACGACTACAGCCCTCGTAGGCTCTCATACGCCGATCCTGCTGCAAACAGCGAAGGTTACCGTTTGTGGTACCAGCTCAGGTTCCACCCTGGAAGTGAGGGCTATCCTTGATTCAGGAAGTCAAAGGTCGTATATAACGACCCGAGTAAGAGAGCGTCTTCAGCTAAGGATGGTACGATCCGAGAATATGAGCATCAAATCATTTGGTTCTACAACAGAAGATCAGCAGGTCCGCGATGTTGTCAAATTGAAAATCCTCACGAAGAACAGTGACCCTCTGATACTGGCAGCTGTAGTGGTGCCACATATTTGTGACACCATACCTGTTCCACCGATCACTGCGACTGGTGCCCATGAACACCTGAGTGGATTGGAACTGGCAGACTCGGGCGATATCAGCGGTGAGTTGGAAATTGATATTCTAGTTGGTTCTGATCATTATTGGGAGGTGGTTACTGGGAGAATAATCCAGGGTGCTAGCGGACCAGCAGCTGTTGAGACAAGGCTTGGGTGGGTACTATCTGGCCCAGTGGAAGGAGTAGCCCAAGAAAGCACAGCAATTAATTTTGTCTCGACCCATACATTGAGAGTTGACGCTTTCACTGAGCAGCAAAGTTTAGAGGAGGGGTTAAGGAGATTCTGAGAGTTGGAATCCCTAGGCATCCTTAAGGATGAGCAGTCAGTTTATGACACATTTACACAGCAGATATCTTTCAAGCAGGGAAGATACGAGGTGCATTTACCTTGGAAGGAGTCACACCCACTCCTCCCCGATAATTATGAATTGTGCCGAAAACGATTGAACGGGTTGCTCAGGAGACTAAACCAAACCCCAGAACAGCTTCATCAGTATGATGCTGTAATTCGTGACCAACTCTGTCAGGGTGTGGTTGAAGTGGTCCCAGATCCTACTGTCTTTGAGGAAGGAAGAGTTCACTATCTTCCACATCATGCTGTTGTGCGACATGATAAGCAGACGACGAAACTGAGAGTAGTGTATGATGCCTCCGCAAAAACCGATGGCCCATCCCTCAACGATTGTCTCTACACTGGGCCTAACTTCGGACAGAGCATTCTTGATATTCTCCTTCGGTTTAGACTCCACGAGGTCGCCCTCGTTGGGGATGTGGAGAAGGCCTTCTTAATGGTGTCCGTCGCAGATCGTGACAGAGATGTTTTACGGTTCCTGTGGATCAAGGATGCAAAGGCTACACAGCCAGAGATTGCAATCATGAGATTTACTCGAGTGGTGTTCGGGGTCTCTGCGAGCCCGTTCCTGTTAAACGCAACCATCGACCACCACATCAAGAAGTATAGTTCGATAGACCAGCCGTTTGTGAACAAATTTCGTCGATCAGTTTACGTCGATGACCTCACAGCTGGGTCACATGACGCCGACAGTGCCTACGAGTTTTATGTCAAGTCTAAGATGCGCCTAGCTGAAGCTAACTTCAATCTGAGAAAGTTTGATACGAACTCACCTGAACTGTACCAAAGAATCCAGCAAAATGAGCAACTGATTCCTCAGGAAGATCCGAAGGAGTGTGTACAGACCCCACCAAGTTCAAGTGGACGGGAGCGGCAAGTTCTCGGAGTCAGATGGGATGTAGCCAACGATGTATTTATCTTTGACCTCAGCAGCGTTGCACACCAGATGAAGGAGACCATCCCTACCAAGAGGAATGCCATCAGCCTTGCCACCCGCTTCTTTGATCCTTTAGGGGTGATTACCCCGCTGACAATACGATTCAAGTTGTTGTTTCAGCAACTCTGTGAGACTAAGGTAGGCTGGGATGAGCTACTGGAGGGAGAGTTGCTGACTGAATGGGAGACCCTAGCAGCTGATCTCCAGCGATCTTCACCCATTTCAATCCCACGGTGTTGCACTAGAGGAGAAGGTATGATGGTGAGGTCGTATGCATTGGTCGGATTTTGTGATGCCTCACTGAGGGCCTACGCTGCAGCCGTTTACCTGCGAATTGAAACCGAGAACAACACCTATTCCCATCTACTTTGCTCCAAGACACGAGTAGCCCCCCTCAAGAAGATAACCATTCCGAGATTGGAGCTTTTGTCCGCCCTCCTCTTGGCCAGGTTGATTTCTACGATAACAAACGCGCTGGAAACCGAGATTGAATTGGCCGAACTAACTTGTCACACTGATTCTCAAGTAGCACTTTATTGGATCAAGGGGGTAGACAAGGAATGGAAGCAGTTTGTGCAAAATCGGGTAATCGAGATACGAAAGTTAGTCCCTATTGATCACTGGAGACATTGCCCTGGAACTCAAAACCCAGCTGATATTCCTTCAAGAGGTGCTTCGACCTCGGAACTCGTTGAGAAGCTGGGGTTGTGGCTGAATGGACCCTCCATAATTCAAGCTCCAGTGGAGAGGATGGAGTCAGAGGATGTTACTTTAACGGATGAGTGCCTAACTGAACTGAAGGCAGAGAGCAGAGAAAAAATGACTACTAACTTGCTCAGCTACAACGATACCCATGCCATCATCTCCTGTCAAGACTACAGTAATTTAAGGAGACTCCTCAGGGTGACTGCGTATGTTTTCAAATTCATCAAGCTCTTGCGAAGATCTAAGAGCCCTGACTCCCAACAAGCTTGCTCCCATTGTGAATTCTTGACCACGAATGACATCGATGCTGCCCTTGTATATTGGCTTAGAGAATCTCAGTCTGCTATTCCACAGTCGAAGAACTTTCATACCTGGAGTCTCCAATTTGGGTTGTTTAAGGACCGAAACGGACTATGGAGATGTGGTGGTAGACTGGAGAATGCGGGAGTACCTCAAACTGCCAAACACCCGATATTCCTACTGAAGAATCATCACTTGACGGAACTCATTGTGAGTGAATGCCATTCGAGAGTCATGCACAGTGGAGTAGCCGCAACGCTCACCGAACTACGATCGAAGTATTGGGTGGTTAAGGGCCGACAACTGGTAAAGAAGATATTGCACAAGTGTGTGACCTGTCGTAGATTTCACGGGAAGCCCTACTGCCCACCACCGCCTCCACCGTTACCTTCGTTCCGAGTTAACGAAGCCCGACCATTCTCCTATACTGGCATTGACTTTGCCGGTCCGCTCTATGTCAAGGACACAGTAGTCTCCTCCTCAAGGAAGGTTTGGATCTGTTTATACACTTGCTGTGTAACACGAGCCGTGCATTTGGACATAGTACCAGATATGACCTCACAAGCATTCATTCGTAGCTTCAAACGTTTTACATCGAGAAGGAGTTTTCCTGTACGTGTTCTGTCCGACAATGCCAAGACCTTTAAGGCAGCAGCGAAAGCGGTGGCTGCCACCCTGGAGAGCCCTGAAGTCAAGCGATATTTCGCAAATGTTAACATCAGTTGGTCATTCAATCTGGAGAAGGCGCCATGGTGGGGAGGGATATTCGAGAGAATGATCCAGACCACTAAGAGATGCTTACGGAAGACCATTGGATCAGCACGACTGACCTATGACGAGCTTCTAACCTCGGTGACAGAAGTCGAGATGATTGTCAATTCAAGACCATTAACTTACCAGTCCTCCGACGATACCGAAGAGCCTTTGACGCCTTCACACCTGTTGCTCGGATATCGAGTCCTCAGTCTTCCAGAAACCGTGGCGACGACTGACAAAGATGAATATCTTGTTGAGCCCACTCGAGTCAATTTGACACGAAGGATGCGACACCTCAACAAAGCAATGGATCACTTCTGGCGAAGATGGAGGTCGGAATACCTCCTCGAATTACGTGAATCGCATCGACATCCTGGACTTGCCAAGGGTGTGGTGAGAACAGTAGCCGTTGGAGATATTGTCATCATACATGACGACGCTCACCCTAGAGGCTTATGGAGGTTGGGAAAGGTTGAGAGTCTCATCACTGGAGCTGATGGCCACACGAGAGGTGCCGCTGTTAGAGTACTATCGAGTGGACAGAGCACAACCATTCTCAAGAGACCTGTGCAGAGGCTATACCCCCTAGAGGTTCAAGCAGAAACCAACCTAATGGCCTCAAACCCCCCGGACACTTCAAAGCCGACGACTGATAGTGAAAATCCTATCGACCTCTCAGAGGGTAATACATCCGCTGAGTTGGTGCCTCCACGGAGTGCGAGAGAGAAACGCAAGGCATTTATTCGAGCCCAAGGAAATCTGAAACAGTGGGTTGATGAACTGAACATGTACTGAATTGTATTTATAATGACTTGAATTGTGCATTTAGTGTAACATGTATTGTAGTTAGGTTGGAACAGTTTACTGCCCAACGGGGGGAGTGTGAGACATTGTTCTATAATTATTCATCTATGTAATGTTAATGTCATGTGAGAGGCACGTGATTAGCCTCGTGTTCAGTTGAGTTTTGTGATAGTGCTATTGAAGACATGAGACATGCTATTTAGCGTGAGTTTCATTTGATTCACCAACGAACCTATGATTAACTGAGAATTATCGTTGAATTATTCCGATTTCATAGAAGAGATACGATAATAATCACAGTGAACATCTGGAGCACTCACTGTCATTGTTACATGTGTACACAGAATCAAGTTGAACTCCGTTTACCACTGACGACCTTTTCCAGTTGATCCGTCGTCGCTAGCGCTGAAATCAGTAGCAACAAATTCGTGGTAGCTATTAGTCTCAATTGAAGGCTTGCCTGTGGAATATAAATTTTTAATGGAGAGTAAAATTGAAGCATTACTCCTTTTCCTGGTGCTAACAAAACACAATTATGCTCAACCGACTGCTGTTATAGCTCCCAGAGCCGGGTACAATGCCAGCCTGGATCCTGAAGCCAGCTTCACTTTCCAGTGTGATGTGACTGGTACTAATAATATACAGTGGTTGGTGGATGGTGAACCTTCAACTACACAAGAAATCAGAGACAGAGGAATTAATGAAAGTAATACCATCTCTATGGACACTGACAGCTTTAGAAGGAGCCTGACTATTCTAAGTAGCAATACTAATAAGAACACCACTATTGTATGCATAATCGCTACTATCTCACCAACTGGTATTGTTATTGGTTTTACCAGTGAACCAGCTTTATTCAAAGTTCAAGGTCTCTTGGATGCTCCATCAAATCTGATACTATCAGAAGCTGATAATCGACACATGAGGAGATTAAATTGGGAGGAGCCATTCTCACTAGATATCACAGATGTTGATCCAGACATAGAGTGTTACAATGTGTGCTACAGCCTGGTCAATGTATCAGCAGAGAAATCCCAGTGCACGTGTGTGAATCAAACAGAGTACACATTTCTCTGTGTTAGTGTTCCTCTTCTCTTCACTATGTCTGCTGTCAATGTAGTAAGAGAGGGAGAAGCTACTTCAATTCTTCATGATGGATGCAGCTGCACCAATGCCACAGGTTCAATTTAGTAATATTATACTTTATCTTATAAAATAATATTATATAGCCCCATCTATTGTCAGTGCAGCAGTATCTTTTCCGCTCTCACAATATTATTAATATTCATAAGGCAAACTTCTTATTTCAACAGGTTTGTGTAAAGGAAAAAGATTAAAATTAATTTCAATCTTGTATACACAAACCTACAGTTATCAGAAGATAGTGCACATGGCACACTGATTTGTTTCTTGGTTTATGAAGTTAAAATTTCAGTGCTATCAGAAGCAAATACATCCAACGTTACCATGGCGTTCAAATACCTCAAGTTGTTCAGTATTCTCAGTCAAGTGTAAACTTAAGCCTAACCGTCGACTCTGATCTGTTGATTAATGAGATATATTTTTAGCGACAATCGCTGCCATTACTGCTGCTGGGGAAAGAAATATCAGTGTGACTGTGGAATTTAGTAAGACATTCTGTTTGCATGATTTTATTTCAAGCCTAGCAAGTATAAAATTTAATATCATGTAGATACCTATGATGTCCAGTCAGTGAGTGGTAGAGCTATACCTGGTGGGTTGGAGCTGAACTGTACATTTGCTGACGGATCTCAAGCTCAAAGCTGTATACTGACCATTAGTATATTTCTTCTTCTATGAGTAGTCACTTGTCCATCACTCTCAACTTCAGCTACTTCTCTGATGACATACTCTCCAAGGCCCCCCACACAGAATATCGGGGCAATAGTTTGGAGGTATGACTTAAGCTTCTTCTAATCTATACTGGTTATTAATGTGATCAGATCAACAATTGTACAATATAAACATAAATACCTTTACGCTCAATAATCTCTTTACTATATTAAATATAATAATATATTAATTATTATGACATTGTAGGTATTGTAACCGTCTTAGCAATGTTGTTGTTTGCTAGCATCATTGTAACAGTTCTTTTGTTTGTAATTGTTACATACCATTGGCAAAAGCTACAGCACAGGAATCAAGAGACTCAGACTCCACAAGGTACTAAGTTGTCACATTTCATTTTTGTTACTCCACAATAATATTAGTAACTGTTATAGCTACAGCAGTTTACGAGGAGCCGTATGACTGGGCTGTACCACAAACAGAGCTTGCGATGGAACAGTGTCCTGCTTATGGAGTGTTGACCAAATGAAAATTCTCTATCATTACCTGATGAAAACAACAACATTGTATAATAATATAGTGCAATAATTATGCTCAAGAATTAATTGTAGGCTGGTTTGTATCCATCATCACGATTATGTCTATCATAGCTATAGTGACCTATAATTAGAGTTTATTAGCTAATTTTCTTGTAGCTACTGACCCATTAAGCTTTCACGTATCTTGTTACATGTTTCATACTGGACCAATTAAACAATATCCTTATGCCGTGCTCACCTACAGATTGTATCTGTGAATGGTTATAATAGCTCTATGTGTGTACAAGTGTGCCAGTAATTATGCTGAGTGTGTGTGTTCACATGTAACCTCCTAACAACAGTAACTAGCTACAGGGAATTGTGGAGAAACAAATTTGTACTGATTTATGTTGCTACAGGAGATGCTAAAATTTCTAATTTTGATATTATGTGATGGATTTTAGATCTTTCCATCTCCATTTTTTGTTGCTTCTGACTAGAATAGCTGGCTAATCATGCACTCTAGCTATCCATTGTGAAAGAACAATCAATCAAGAGTTTGAAACATGCGCATGCAACATAGCTAATGGAGTATACTATATAGGGAGGGAAAGCCGTCTAATTATAGCAGTATAATAATAATATGGACTAGAAGATAATCAACAAACTCGGAGTGGAGTGTATAGCATGCATCCCTGTATGTCACTGTCATGAATCATGATTTGCCTGATGATCAGATGTAATCAGACTCCCAGGCTCAGTGTCAATAAAATTTAATATTAAATATTATTATGTGTGATGACATTGGATATAATAATGAACAACAATAAATTACTGGTAGCTACAATATTATGTTTATAGCCTGGCCGGTTCTCATATCCTCAGCTAACACATGTGAATATTTTACCGTGACAGGCTGGGTCCAGTAGTGACTCTGATTTCTCCAAGTCATTAAATGTGCAAAATTAACATAGAAAAGAAAGTAATCCATCTGTAAAGACAGAATTTTAAACACATAGCTAGGTAGCTAGATACCATTGACCTTAACATGTATACCTACACCTTTCCGATCGAACATGACCTGCAGTAACCCGCTAACTTTTTATGTTCATCAATGTTCACTGTGACAGTAGTCAAAATAATTAGTCACCTTCATTGGCTAGCTAGTCCACCACGATTTGATGAAAAAGGGAAAGTAATTTATTAAAGAAATCATGGATTTCTAACAGTGCACCTTTTTAGGTGTGCCCATTATTTAGAAAACAAGTGGTTTCTCAGCTAGCTGTTTACCTTCATTTTTCATCAAAAATGCAGGGGCTGCTGGTCTGCAGCAGTATAGAATTTGTATTTAAAATTATTAATAACAGTGTGCTTATGGGGCAGTAAGTGACTGCCACAACTGTCAGACATATTTTTCTAGTAACTAATATCAACAGTACCACGGCAGGGTTTGATGCTGGTACCCATGCACCCACCGCACACTGAAGCCTGGAGGTCCCTATTTTACACTGGGATAGGTACACTGGAGCAATTGTCCGTGACAGGCTGGGATTTGATGTGGGACTCAAACGCCCAATTTGGAGTCCAATACCTAGCTTAGCCACAACACCAAGCTGCTCCCACAACACTTGCATAATGTATACCACCACATACCTTTTCCTTTTAGTTTTTATGAGTCAGAGCCATTGTTCAAGGTATATCACAAAGAGCCTATCACAAATTATCAATCATGCATTATCATAATATTATAATAGCTACGTCTATGCATGCAAATTGTCTTTCATTAAATCCTTCAGCCATTGATATTGATTATTACTCAAGATATATGGGACAATTAAATGATAATGTGCTATGATGATCCATAATACTATGCATATGGTGCACTGAAAACATATTTGTATGACTGCATATTTCTCAAACCTCACAATCTAAATCTGTGGTCCTTTGGGAACCGTAGGTATATATATAGCTATATATTATGGTAGTTCCCAAAACACCTTGTGTATTTGCTAGAAAACAGTCCAAAATATTCATGTATATGTCCCCCCTGCAGTAGCAATTTGGTTGTGAAATATATACTTCACCATATCTCCAGGACACTACTGGAAGCCAATTCTATGAAAAGAGTAATGAAAATATAAGAAAATCATATGTGCTGAGCTCTTAGAGCTGGAATAGTCTTGGAAATTGGAGCCAGAGCCCAATTTCTTGGTGTGTAACTGTGGGAAATTATTTCATAGTGTTGGAATAATATATTATCACTTGGAGTATATGTGATAAATATTGGAAACTTTTTCTAAGTGGTCTATAAAAAGTATAGTAATTTTTGATGTGTTGTTATTATATTGGAAATTTTTCATACACAATTCTAAAGTATTTGTAAAACATCGAAATAAATGTGCGATAGTTTTCCAACGTCTACAAATTTAATAGTATTGTAATCTACAGATGGTATTTGAAAGGTGTGTTAATTTTTTTGTACAAAATTCCAAGGCTATGTAAAGTATCTGAATAAATTCATGATTTTCAGATGTATATGAATAATGTCAGATTTTAAGCTTATGTTGGAATTATATGTATTAAACCCAGACTATCAGAAAAATATCTGATATTACTATGGTCATATGATATACATAAGATAAAAATTCAAAAAACCAAGTTCAAGCATGCAAGTTTGTATAGCTGATCTCAAAAGAAAGGACCAAAAGGATGGTGCTCATGACAACCTAATAATGACTTCTGGAAGTAAGTTTGGCATGCCTGCTTTTCAAGTTGCTGATCTAAATTTTGTGTCCCTGCAGCTGGCACAGCCATACTGATGTTTACTTCATCTCTTCTGACTCAGCTCACTGGTTAATCAAAGGATTGCACCAGCCTTCTGGTAAGCAATTTAAGATAGCTAGTTACGTACAAGCCAAAGAATATTTAATAGAGTATATAGCCAAGCTATTCTGATCCCCTACATGCATATCAAGGACACAAGGGCATCATTGAGGTATTACTGACAAAACACATTAGACGCTTATAGCTGCTTGCCAACCATGAACCATGACCCATGACACTAAAATTAATATGCTGGAGTTTCTGATAGTGGCTATATTAATTTAAGGTTTGGTAGCACTCGTTGGTTCTCTAACTACCATATTCACTCGAACAGACGCCTCTCTCGATTAGTCGCCGCATCTCCGGAAGTATTGAACGAAAATTAATAGCTGCCGCTCTTGAATAGTAGCCGTACCATGCCTACTATTTGAGAAGTACATTAGCATTTAAACATGCCTCACGACTCATTCTAAGTAACTAAATACTTAGCAGTCTTCTAGAATAAGCTGTATACCCTTCTACATCGGCAAAGGGGTCCGAATCAGTGGTGTCAATTGACCATTTCTCTATGGATTGCCTCTCTGGCAGCTACTGGTATTAATAAATACCGCTCTCAAATAGAAGTCATCACTTTCGAATAAATACCACACAAACTTGGGTAACGAAGTAAATACTGTATAGCTCGAAATTTTTGTGGTTCAAATTTTTGTGAAATTGCTGAAAATCCCATGATTGAAAATTTTCGTGATAACAATTTTGTGATCGCCAGATTTTTTCATGATTACCACCGCGCCACGGCATCGGTGCAGACAATTTACGTTGTCGCTCTGCCCACAAATGCACGTGGCTCAGCGTTAGGCTAGCATGCTAGTGTGGATGTGAAGAGAAAAGAAACTAGACAAGACTTATACTGGCCTCTCTTTCTGCCTTTAGCACCTTGTCTGTTTGGCCATTTCTTCAACGTGGTTGTTGGCAGATTCGATACAAGATGAAGGATGTTGTTTGGACAAAGATCCTTGATTTGGTAGGTATCTTTTGCTCATTTTCTGAAAGTAAGCGTACAGAGTCTGTACATCGTTAGCAGCGATTCAATGCTTCATTTCACAGTTCAGGCGTTCATTAGCTGACTAGTATCGCATGCGTACACGTACGCACAATCGTGCTTGCGATGCGCATGTGCACACAGAACGTAGCCACACTCACAATGATACTAAATTTTCGTGAAGAAAATTTTCGTGATCAGAACTCAAATCACGAAATTCACGAAAATATTGTGCCACGAAAATTTGGAGCTATACGGTAGGATCAAGTGAATACTGTATCTGGCTGTGTGCCATACACCCAGCCCAGATAGCCGGCCACTACATAAACCCCTTGGGCTGTCCTAACATGTCATCAACCCACTGATGCCCTTACCTTCTATGATAAGACTCTTATCCCGACTATAGAATCTGATTATTATTATGATTCAGTATATCCCCTCCCTGTCTTACATTTCGTAACTAGAGCTCTATAGAGCACATACCCCACGCGCTCTGTAGCCACTGTAGCGTAGTATTGCAACACTCTGAGGCATAGCTGTTTCATGACTTGATGACCCTTTCCAACACTGAACTTGAGCATGTGTAGTCGCATCAGCATATTAAAGGAGTGGGTGTGGTCGATAAACCACAGGCATGCTGAACAGAAAATGCACGATTTATAGCACTACTAAGCCTTTTTGAGCAATTCGAAGCGCTTACAAACCAGTTTTTCACCAATATCTACTGATTGGTTGTGCTTACAGCTCGCACAGATGCCTAGAACGCAAGATCTGGCGATTTTCGTGCCGACGACAACAACAGACGGACAAACCGATTGCTTTACCCCTTGCGCATGCGCACGGGGTAACTACAATAGTGTCATACTCTGCCCATCCTGGCGTGTTTTTCAACATGCAATGTTGAATAACATGGGATTCCCTGGTACAAGCTCAAGACTACGCTAAAGCATGATATAATAATAATATGCATTATTTTTTGTTGTACAGGTTCTACAATGTCTTGATGACCCACGGTTCTAGAAGATGATATTGTGACTTATGTACTAATTGGTGTAAGCCTCAAGTACTAAAATTAATGTATTGTCGAAATTCTGTATTCATAATAATTACTACTCATCATCTAAGTTTGATTGTGTTCTGTTGTCATTAATTTTTATCATTTTTTATTGTTAGTTTCACTCTTATTATTTTAATTATCATGTTGATTGGTTTTATTCATCAACTTTTCTAATAATTATTATTATGATATTCACAATTGAATAGTTTTACCATACTAAACCTACATTCAATACTATTCCAACACTATTTATGCTGACATTTTCCCACCTATAAGATCGGAATAGTGTGGGAAATTCCAATACTTTTCCCAAACACTTTTGAGCAATTTCCCACAAAACGGGGTCAAATTCTCAGATACATTACCAGTACTTCTTTGATGATATGAAATGGATCATACGCACACACGCTTTCCAATATTCTTCACATCGTTTTCTTATACCTACTTTCCAGTAGTGGGAGCTGCATAGTTACAATAATATTATGGTGCATGATCTCGAGGTATACTAGCTTGTCAGGGAAAGTAGCACCTGAGGCCACTGGGAACAAAGCTTAGCCTAGTGTAGTGAGAGTGCTGCGCTGTAGTATCTCATGAATCTTGCCATTCATAAGTGTCGGAATGTTGAGCATTTCCCCCCTTCTAGAGCCACTGAAGCCATGCATACAAATCCACTGCAGATACGTACTGTAGGCTGTTATAATATCTGGCCTTCAATTCATTCCTTAATAAGTATCAAAACCTGTTTTTTAGTGGGAGCAAGAGTGTCCCATATGGATGGCTATCTATGCACTTGACAATCCGTTTAGTGGCTCTGAAAATACCTTAGATTGAGATAAATATTTCTTATTATACGACTCAATCGCGTGAAAGTTGAGGCGCCAATGTTTTAAGTTTTTCACGTGCTTAATTTTTGTCAGTAAGGGTCATCAACAAACGACGAACATTTCCCTTAAACCCTACTATAGATAATACTATCATATAAGTGCCAAACTTCATAATTAGCTACGTCAAGGGCATGCACCTGGCAAAATTCAAATCCATAGGCTAATATCAGTCCAAAGCACTAACGCAATCTAGACAGCAGCTGTTACTATAATAAGTTACAAACCACTGTCTGATTTGAATTTTGCTAGGTACACTATCATGTATGGCAGTTACATGCCCTCTCCCCTTTGGGGTCTATAAGCCCTTGTCTACGTCAATCCTCTGGCCCTAAAAGGTGTGTCCTGGCCAATAATGCATGTGTTATATTAAATGCCAGTAGAGTAATCTTATTGCCCTATTATTAATTGAGGACGTCATGAGTTAGCTAGTGACACTAGGATGCACTTGAATCTCAGGATTGCATAAAACTCCCAGCATGTCCTACAATGCCTTGATTGGAGTTAACTCTTAGTACCTGGATTAACATCGATCTACTCTAAATTGATGGGACTTACGATGTGAGTATAGGTATTGTGAACAATGAGGCTATACATGGCAAATGTAATTCCCAAAGGACCAAAGATGGTCAGACTTGAGATTTGTGGTCACACTAATTATTTCCCTTTAAGCACATAATAACGTTGATCACATATTATCCCGGCCATTATTGTATCGAGCGTCCCATATATAGGTACCGTAATCAGTAATCATAATAATGCTACATAATAATATAATAGTACGTTTACAGAAGCTACCCATGCTCATAATAGATTTGGCATACCGTATGGCCGGAAATTTTCGAGGGATCCAATTTTCGCGGAAGGCCCCTCTTCAAAGATTTCGCGATCTAATTTTCGCGGATGGACGTTCCAGGGTTGCTCCACCCACAATATCCGTCCGGCTCCACCTCTTACTGCACGCGCGCCGCGGCTCAAATCTCGTTGGAATCGGCCGAAAAAAAAACAGCAAGCGATCGATCGATCGTACTTGCACTTAGCAGAGATCGAGAAATGGCACGAGAGTATATATAGCACAGATCGAGGCTAGAGACATTTGTGCAGAAGAAGCTCAACAATAATGAACTGGTGTGAAGTAAACCAGCTGTTAGTTCAATCCAGCTGAGCAGCGGTATGCACCACGATGGCCACGCCCCCTGTTATCGCGCGTGCGCGCGTGCGTTTAGGCTTTTTATTTCGCGGATTTAATTTTCGTGGATCGCCAGTCAACCGCGAAAACCGCGAAAATTGGCTCCCTCGAAAATTTCCGGCCATACGGTATACCGATTATCCACATTAACAATATCAATATGAGGTAAAGATGGACATAACTGTTACAGTGGTCCTAGCCTTATCAGTGTCCAGATCAACCATGAAACACCTTGCTTGGCAGTGTATAAGAGTGAGTACTGTTAAAATTAATGGTGACTAGTGAAATGTTAGTACTGAATTGAATAATGGCACAGTTCGTGTTCATATGCATGGAGTCTTGATGGACTGAACGATGACTAGGAAGAAGAGTTACACAATACAAACAGATCGTGTGTACTGGACTACCCTTACTATGGATGGTAGTGCATTGATAGATCAATCAGCAATTCAGCATAATAATAATATTATTATTATTGTATCAATTAAGTTGATTAAATTAAGTCATCATCACTAGTCTTCTCTGTGTCCAATATAAATTAAAAATATTATTTTAGTGCATCTCAGATTTTAGCGCCTAGCTTTTTTGCTGAATTCGCTATTACCACATGTACTTGAGTCATGTAGGACATGCTGGGAGTTTTATGCAATCCTGAGATTCAAGTGCATCCTAGTGTTAGTAGTTAATGAAGGACTATGACAATGTGCATTAATTGCTATCATTCTTAAAATTTGCTTGCTTATTGCTTTATGATCATGGAGACATGGACCCTCTTCTCCTCTTTCATCACAAAGTACTATAATTTATTTAGTCATCTCGACGCAGGGACCTATAATATTATTATAGTGAGTGCTATTGTCTCTCATGTTATACTTTCCTACACCAAACTCGACTCGTAGATATCATGTTATGATATGACAGATGCAGATATATTATCGTAACAGTTGATCTAATTATCTTCACTATTTGGGACTAACAGTTACAGTTTCTATAGTAATTTTGTCATTGATACATAGCTATAGCACCTGTAACTACCTGTGGCAGCCTCGTAACACATAGCTACCAGCATACTTTATAGTGATAACTTCAGACCTGCTTCTCTCACTGAAGCCATTAAAATTTTAGTTCATAAAATTTTTGCAGTCAACACTAATTATAATGTCAGTTATCACTTTATGATAAAATGGAGTAAGTGTCTGATGTTGTGTCTATGGCATTGCTTATTATGAAGTTGAAACAAAAGATCAATCAGATCAGATTTAAAGATTACCGTAGTTAATCGAATACAACGTATGATCCAATCTAACGTAAGAAATTAGCATTTTACGAATTCTCATAACGTATATATATGGAGCGATTGACGACCTTTACCTGAAAATCGCGCGTTTTTCAAAAATGAAATTATTTTTTTTCCATACGTAGTATTAGATTAAGTACAGTAACTTATTTTTGTGTTGAGTTTGGGATGAAGCTATGCTCAATGCATTTGGTTCCCAAGGATGGGACTATCTCTGATACAGAATTCCTTTGCAATCTGAGAATAGTAATTTATTATTATTGATCTGCATGACTCATGCGCATGTATACGTAGCATGACTCACTGTGTATAATTATGCTTGTTCAATATCTGGAATATTGAAGTACATACCCTGCACCTGAACATGGTTATGGTACTGTTCAAGTCTCTTCAGAGTCAGTGCATGATCTAGGAGTAGGGAAAAGGCACCTAGCTATGTCACTATACAAACTGAAAGCTTCCGTGACAACCTAAACTGAATTATGCACTTTAGAGCCACTGCCTATTTACACTGTCACTGCACTGACAACTGACCAGCATTCCTTTGTGTCCGAATGCGTACTTTCTATCAGACGACCCTTACCATTTAGCATAGGAGGGTTGCGACGGACGAGCGGATGGACAAAAATCGCCAAACGATTGCAGTAACCCCCCTCTGCCTACGCTTTGCGGCGAGGGTTAATAACATTATTATTATGTGTCATAGCTTATTAAAGTAAAAACATCAATATCAGTAGACATGAGGGCTGATAATGGTTATTAAAATAATGTATATGCACATGTCAACATTGATCAACATTTCAATTATTAATAATATGACACTAGTACTATACATGAACTGCTTGATGAAACCTTAGGTTTTACATGAGCATGAATAGCTCATGCGTGGACCCCTACTGAAATAGCTGTGAAGATATCAAGTGTTTACTTAACTATTACAACAATTAACTGCTGTCAGTACTAATTATTATTATGTAACAAGCTATACATAATTATGACTCACAAAGCAGACATGTTACCCCACTGAGAATTTGAAGCAGCTCAAGTTCATGTTACTGTATGTAACATGCTAATGTTGGAGTCCATGGTCCTCTCTACTCGTGGTTCGAAAGCTATCTCACAAACCGGTTTCAGCAAGTTGTCCTAGACGGGTAATTACACCTCCCTGGCAACTGCCATTCCTTCCGGTGTCTCTCAAGGATCAATCCTTGGGCCACTCCTTTTCATTCTCGCAATGAACCCTCTGATAGACCTCAGTTTGTTGTCCAGCACCCGTATGATTCTCTATGCAGACGATGTTCTGGTCTACAAACCAATGAAGGGTCATCTCGATGGGGTTGCTTTGCAGAATGACATCAACATCATCGTCAACTGGATTAACTCAACCGGACTAAAATTAAATCCTACCAAAACAAGACTATGGTTTTGTCGAGAAAACCCCATCCAGCTCAGCCTCACATTGTAGCCGGCTCTCCAGTAATGCAAGTCACTTCCTTGAAATACCTATAGGTGTGACTGTATCTTCCAACCTGTCATGGTCAACGCATATCGACAACACATGCACCAGAGCCAGGAAACAACTGGGCTTGCTCTACCGACATTTCCACCCTGCCGGCAGGGAGGCACTTTCTAGACTCTATACGTCTACTGTACTCCCCCTGCTTGACTACTGTGCCTGTGTCTGGGACCCTTAATTACCAGGCCACTTTCAGTAGCAAACTCGAAACGATACAAAAGTTCGCCGCCAAGCTAGCCACCGGCCTATGGGCCTCAGGCCAGGACGCGATCAACCAGCTAAACTGGTCCCCACTTGCCATGCGCAGGAAAAAGCAAAAGCTGCTGCTGTGTAGGCGTATCCTCCTAGGTGGATCCATCATACCAGCCTCAGTTTTTCCCTTCTCCCAGACTTCATCACTGTATGGCATTACAGAGCCAGAGGGCGAAGACCTCAGCCCATCTTTATTCCTATTTCCCAAGTGTTATCAAACTGTGGAATAAACTGCCGTCAGAATTCATCTCGATCTGTCAGTACACAAGCCACCTTCAAACGTCTACTCAGTTCACTTGTATATATTATAATCTGTTGTTGACACACACCTGTATACTATGTGCATTATTAATAATTATTGTATATTCACACTCGTATACTATGTGTAATTATCAATTGTACACTCACACTTGTATACTATGTGCATTGTATATAATACTATATTCCTTGTTTTATTATTTTCTGGAAGTCTGCAAACTAGCCTTTTTTTGTGCTAAATGACTTTCCAAATGCATTTCTGCATTGAACATGTTTTTATACACTAAGATACTAAGTAGAAAAAAAAAGCAAACTTAAATAATTAAACAATTAGGTAATCTAATTTATGGGGGGGGGGGGGGGGGGTTGGGAGCACTTGGGGGGATAATTTTTACACGGGCATGCAGAATGGGTCGAAACTAGAGATTTGACCGCACAGATTTTTGATTCACACCTTACAATTAAAGTTATGGCCCTTAAAGTTTCACCATATGTTTGCATAGAGAATCCATGCATTTGCAATGTTTCCGCCTACGCGCTACGTGACGGGGGGGGGGGGTGGGTGGTTACGCGCGCACATATTATACTTGACTACCTTTGCCCAATTTGGCCAAAATTGGATTATAGGCAGCCTGCTTGCTCTACTAAGCATCCAGCTAAACTACGTCGTGATTTCCGGGCAAGTTTTTTCCGCTTGGTGTGTGGTCTCCTAGAAATTTTTATAATTAAATAATTAAACAATCTACTAGAATTCATGGGGGGGGGGGGTGTTGAGAGCACCTGGGGGGATAATTTTTACATGGGCACGCAGAATGGGTCAAAACTAGAGATTTGATGCAGGGGAATTTTGATTCACACCTTAGAATTAAAGTTATGGCCCTTTGAAGTTATCCCATATGTTTGTATAGGAAGCCATGCATTTGCAATGTTTTCCGCCGATGCGCGCACATCAACGTGACGACCATTACCCACTTTGGTCAAATTGCTGCCTGCTTGCATTGTATGGCTCTACTGTGCATCCAGCTCGACTATGTGATGGTTTCTGGACAATTTTTTTTTCTGCTTAGTGTGTGGTCTCCTTGAAAGAAAAATTATATATCACCCATGGGAACCAGTATTATTCTATTGGTGCAACCTTGTATCACTTGTCTAGGTTCTAATTGCATTATTGCAGATCACCTACGTAGCTTACTAGTGTGGACATTTTGTTATGGTTTCAGCAACAGCTCAGTTAGGGAAGTTTTATTTATGCTAGGTAGGGGTGCAATGTTGTAGCAAAGATTGTTAGTTATGTACTCTTGAGTAAAGCCATAGAGGTCAATTGAATTGTACAATAATAAGTAATGTTGTGGTCTTGTCCTTAAGTGGATTGTGGTGACTCTATAGGGCTAGGGATACTATATCTACACATGCAGCTCATTAAGCAAAGGCATTATTCTGGTATGGTGATGTTATTATACCCTTAAACCATAAGTAGTTATGGGTCATGTCATACCAGTGATATAGTATAAGTATAGTAATTATTATATATAGTACCCCAGTATAGCCTCGTCCCCAGGCCATTCCCACATTTCAGTGTTACATGCCTGGGGACGAGGCTACCCTATAGGGTAGCCTCGTCCCCAGGCATGACCATGTATTAATTATTGTGATCAACAACACTTACTAGCTAGTAAGTGTTGTTGATCACAATAATTAATACATGGTCATGATCAATTAAAAACGGAGGATTCAATATTAAATTTGAAATCTACTCTTATAGCTATTTTTAACAATGGCTCTGACTAAAAGCAACATGAGAATTTTAATGATAACTACATAATTATATTATATTATTATGGTGCATAGCTATGAGGTGGTGTATTGTATGAGCCTATTATTTAGGTACAATGTATGTTAGTGTGTAGAGAATGCGTGTACGATTGAATGTATGGCATTTTGTTATAATATTATTATTTTGCCAGGATTTATGTATACAGGAGTAGATTAGATAGG
The DNA here is from genome assembly GCA_963930775.1 of Cliona cf. orientalis. Lineage (NCBI taxonomy): Eukaryota > Metazoa > Porifera > Demospongiae > Clionaida > Clionaidae > Cliona > Cliona cf. orientalis. Next base: position 10,596,313 of record OZ005689.1, read on the forward strand.
AGTGTTGAACTACATGCAAACGCGTTCCGGGAGGATGACGTGGATAGTATGCGAATAAATGAATCTGAGGTCATGTAGGCGAGTAGAGCGGGTGTGTCCCACCCAGGTCACCATGGTACCAGCTGCACTATACAGTTGTACAGCTGCAGTCTGCGTGTACATAACACCTGCACTTAAAGTACAAGATATGATAGTGCATGGCAGCCTTGATTACAATTTGTCTACGTCATCCTACCGGAACGCTGTTATTACGTTTGTACTGTAGTTCGACACTGTACTCCTATAACTAATCTACTATACTATCATGGAATTCAATCATTTTCTACTGATATCCAACCTTAGATGGAGCTTCTGATGATTGTGGACTACAAGACAACTGTGACTGATCGTGATCTTGTTTATTTGATATAGCTGATGATGGAGTTGTCTCTTGACCAGTCTATGATATTGTAAACAATAATACTATTATGATACTTTCTCATAGTATTGGTAAACTTTATTGTCCACTTTGACTGATATGTGATTAGTTTTTCTATTGAGGATAATATAGGAGGAGTATACATTATGGCTATGTTTACTCAGTCACGTCTATATCACTAGCGCTATTGGGAATGTTGGTATGTAGTGCAAGAATGAGTTCCTAGCTGCAGTTGATTTACATTAATATGAGCAACCTAAATCTAAACACTTGGAAGTTGGAGGTGTTGTACATGTATACATGGAGGTTAGCATACAAACACCATACCTCTGAGTCAGGTGAAAGACCCATTATTTGCATGTCTTCAGCCGAAAGACTCTGTTTAGGTACAGTGGGAATCTCCTCAGCCGTGGGTAGATTCAGTTCCTATCCTCCTCCGTGAGTTGCTTCTGAGGCACCTCTGGTGATCCTTCACCTTCCTCTGGCTTAGCTTCACTTGCCTCTGATTCGCCTTTACTCATCACCTCAGTGTACAGTGGGAAGGTCAGGGAGTCCTGCTGTGTGCATGTGTGTGTGTGTGTGTGTGCATGCACATGACAATATTTTTATGGTCGTATGTGAATGATGTGAACGTAACATTAAAATTTGAGGAATGAAAATATGATACTTGTCCATTTAAAATTTATGTAGATTGCACAGTTGAGTATATACCAGGTATGTATACTCCTATACAAACATTGGTGATCTGTTAAATGAGTGAGTCAGCATCAATATAAATCCAACAAGTCGAACGTCTCTACTAGCACAGACTCTAATAGGTATGGCTGAGATCAATGGCGGTGTAATACAGGCAATACTACATACTAATAAATATTTACCTATGATTGTGAACATTTCTCCACACCATTAAGCCATGTATCGCTTCAGCTATATATCATCCACAAACATGCAAGAGTTCATGCTTCTGTAGGGGAAATATCAAACGATTAATATTATTATTATACTTGTTCACACCAGCACTCATAATGTCATGGTACATAACCCTTGTGTATGTATTCTTCCAATTTTTATCATATTATATTCTTCTGTTTTTAATTATCGAAATACAAACAAAATTGGTCACAAAATTCAGTAATCAAAGCTACACCCACAACTTGTATTGGTGGCCTCCGCAATACGCAATTGCTTCCTACTCCACTGTAATAATAATATTATGATACTGGTCAAGTAAATCGATAATATTATGCTTGTTCACACCATCACTTACGGTGTCATGGTTTTGGCTTATTAGGGTAATTGAATGTAAGTGTTTCCTAAATTATTGGTACAAGTCAAGTACTTGTAATTATTGTACTTATCAAGATTCCGTTACAGGGATGCCAGCATTGCTAACATGCAGAAGATGTTTCACAAGATCTTCTGAATCATGACATGTCAACAATCTGAATGCTGCTTACCTTAGCGATGGGGTCTTGATCAGTACCTGAAATACCATCTGGATGATCATTCACGGTCTGCAAAGGATATTGCTGAGCTGATGTTGTCACTATGGCTTCTGAAGCTGGATTGATCCTGAATGTACAAATATTATTTTTCATCCTGAGAGCACGTAGCATTGCTTACATTCGAGCAGTGGGTTCTCTTTTTGTTGTACTAGCTTCATTGCCAGAAAATAGGTCTATAAAATTTAATAATCAAAACTAATAATTATTACTATGACATTGTGATAAACTGACCATCTTTATTCTTATTGGAAAAATAATCACCACAATTACTACAATGACAGCGCTTATACCACCAACTACTCCTGTAGTAATAATAATAATAATTATTATGCATGCCCTAGTTGACCTGTCATGAATGGTCAATTTCATCATTGAATATTACCTCCAACTTTAGAACCTACAACTGGTGCAGAAGAGCTTGACACTCCACCAACTGATGGGGAATCTACAAAACAGAGATTCTTATATCTATGCATAATCGTCAATAACAATAAATAATATTAAAATACCTGAGATTGTTGGAGATTTAGTGGGAGTGATGTTTAATTGTAGGTCAACTGTTCTTCTAAGGAGAGTCATGCTATCATCACTCTCAATTTCAGAGGTATGGTGATGAATATTCATGTATACGTCCCCCCTGCAGTAGCAATTTACGTAGTTGTGAAATACTTCACTATATCTCCAGGAGCTGCATAGTTACAATGGTGCATGAGGTACTTGTCAGGGAAAGTATATAGCACCTGAGGCTACTGGGAACAAAGCTTAGCCTAGCTAGTGTAGTGAGAGTGCTGCGCTGAGTAGTATCTCATGAATCTTGCAATTCATAAGTGTCTGAAGGTTGAGCATGTACTCCCCCCCCCCCCCTTCTCTAGATCAAGCCACTGAACCCATGCATGCAAATCAACTGCCAGATAGGCTGTTATAATAATATTAGGTTCATCCGGGCTTCAGTTCATTCAATTAGCTACACCTTAATAAGTATCAAAACCTGTTTTTAGTGGAAGCAAGAGTGTTCCATATGGATGGCCATCTAGGCACTTGATAATCCATTTAGTGGCCCTGAAAATTAATTGAGATATTTTCACCGGTAAAATATTTATTATACAACTCGATCGCGTGAAACTTGAGGTGCCAATGTTTAAATTAAATAATCTTATTTCCCAATTATTAATTCATTGAAGACATCATCCGTACTAGGATGACCAGGATGTTATTTACAATATGGCTTGCAATACATAGCTAATTATTGAGAATTGAGTGGTGAATTTGCGCATGCGCAATTAGTCGACGGTCAACGGGTCAAGGGCAAAAATTCGCCGTGGTTAAGCGCCATTTTTAGACGATCAAAAATCTTGACTCCGGTCGCAGCTCTGGACACAGCGCCTATGGGAGTGGCCCACCTTGTTCCAGTCCACCGAATTCATATAATATCCCTCTCTCGAGAGAGAGCAATTCTGGTGATAATTAATTAGCTAGTTCGCTATGATGTGCAGTAAACTTGAAACATTACTACTTTTTTTCCTGGTGCTGATAAAACAGGACTATGCTCAGCTTACAGCTGTTATCACTCCCAGAGGTTACAATGCCAGCCTGGATCCTGAAGCCATGCAGCTTCACTCTCCAGTGTGATGTGACTGGTAGTGATAATATAGTGTGGCAGGTCGATGGTTGACCTTCAACCACACAAGAAAATAGAGACCGAGGAATTAGTCAAAGCAGCATCATCACTGTTGTGGACTCTGACCTGTTGGTCAATGAGCTGTATTTAGCGACAATCACTGCCATTAACACTGATGGGGAAAGAAACATCAGTGTGACCGTGGAATTACTAGGTAATGAGCAACTTATGAAAGATAAAAATTGAATAATAATAATAATAATGATTGATATAAATACCTATGATGTCCAGTCAGTGAGTGGTACTAGTAGAGCTATACCTGGTGGATTGGAGCTGGACTGTACATTTGCTGAGGGATCACAAGCTCAAAGTTGTATACTCACTGTGTGCAGACTGGAGAATGGCATGGAGGAATTAATACTCTATGAATCTAACCATCGTTAGGGAGAATCCTTAGCAAAGTGGGCAACTGACAGGACTTCAGCCTGGATTGTACACTGTCAAAAATGTGACTGAAGTTGAGAGTGATGGTAGCGTGACTCTCCATAGGAGAATAGATGTACTACAGTTAATCATCACTGAGCTTCCTCCAACTACAGCTCCAACTGGAATAATCCCAGGTAGCTAGCTAATTTATTTGTTGCTATTGATGATTATACATAGATACTATAAGAGTCTCTATTAAATTTTTGTAGATCCCCCATCAGTTGGTGGAATGTCAAGCTCTTCTGCATCAGCTTTAGGTCCTATAGTTGGAGGTAATATTCAATGATGAAATTGACCATTCTCAGGTCAATCAGTACAATGTCATATTGTTATTACTACAGGAGTTGTTGGTGGTGTAAGCACTGTCATCATATTGTAGCAATAGTAATTGTGGTGATTATTATTCTAATCAGATCCAACAATAATAAAGATTGTCAGTTTATTACAATGTCATGCTAAAATTTAGTAATGCATATCAAAAAGTTTTGTACTACCAGTGATCATGCTTACTAGTGTGCTAACACGATAAAGATGGTGTGAGTAGGCGTGACTGGCTGTGATTGACGCCTCCGTTCTACGTAGCCTCCACTACGAAGGAAGATTTCCGAATGTCCCAGGTTCTGAACGAATCGGCAGAAAGGCCATAATAGATGAGATCACCGCTCCTGTTCCCTGTGAATCTCCGTTCTTTCAGGTTCATGATGGTGCCCTATTTTTTTTTCTTGCAAGCCGCTGTACTCGAGATATTAACGCGGAAAAGCGGGACACTCCCGATTTTTCCATATATGCTAATATTAAATTTTTGCGCAAAATCGGCAGAGAGACAAAGCTCCTCCTACTTGTATGCTTGGTATTGGTGCATAGCTAGTGATGCAAGGAAAGTGATGCTGGCCTATTTTTTTTATATGATGCACCTGGAAGCAGAAAATGGCAAAGAACAAATCTATTTCCATAGAGATAATACATTGACTGAATGTGTCATTTGTGTGAAAAAGTGTGAGCTTGAGCAAATGATCACCAACTTCTTGATATGGATTATTTTTAATATTATAGATCTATTTTCTGGCAATGAAGCTGGTAGAACAAAAAGAGAATCCACTGCCCAGTTATAAGCAATGCTATGTGCTCTCAGGATGAAAATGAAATTATGGTGGAGTGTGACACTAGGCTGGAGTGGAGTACTGGACTGGATTACTGCCCACAAATGCACAATTTGGTCCAATTTCCATGGCTACAAATTTCATTTTTGAACCTTACGGCAGATCTAGAGGATCGATGAAAAACATCACTTGGTCTACCTAATATCAGAATGAGGCTGCTATCAGAGACTGGCTTTGTGGAATTTAATAGGACATGGGTACCATGCAGGTATTAACCTAATCCTCCCGGCATACAAAAGGTTCTTGCAAGAAACTTGTGGCCATTTCTCTTGCATATTTGCAAGATTATGAGTCTTGCAAGAATCTTGCACATACAAGATTCTTGCAAGACTCATAATCTTGCAAATATGCAAGAGAAATGGCCACAAGCTTGCAAGATCTTGCAAGAATCTTGACTGCTTTTGCAAGATGTGTCAGATCTTGGCCGGCCTGACTTGCAAGTTTCTTGCAAGAACCTTTTGTATGGGATCGATCCTGATTCACAAAGAGGATATCAAGTTATTCAATATTGATGAAGCTTGGGTGGCTGAACACGTCAACGACATGTAGAGCTATTACAGAACATGCCTCTAAGGTCGGACATAGAGTGTAGCTATGGTAGACTAGCCTCGTCCCCAGGCCATCCCACGTTTGGGACGAGGCTACTTGTATTATACACAACATCACTTTTGCGCAGTGGTTGTTGGCCACGCCTATTAACCGCGTGCTTTCTGGTCGTGTGCATAAGTAGAACCCTTGATCCGTAGCGCCACGACTTTGTATATTTCTTCTGCATAATGCAAGGACACATAAATAGCTACAAAGCTAATAGATGTATGAGCCCTTATGAAAATACTTATCAGGTTTCACTCACGTACACTTCTCCGTCACTATAGACGGGTTGCCTATGGGGGCGTGGCCAATTTCGGCGGTAGACTGGATCACGTGACTAACGGTAGCCGCCATTTTGTAGGGCAAAATGAAAGTCCGAAAAACTTGAGAGATGCCTTCAAACAGTTGTGCCCTTGGTTGCGCAAGTCGCTACAGTAAGAAAAAAGGAGGTGAAACTCTACCGTTTTCCGAGCGACGATGTTTGTGGATACAAGCCATCAACATTTGCATCACTGAAGCCAGCGAGAAAAACTTGATGGCAACCAATGAACATTATGAAGCTGTGGGTGTCACTTCATCTCTGGTCGACTGTCTTGCTTTAGAAACGACCCAGATTTCGTGCCAAACATCTTTGTATTCAGCAAGACTATTAAAGGAGAAAGAGAGTTGAAATTTGCTTGATACCAACGACTGGGTTCGATCAAACTGAGCTGTGGCAGTACACTACCCATTTAAGGGGCTGGTGTCCCAGGCTAACCCATTTAATAGCCTGAATGGAGACGTCCACATAAAAACAGAAATGTGTATCATTGATAAGATACTTGTAATTTTCTTGTATTACTTTGTCAAATCTTGAACCACCTCTTGTTACATAAATTCATTATTGTACTAATAATTAAAATTCTGATAACACAACACAAAGTAAACAATTGTCACGATTAAGATATCAATGACATTATGATGCACTGATAATGGAATCATTTTTATTTGCATGGATTGTTGCATCCAATCATATAACCCATACACAGTGGACACATTCATTATCAGATTCTGTACACGTGTCTTCTACTCAGGTGTGTTAAGGACCGGGACCAGTACTAAAACAGTGATAAGTCCCTTGTATACAAGGCCTTAGATCTCCACTTGTGAGCATGTCAGAGACATGAAACAAACTCCATATGAATGTTACTCTTTTACCACATCGAAGGCGTTTACTAATTAACCACGCCCACCATCACCTTGGAGGGCGTGGCTGATCTCGTACGTGCACTATTACAGCATTAAAGCCAAAATCCGGAGAACAAGCACCCTTGCTAGCATCATGGTAGGGCATTCATAAGAATCTACACATCCTAATCTACAATATTGCCCCTGTGCTTTTTGTAAGCTGTCTTAGTTTAGGCGCTATAGCCTAAATCATGATTTTTTTGCCATCCGCCCACCTACAAAAGCTTACCTCACGGCCGTCTTGTCGAATTTTTCAAAAATACCAAAGGACAGATTACTTCAGGTAGGTACAAACAAACTGTAGAAAATGTTAAGCGAGGCATCAGGGGCTTCTTTGTTCTCCGATCAAACCACCCTACTAGGTTGCCTATACTTTGTACAGGAATGGGTGTGGCAGGGTCACGTGACCAGGCAGGTGGCTGATCGAGCAGACCACTGAAACAGCGTAGTTTGAAGCCTTCTTCGATCCTTTTGGCATCTTGTACGCTCTATTTCACATATAGTCCACGTATTCTGCCTTAGAATCTATGTTAGAGGTCCTCTTGGCTGGCTTTACCACTGACGTTGGCCACGCCCACCAATTATTGCACGCGCGTGCGCGGTCCCAGTCCTTAATTCACCTGAGTAGGATCCTCCAGCTTAAGTTTATATGTCATCACTGATAGAGATGCCTCAAAACACCTCTTTAGCTCTATAGTCTACTAGTGTCATCCATACTTTCGTACTTGCTTGAATGGTCCAGGAGTTCTCTTAAAGGTGGAGGAAACTCACAGGTAGGCTATAGGTTAAACAGGAGGATCGAGGCGGTGGAGGTGGAGTTTTATGGAGAGAGCGTCCCTTTCACGAGCTGGCTCGAATTCATTATCCACAATTGGTGCTGGATCAACCTATGGTAATAGCATATAATAATTATATATGTGTCATACATTCGTGTGTACAATCATGTACATACACACACCACACATTGTGCATACATGCATATACTGGGTAGTTTTGCACACCAGCCAGTGGGTACAACAATCATAAATTATATAATATTATTATAAGTCAAGAAATGCACAATTATACACACTATCATGAGTCACTTACTTTCACCGAGAATGTATTATTCCATGTACAAGGTTCTGATGGACAATGCATGCCACATGCATTGAGTGTCTCTACTTTAATTTAAATAAACTGCCACAAGTCAGTGCAACATGTCTCATCTCCTAAACTTTCCAAATGGACACCAAAGTAAGGGTAGAAAGAGAATAAACAATAAAAAAAATCACTCACCCAGCCATACACGTACAGTGGCCTATCTTCTATGGACCACTGTCCAAGCTTCATATGTGTGCATCAGTTGCACTCTTGACTTGGGTTGACCTTTGCCTTCAAAAGTACATTCCTTGTTAGTGTAAGGATGGCAAACTCGACGTTGGGCCACCTTCGAACATCATCAATCCACTGTTCATTTGCTAAAGAGTAGGGATCAGGTAGCAACTCAGACTCATTCAGTATATAGTTCTCAAAGGAGCGTTTTCTAGCCTCAAAGTCCAGGGAACCCACGTACGCAGCAGCTGACATCACTAGCGCACTCGATTTCCCGCATTTTCAGCGCGCAACTTTTTGCCCTACATGCGTGGGCGTTAGGTACGCTGGGGGTGTGGCGATCATGTGATTTACGTTTTATGTATGACCACGCCCCCAAAGGCAACCCGTCTATACTGTAACACCGTGAACGAAATGGGCTAGCTAAGTCGTTGCCACGTCAAAACAATTCAGCAGTACCTAGCTATAGCTAGTCAGGGACGCCATGTTGCATCTAAGTAGAGCAATAAAGTCAGCGCTCACTACAGCACTTCTGCTACCGGTTCTGATTCTCGTAGTAATACCAGCAATCCATCGATACGGCTACGGCTACTCGAAATCGAAACAAGAGCCAGTGTCCAAATCTCAGCTCGCATCTCGATCTTATGACCCAAGACCCGTGCCCATGACTGTGTACACTGAGGAAAGCCGCAATATTAAGTTCTCCGAAATGGTCTCTACTCGACAGCAATCGCGGCCGGATCAAGCTGGAATGAATAGCGTAAGTCATTTTTTTTTCTCTATAATATTTCTTGCTTCTTAATAGCAAAGGATATACAGATTATAGTGCGTATTATGGGCAAATAATATCTAACACATCAATAAATATATTCGATCGAATAGACACACCGATTGATAAATATATTCGATCGATCGAATAGACACACACATTGATAAAATATATTCGATCGAATAGACACACAGATTGATACTTCGGATTGATCGTTCCAAGAATTAGATCGATAGTAGTGACCAATCAATGTGATCGATTTAGTTGATCAGGATTAAAAGACGCGGCATTTGTGACCCGCGCCGGGTGTGGCTTATGGTAGGATTGATGGAAGGTAATAGTGCTTCACATGGGTGTGGCTTATGTATTCACGCATGCGCATGCGCATGGTGATAGTGTCACATAACACAAATTGAAGGGGCGTGGAATACCACACTAATACTGAGTCAGCAAAGCAACAGAAAGGTTCGCTGAAGCCACGCTCGTTAAATTAGACGGCTATTTTCGTGTGTTGTATGCTGTCATAGGCACTATTCAATACCACTATGGAAGTGACCCTTCGAGTTCTGATTTGCTTGCGCTGGGTGTCAAACCCAATAGCCATGCGCATGCGTATGTGCGTGAATACATAAGCCACTCCCACTCCGGATGCCGCGCTAATGAAGCGCATCGATGATCCAATTCCATGAGCGATGATTAAATTTTATCAATGAGAACTTTCTATCTGCCCGATCTATCTGCGATATCGATGTCACCATCAGCCACACCCGGTGCGGATCACAAAAGCCGCGTCTTGTTAGCCTGCATAAAGCGATCAACCAAATCGATCTCGTTGACTGGTCACTATTATCGATCCAATTCTTGGAACGATCAATCCGAAGTATCAATCTATGTGTCTATTCGATCGAATATATCTATCGATGTGTTAGATCAGTCAGTTAGATATTATTTGCCCACAATACGCGCCATAACAGATAGCATAAAGCTAATGGGAGTAAATCCTGATAAAGTAACTTAACTAAACCTGATATACAAAATTAAAATTATGAAAGAGCAGGTATGATATTAAATTAATAGTTATCAATAGTCGACCACCTTTTATTGTCGACCGATATGTACTATACGGTTATGTAGACAATGGCGTATTTTAAGAAATATTGCCCTTAGGCCTAAAGGGAAGATTTTACGCCAGTGTTTCCCTTAGACCTAAAGGGGAGATTTTACGCCACGCTCGCCGTTTTGTATATAACGGGAACATTTTACGCAAGGTATTTTGGCGCATATCTGCCCTTGTGTTTGAACATTATTATAACATTATAAAGGGAAGACTATACGCCAACCATTTGAGTGGCGTAAAAGCTTCTCTTTATGATACTGAACAAACACAAGGGCGAGTTTATGTGCCACGATCTCGGCCGTTCTTAGTGGGGCTGAGCATGCGCAAAGTATCCTACCGAGTGGCGTAAAAGCTTCTCTTTATGATACTGAACAAACACAAGGGCGAGTTTATGCGCCGCGATCTCGGCCGTTCTTAGCGGGGCTGAGCATGCGCAAAGTATCCTACCGCGAGTGGCGTAAAAGCTTCTCTTTATGATACTGAACAAACACAAGGGCGGGTTTATGCGCCGCGATCTCGGCCGTTTTTAGCGGGGCTGAGCATGCGCAAAGTATCCTACTGAGTGGCGTAAAAGCTTCTCTTTATGATACTGAACAAACACAAGGGCGGGTTTATGCGCCGCGATCTCGGCCGTTTTTAGCGGGGCTGAGCATGCGCAAAGTATCCTACTGAGTGGCGTAAAAGCTTCTCTTTATGTTAACGAACACAAGGGCGAGTTTATGTGCCGTGAGCACGCGTCTGTAATTTCTGTTGACTCTTGTGATATATAATATTATATAATAATTAGCTATTTATAACAGTAGGGCTGAGCAGGGAGTTTCTGATCCAATCTCATTAATAATTATTGTTGGTGGGCTATCGATGAATCACACATAGCGCAGCTAATAATATAATATAAATTTTATATGACCAATTATTCTGCATGTACTATAATAATAATAATATTATTATTATTATGGAAGATAAAAAATCAAAGCATAATTAATCAGATTGATTTAGCTCAGAAATTGCATGCATGTAGAATCACCATAGTAATGGATGCAATGATTATGAGGATGTGCACTAATAGTAAGTAATTTCACGTTCAAAAATGAATTAGCTAGCTATTCGCATAGTCTCACTTCCTTGTCTGGAAAGGATACCTCGGTAGTTTCATCATCGTCATAGAACTGGACAACCCACTTAACACAAAAGTAGGATCCTTCGCGCATGCTCAGCTCCGCTAAGAGCGGCCGAGTTTGCGGCGCATAAACTCGCCTGTTCAGTATCATAAAGAGAAGCTTTTACGCCACTCGGTAGGATACTTTGCGCATGCTCAGCCCCGCTAAGAACGGCCGAGATCGCGGCGCATAAACTCGCCCTTGTGTTTGTTCAGAGAAGCTTTTATGCCACTCGGTAGGATACTTTGCGCATGCTCAGCCCCGCTAAGAACGGCCGAGATCGCGGCGCATAAACTCGCCCTTGTGTTTGTTCAGTATCTTAAAGGGAAGATTTTACGCCACTCAAATGGTTGGCGTATAATCTTCCCTTTATAATATTATAATAATGTTCAAACACAAGGGCAGATATGCGCCAAATACCTTGCGTAAAATGTCCCCGTTATGTACAAAACGGCGAGCGTGGCGTAAAATCTCCCCTTTAGGTCTAAGGGGAACACTGGCGTAAAATCTTCCCTTTAGGCCTAAGGGCAATATTTCTTAAAATACGCCAATGTATGTACGACCGTACTATACGGTGGTCTCGGGTGTGCAATGGTCGCGTTTTGCCATGCACTATAAACGTATGTGATGGTATTGATTTTGTGCAACCTGCGTATATAAATGTTTCACTCAATAAAAAAAACAACTTGATATTTATGATACTAGTAAGTAATAATTGGTCAAATAGATGTTTACGTAAAAGTATAGAAATTGCCATGATTATATCATGGGAAGATTTTACGTGACTTGTTCCTTGGGCTAATCATATCCCGAATCGAAGTAACGCGTTCTAGCGGGATTCGAACCGTCACTAGGTGCTCCAGGAACTCCGAGCCTCCAGTTTTCTGGATGTGTATGTAGACGATGGTATCCATCCCGTACGGTATTCGTACCGCTGCGGCTTGCGGCGATCGCTCGTTGACAGTAAAAACGGATCTCACGCTAGTCTCCTCCGCCGTAGCGTTGATGCAGTGACCATGAGTGCTGGAGCCGTCGCCCGTGATATAAACAATTACACTTGCGATTGTGTAGAGAATGCACATGGAGGTAAAAAGAAAAAGTACTTGATTCATTTCTGACATTGCAGCAATTATTGCATGCGTTGTGTACGTGCCTCGTATAGACGTGTAGCTAATCGCGCGCTGCTAAAATTTAGAGCATGGAATGCGTCATTGCTTCCCACAATCATATTAAAGTGCGTATTATTATCCCGGTATTGCCATAATAATTATATAAAGTCCATCAAGGCATTGACAAAGCAAAACAAATGGGAAGATTTTACGTAAGTACTTTGACCTTACGTAAAATCTTCCCATGTAGCTATACAATCCATTTAACAACTGGGCTTGCATTACATGTGCCGTAAAATGTCCCCATGATTAAATCAAGGTACAAGTTACGTAAAATCTTCCCAATAGGATCCAAGAACATAGTAATCAGGTGAGGATTTATGTGTGAACTTTGACCTGACGTAAAATCTCCCCAGGTAGCTAAATAACAGATTACACTCTGGGCTGACATTATCGAAATTTGATCCTGCCATACACGGAGACCTTTGACCTCACGTAAAATCTTCCCATATAATAGCATCAGAGAACACAATAATCAGGGTTGATATTTCATATAAGAGTCACGAAATATGCAAAGTCAGCATTTACGCACTGTATATATATTGTTTTGTGATATAGTATCTTGGTGTCATTTGTGCCTCTGGTGCCTCTGGTGCCCTTGGTGCCCTTGGTGCCCTTGGTGCCCCTGGTGCCTCTGGTGCCCTTGGTGCCCCTGGTGCCCCTGGTGCCTCTGGTGCCCCTGGTGCCTCTGGTGCCCTTGGTGCCCCTGGTGCCCCTGGTGTCGTTGGTGCCTCTGGTGCCTCTAGTGCCCTTGGTGCCCCTGGTGCCTCTGGTGCCCTTGGTGCCCTTGGTGCCCCTGGTGTCGTTGGTGCCTCTGGTGCCCCTGGTGCCCTTGGTGCCCTTGGTGCCCTTGGTGCCCCTGGTGTCGTTGGTGCCTCTGGTGCCCCTGGTGCCCTTGGTGCCCATGGTGCCTCTGGTGCCCTTGGTGCCCTTGGTGCCCCTGGTGTCGTTGGTGCCTCTGGTGCCCTTGGTGCCCTTGGTGCCCTTGGTGCTCCTGGTGCCTCTGGTGCCTCTGGTGCCCTTGGTGCCCCTGGTGTCGTTGGTGCCTCTGGTGCCTCTGGTGCCCCTGGTGCCTCTGGTGCCCTTGGTGCCTTTGGTGCCCCTGGTGTCCTTGGTGTCTCTGGTGTCGTTGGTGCCTAGGGTGCCCTTCGTGCCCCTAGAGTCGTTGGTGCCTCTGGTGCCCTTGGTGCCCCTAGTGCCTCTGGTGCCCCTGGTGCCCCTGGTGTCGTTGGTGCCTCTGGTGCCCCTGGTGTTGTTGGTGCCGTTGGTGACACCAACAACATTAACACCAGAGACACCAAGGGCACCTTAGGTATCAAGGGCATCAGAGGCACCAACAACACCAACAACACCAGAGGCACCAAGGGCATCTTAGGCATCAAGGACACCGGAGCCACCAACGACACTAACAACATTAAGGACACCAGAGGCACCAAGGGCACCAGGGGCACCAGGGACACCAGAGGCCCCAATGGCACCAGGGGCACCACAACACCAGAGGCATCAAGGGCACCAAAGGCACCAGGGGCACCAGAGGCACCAACGACACCGGAGGCATCAAGGGCACCTTAGGCACCAATGACACCAGGGGCACCAAGGGCACCAGGGGCACTAAGGGCACCAGAGGCACCAGGGGCACCAAGGGCACCAGAGGCACCAACGACACCAGGGGCACCAAGGGCACCAAGGGCACCAAGGGCACCAGAGGCACCAGAGGCACTAGGGGCACCAAGGGCACCAACGACACCAGGGGCACCAAGGGCACCAGGGGCACCAAGGGCAGCAAGGACACCAGAGGCACCAGGGGCACCAAGGGCACCAGAGGCACAAGAGGCACCAATGACACCAGGGGCACCAAGGGCACCAAGGGCACCAGAGGCACCAGAGGCACCAGAGGCACCAAGGGCACCAGAGGCACCAGGGGCACCAACGGCACCAAGGGGCACCAAGGGGCACCAAGGGCACCAAGGGCACCAGAGGCACCAGGGGCACCAAGGGCACCAGAGGCACCAGAGGCACCAACGACACCGGAGGCATCAAGGGCACCTTAGGCACCAATGACACCAGGGGCACCAAGGACACTAGGGGCACTAAGGGCACCAGAGGCACCAGGGGCACCAAGGGCACCAGAGGCACCAACGACACCAGGGGCACCAAGGGCACCAAGGGCACCAAGGGCACCAGAGGCACCAGAGGCACCAGAGGCACCAGGGGCACCAAGGGCACCAACGACACCAGGGGCACCAAGGGCACCAAGGGCACCAGAGGCACCAGGGGCACCAAGGGCACAAGAGGCACCAACGACACCAGGGGCACTAAGGGCACCAAGGGCACCAAGGGTACCAGAGGCACCAGAGGCACCAGGGGCACCAAGGGCACCAGAGGCACCAACGACACCAGGGGCACCAGGGGCACCAAGGGCACCAAGGGCACCAGAGGCACCAGAGGCACCAGAGGCACCAGGGGCACCAAGGGCACCAACGACACCAGGGGCACCAACGATACCAGGGGCACCAAGGGCACCAAGGGTACCAGAGGCACCAGGGGCACCAAGGGCACAAGAGGCACCAACGACACCAGGGGCACCAAGGGCACCAGAGGCACCAGGGGCACCAACGACACCAGGGGCACCAAGGGCACCAAGGGCACCAGAGGCACCAGGGGCACCAAGGGCACCAGTAGTCTCGCGCAGCCAGACTCTCTCTCAGGGAAAAGGGGGAGGGGGAAGGGGAGGGAGAGAGTCTGGTAAAGTGCTATACATCGAGTTGTCCCAGCGCCTCGTACGAGGCGCGACCAATCAGATTGCATCTTTAGTTTGCGGTGGCATATCCGATTGTGAACGGAGAATAAACACGCGTGCGCAATAGTATCTCGTCCGTTCACAGTCGGATACGCCACCGCAAACTATGTAATGCCATAAAGATGCAATCTGATTGGTCGCGCCTCATACCAGGCGCTGGGACAACTCGATGTATTGCACTTTACCAGACTCTCTCCCTCCCCCTCCCGAGGTGTAAGAGTCTGGCTGCGCGAGACTAGGGCACCAGAGGCACCAGAGGCACCAACGACACCAGGGGCACCAAGGGCACCAGAGGCACCAGAGGCACAAACGACACCAAGATACTATATCACAATACAATATATATACAGTGCGTAAATGCTGACTTTGCATATTTCGTGACTCTTATATGAAATATCAACCATAATCAGGTGAGGATTTATGTGTGAACTTTGACCTGACAAAGAAGGCTGCTTTAGGCGGCCCAAGTAGTGACGAGACTCTTCCACTTAGGGAGAATTCTATAAGTTTTATTGTTGGCAGCAGCTAGCTAGCTACCCAGCATAATTTTATGATCTGTGCTTTGACCGCTCCTCGAGTCTAGTGATGGTATCATGTGATGTCTATGATCAATCCAGCGGGGCACTAGCACTGCACGCACTAGCGAGTAGCTCGCCTATGCCTAGCGCCTTACCGCTCCCCGAGCCTTGCACCTTAATACTCATATCCATGATCGATCCAGCGTACCGCTGCACGCACTAGTGATAGTGCTAGCGCTAGAGCTCGACTAGACCTCGCCTAGGGCCAGGCGCAGTCACATGACTTCACCATGGCAACCCATTCCGAGCATGCGCATTATATTTTAAAATGGCGTATCAGATACACCCAATCATTAATGCGCCGTACACACCCACTATTACGTAACTGTCAAGATAATGCCAAACTAGCGTGCCACTGCACTGCGCACTACAAAATAGAGTGGATTTATATGCCTGGAAATGAGAAAGAAAGAACGAAAGAAAGAAAGAGAGAAAGATTGAGAAATGGCCATTTTTTTGAACATCTGGTTCTGGCATATACAACTGACTGATGAATGATCTTAGTCTACTTAGATAGATAATTTGCTGGAGATTCTGATTTTCACACTTAGAAATTTCATAAAATTACCTATTTTGAGATATTTGGGTATTTGTAATGTATTATATATATGGCATATCCGGGCCATCCCTACTTATAGAGTCTACCGACTCTATGATAACACAGGTTTAAACTATAAGGTAGATGTCCCTATTATGAGTCAGCCTGTATTATGGGTCATCCAGACTAATCAGATTTGCAAGTATCCAACTATTGGGCCAGCATATTGTACCTTATGAGATATTATTATCTGATAAATTGCATTGATTCCCTATTGAATTTTCATGTTACGTAAATTTCTGCTTATTAAATTTTATAGAAGGATTTTCAATCCGCTTCGATGCATCCTTTTAACAAAATGATTGCTTTTGGCATACTTACCCACTCCTATCTTGTATAAATGAGATCTCGCGATCCTATTACAAGATGTGATTTTTAAAAATTAATCTTGTAAGCACTATTACTGAAGGTATTAGCTATGGGCCGCCTGCTGGTATTATGAGTCACTACTTTCAGTGCTATATCGAACTCAACCATGATAAAGCTTCTTTAACAGATGGGATGTACTTAGCAGCCATCCATGCAACAGACACATTGGAAAGTCCATAAAAAATTTAACCACAAAAAATAACCCCCTGATTACATACTTGCTTAAGTGACTCATAATAGTAGTGATTCCAGACGATCGACCTCTGGCAACAAAAGCAGCCATAACTTGGTAATGGATTTAGCTATGAACAGGAAACACAAACCAAGAGTTAGCTGAGTGAATGGCCTGTCTTCTGAACCTTGAATCAAGCAAATTGGTTAACCACACGCTTTGCGATTTTGATTTTAGCTCTATGGAAATTTGCATGCAAAAATCTGTTTCAGTGCATAACTCGAACAAGCTTTGTTCTTTCAACAGGAAACACCCAGCGCTGAATAGGCCTCGTCGAGAGAAAGCTATTGTGCATCCTTTGCTAAGCAAGAAGTATTATAGACAAATTACACACTAAGTAGAAAAACCAAAATATAATAATTTGTGGGGGAACTGGGAGTAGTTGGGGACATAGTTTTTACAAGGACACGCAGAATGGGTTGAAACTCGAAATTTGATGGTGTAGAATTTTGATTCACGCCTTAGAATTAAAGTTACGGCCGGGCCTTTAAAGTTTTCCCATATGTTTGTATAGCCATGCGTTTGCAATGTTCTCTGCCCACGCGCTATGTATATAGGGAAGTGGTAAACATTCATATAATTATACCAATGCATGCAAAAAAGTGCTCCTACTCAATGATCACCTATTGCGTCCAAGAAGTTTTTACAAAAATCTCAGTTATGATTCACTTTAAGATGTTCATGATCACTTTTTATAGATTTTTGGAAGTTTAAGCTTAGTTTCCGTGATGTATAATAATTATATATAATTATGATTTTGGGCTCTCTGGATAAATATTTCCCATGCCTAATAAAATTTTTATAAGACCATTCTACCTTCTAAAAATCATATTTGTGGCATTTTTTTGATGTTATAACTTTAAGGCGGTGTTTCTGCATTTCCGATCCTTATACAGACTACCTTTCCAATAATATGCATGGGTCCCTTGCTTCACAAGTATAGGGAAGGGAATCTCAGATAGTTAACATTAGCAAAAATATTATAGGGTGTATAAAAACACGATAATTTTACCCACCCAATTAATATACCCAGTAATATAATAAATGTGTAAATCAATCATTAGGTAATTTATTATACATACACATAATTACTTTTGGATAACATGTAACTTAATTATATTTCAGTTTCCTGCCAGTGCTCCTCCAGCTCCATCCACATGCCATGCCAATGGAGATTGGACTCCTCCCCCAAATGAGCTGGACTGTAATCCCACATCAGGTAGGCATAATACCTATAGTGACGCAAATTCGATC
Source organism: Cliona cf. orientalis (assembly GCA_963930775.1). Lineage (NCBI taxonomy): Eukaryota > Metazoa > Porifera > Demospongiae > Clionaida > Clionaidae > Cliona > Cliona cf. orientalis. Next base: position 10,614,678 of record OZ005689.1, read on the forward strand.
TATCAACACTTAGAAAAATTCGACAGGGAAAAAAAATAAAAAAATTCAAAGTGTACGGCAAGATTCGAACCCGCTCTATTCCGTCCCATAGCTACATAAGAGCCCAAGCACTCAGCCACCACCGTTGTTGCTGCGTTATATTTCAACTATTTTATAATATTATAGACAAACCCTACACAACCCAGCCCCTCCCACACTAACCCTGCTAACTATTCACAACCCAGCCCCAACCCTGCTAGCGTAAGTCATCATCTCTCGACCATCTAAGACGTTCGGGACTGTAACTCGGGCTCTCTACGTGCTATGAACCTCGAACAAAATCCATTCGGTAGATAATTCATTTATCTATTAAATGACCACTTACCGTGTATGAATCTCCTTTCTGCAGGTCACTATGAGCGAGTATGCTAGACCCATGATTTTATGGATTGGCGACCGTTTCCACCTGTTATCGACCGCCCAGTAATTTGCAACAGCGCTAATGTCGACCGATGGCCGCTTTTTATAATAAATGTGCATGCAAGTAGTAGATAGCTACTTAAGATAATACTTTCATCATGATTATTACTTACTATTATCATAAATATCAAGTTTTCATATCGAGTGAAACTTTTATATATGCAGGATACACAAAAATTAATACCATCGCCATACGTTCATAGTGTGTGGCAAAACGCGACCACACCCGAGACCACCGTGTAGTAGATATCGGTCGACAATAAAAGGTGGTCGACTAATGATGACTTACGCTAACCATTCGCAACCCATCCCCAGACCTCCCAGCCCTTCCCACACTAACCCTGCTAACCATTCGCAATCCATCCCCTGACCTCCCAGCCCCTCCCATCCATAATATTATCGTCCAGCGATCGCGGCGGCGTACGTACCGGCGTATCGCGATCGGCTCGGGATCGCATTTGCGTCGTAACATGCATACATATGGAGAGTGGATTATGAGTGATGCAAAAGGCCAGGAACCACTAATTACCCCGTGCGCATGTGCAAAGGGTAAAGCAATTGTATGTCAATCATCGGCGATTGTCAACGATTTTGAATTTTCAGTGACACTCTGCGACAATCAGCGACAGTCGCCAAACTCATCAATATTCTGAGCAAATAAAAGTGCACTTCTCGGCTTCCATAATGTCTGTGTGTCGATGGCGGCACGAAAATTGCCAGTTTGGGTGATCTACGCACGCAAGCGACTTGCAAGTGAACGAATCCGTCGGACTCAATCGGCGAAAAATTGGTAGGAACGACCCCTGACCGCATTAGCGTCAATAGTGCATGCTAATTTTCGTAAGATTAATTTTCGTAGCCGCCATCAACTACGAAAATACTTTTACAACGAAAATTTTCAGATTTACGCTATACGTGATTGTATGCATGATAATAATATTACACCTATGCCATAATATACAATATAATATGTGACCGTCCACGACAAAACCAACCATATTGCGCTGGATATCAATCTGAGATACAGGCCTATTTAGTTGCCCAAGGTGATAATTACCATTTTTCACTTTTTGGCATAGATCGATAGAGGAATCATTCCTCTACACAAAAATCTGCTTCGTAGCTTCTAGAACGCTATACTTACTGAGTTATAGCTCGAAGAAGTCGACCGTGTAGCTAACATTGATCGTCCATGATACGGAGCCGTTGCCATAGTTGCAGGTAGGCAAGCACGGCAGCTGCACAGAAAAAACTCTCCAGACACTTCTTTCTTCGATTTTGTGTACTAACGATCTATAGACACGCTTATCTTTTCGTTCTTTTCCATCGAAACGCCGGCCGCTGCTTTCTTTCCAACGTTTTGGCCTCCATCTGGCTCTTTGACTTAGTGGGCGTGGCCACGTATTTTGCATAAACGGCGAGTATACGGACTTCCGCATGCAATGTACGTAGCAATGTTTCATTGAGCTTGCTGCATATTTTTATTACGGGCGATCCGGGTATATGTGACCCTCCACGAGGAAACCAAGCATAATGCGCTGGATATCAATCTGAGATACGGTAGTTGCCCAAGGTGATAATTATCGTTTTTCACTTTTTGGTATAGATCGATAGAGGAATCATTCCTCTACACAAAAATCTGCTCCGTAGCTTCTACAACGCTATACTTACCGAGTTATGGCTCGAAGAAGTCGGCCGTGTAGCTAACATTGATCGTCCATGATACGGAGCCGTTGCCATAGTTGCAGCTAGGCAAGCACGGCAGCTGCACAGAAAACACTCTCCAGTCACTTTTTTCTTCGATTTTGTATACTAACGATCTATAGACACGCTTATCTTTTCGTTCTTTTCCATCGAAACGCCGGCTGCTGCCGCGAGTCTCTTTCCAACGTTTTGGCAGCCATCTGGCTCTTTGACTTAGTGGGCGGGGCCACGTATTTACCATAAACGGCGAATATACGGACTTCCGCGTGCAAACGGTACGTAGCAATGTTCATTGCAATTTTTTGCAATACTTGAGTACGGGCGATTCGGGTATATTTTTGCTCACATCTCCATGACTACACGGGCTAGAGACTTCAAATTTGCTGGAGCAATAGTTCAAAGGTTGTACTTGGTAATGGTGGTCTTAACTCAAAAATTTTTTTCCGCGCATTATGCTTGGTTTCCTCGTGGAGGGTCACATATTTTGGCTCATATCTCCATGAGTATACGGGCTAGAGACTTCAAATTTGCAGGAGCAATAGTTCAAAGGTTGTACTTGGTAATGGTGGCCTTAACTAAAAATCGGTTGTCAGCTCAATATGGTTGGTTTTGTCATGGAAGGTCACATATTATTATACAGGTATATATTAGACCTTAATTACATTGAATGCTGTACTTACATTACAATATTATGTCTCTAGCACATGACAGCAATTTAGTACTATTAACTAGCTATACACTTACCATCAGTATAATATATTATAGTGGCTCATCTTACCTTCAATTTCCTTCCTATAGGTCTACATTGTATATTTACGGAACTGGATTCAAATTGTACAACAGGAATTGGCCCCTACATGGGTGATCAGTCAAATAGCTGCAATGGAATGTGTGGGCCAGGTTGTCATTGCTGGTGGTGGATCTGCGGAGACTGCTGTACTCACAAGGGATGTCTGGATCATGACAATTACTGTGCGAAAGATGGATACATCAGTTTTTCCTGTATCATCAGTGTTCCTCTTTACTTCACGTGTGAATCTCACTCTTTGGAGAACACTAAAGTCAGAGAGCAACGCCAGGGTCCTATTCTAAAGTTTTCATTGGTTTGGACTCTCAGACTGGCCTTTGTCATTTTGATATTGTGGTGCAAGCAAAAAGGGCCATGCAGTTTGCTTAAGTTGTTTGTGGCTTTGATGTTTCTTCTTTTGATCATTGTATCAGTTCTTGTTTTTACGCAATTTTTGATCAAACTTGATCAAAATGGCGGTCTATTGATTTTATGTGTAGAGTCTGCTGTGAATGTTTTCATTTCATTTTCATTTTTAATGTTATAAAAGAACCAGTCTGAGATAGAGTGATAGCCGGTTAGCTAAATGTTGTACGTAGGTAGCTATAGCTTTTCTCTGTGTTATCAATGCTATTCATGTGAAGAACTGTGATCATTTTGCATAGAGGTATGAATACTGTCACAGATTAACACCTACTCACACGTTTCTAGGTGCAATTTTGCTCCAAAAGTTACTGTTTTTTGGCTTACTTTTGCTACTCATTTACCGTAGAACCAAATTTTCGACTATCACAACCCAGAACCATAAAATTCAACCCTTTTTGGTCAATTTGATACTAAAACTGTGTGTTCTTATTAAAGTTATCTTCTGTCATCTTTGGGTCGAAATTATCCACTATATACAATTTTTGCATTATCAAGCATAGGGAATAATTTTGGGGTCATCAAAACTTTATCAGTATCAAAAAATATAACCGAAATTTCGGAAATCACAACTCTACCATAATATTTGATCCTTTCCGATCAATTTGATACTTTAATCATATAATTTAACCACCATTCAGTTCTGTCATTTTTGGGTTGAAGTTGCCAGATGTATAGTAGCTAACAAGTGCAGATCAGCAAAGTTAAAGCCACAAAAGAATGGGAAACAGAGTACTATATGATTAGGTTATCAGCAACCGCCTATAATAATATTTTATAGCTACAATGATTCTAAAGCTAGAAACCATCCAGTATGATTTAGCTACTATGTTACTAGCTATAGCTACTCAGGCAACAAAGAGTGCGGGGTACACACTTTCCTGCCTACTCTACTCAGGCAACAAAGAGTGTGGGGGTACACTCTTTCCTTCCCATAAGGCCACAGCAATTTAATATCCTGTTTCTCATCCACCGCCCGCATAGACTTCCAGGATATTGACTTGCAAAAACACTCATATATAGCCTTGTACAAAGCACCGCATTGAAAATGTTATAGAACAGCCACTTGAAAAACACGACGAGTTCCTCCATGCAAAGATGCGTAGTCGATAGAACTAGAGCTCTCGCACCGTGGAACAGACCAACTGTCACACAAATAGCTCACAAACTTGAACGCACGACGTCACTCTAATTAAAGCGCACTATTGAATAACGTCAATTCAGTGTCCCTGTGGATCACGTGCTGTGTTTTTTCAGCTGTGTTTGTAAACAATGCCGCCCGCCCGCATTGATTTTTTATATTGCATTGGATGAGAAACAGAATATTAAATTGCTGTGGCCTAATTAAATTAGAGGGGCAACAAAGTGTGCGTGAGTGCACTCTTTGTTGCCTGAGTATAGTAGGCAGGAAAGTGTGTGTGTGTGGGGGGGGGGGGGGGGGGGGGGCACACTCTTTCCTTCCCATTAGAATGAGTGTGGTCATCAAAAGCGTGCGTACACATCCAAAGCCGCGGGGAGTGGGCGGATCGTTACTTTTCCGTGTGACGACCGTTACCGACATCGAATACCGCCGTGGGCGCGCGATCTCTGCAGTGCTCTGTTCTTTCTCTGGCTGTTTGGTGGGCAAAACTCGAGAAAAACGACAAAGTAAGGCATATAGTATGACAGAAATAGCTAGTTTGTTAGCTGTAGTCAGCTAGCTACTGCTTTTATTGGTTATTTTACAGTCAGGAAGGGGGCAGGAACTTGAGCTAAAAATACAGGGGGCTTATGTGCGCGGGGGGGGGGGCGTAATCGCGGGATTCTACGGCATATGACACAAACGTTAAAATTAGTAATTAATTTCAACTTCACTTTAGGATATCATCACACAGTTAGCTTAATAATAATAAATTTCTAACACACATGCAAGTTTTCATAGTAGCTGTACACAAATCAGACAATCTATAAAGCTACATAAGGCCACTACAAATTGCATAGTTGTTTCCCGTCCTGGCTGTCGATTCAATAGCATGCGGGCGGGCGGTTAATTTTTATTATTCATTATTCATTATTACCGGATGTGGTATAAACCACAAATGGCCGCCGGGTCGAGCTAATCCCGCCATCTTCAGCAGACATGGCAAGCACAGTCTTAGGACTATGAATTAAGCTACTCACGAGTATAGTGATCATCATGCGGAGCGAGAATTGCAGTGAGCAAGTACTGAATGAGCCATCGATGTCATAAACTCAGCTTGCAACTCGAGCACACATGGAATAGACCGTAAATAATAGTGAAAATTCAATTACGTCATCAATATTTTCGTTTTAATAGAAAATAAGTGCAATAATAGAAAAAGCTGGCGGTGGCTCGAAAGGCATGCGGGCGGTGGACGGGAAACTATGATCCAATTTGTAGTGGCCTAATCATAGAATCGGTAGACTCTATAAGTAGGGATGGCCCGGATATGCCATATAGAGTCAGCAATCAAATATCAGCCACAACATATAATCAGACACCTGTATCTCAGGAACAGAAGGAGCTATGATCACCATTCTTGTGCTGACTGGTAGCCCTAGTCAAATGCTGATCACATACCAAATCCAAACTCTTTGTGATAAACTATGTGTGAGCTAGAGACAAAAATGTTCACCCGTCTGATTTATGCAACTACCAGACGTTTGTACCAAATTTCAGACAATCACTTCTCTCACTAATTACGTTGATGCGTGGAGTGCTAGATTTGGAATATATGACTATCTATCCTTGCTGTCACTGGCCACCAAATTTTAGTCTACAATATTTCTGTAATTGAATGTGACAAGGCTTTAAATAGATTCTACTCACATCATCAATATTTAGACACTTTTGTTCCATTTTTCCTGATTCAGTGATTCAAATTATCATTAAATTTTTAAAATCACCTTTGCAACCCTTGGATAATCACAAATTGACCGATAGAACATATAACTAGGCTGTATTTGTCTTAATTTAATGAATTGAAGGTCTTTTACCCAATTTTGAATTTCTTAGCCAAATCTTGCATCTGATTTCCATAAAAAGTATCTGAAAATTGATGACATGAGGAGTATCTACTTAAAGCCTTGTCATATTTGATTCAAGTAACACTGTGGGCTAAAATTTGGTAGCCAGTGACAGCAAGGGTAGGTGGTCATAAGTTCCAAATCTGGCACTTTATACATCATTTTTAGCGGTGAGGGAATTAATTGTCTGAAATTTGGTACAAACGTCTGGTAGTTGCATAAATCAGACGGGTGAACATTTTTGTCCCTAGCTCATACGTGGTTTATCGCAACGACTTCGGATTTGGTATGTGATCAGTATTTGACTAGAGCTACCAGTCAGTACAAGAATGGTGATCATAGCTCTTTCCATTCCTGAGATACAGGTGTCTGATTATATGTGGTGGCTGATATTTGATTGCTGACTCTATGTAATACATTACAAATACCCAAATATCTCAAAATAGGTAATTTTGTGAAATTTCTAAGTGTGAAAATCAGAATCTCCAGCAAATTGTGCATCTAGCAAGACCAAGATTATTCATCAAAACAATTGTACATGCCAGAACCAGATATTTGAAAAATAGCCCATTTCTCATTCTTTCTTCTTTCTTTCTTTCTTTCTTTTTCATTATCAGGGCTACCTCAAGACTGTCTGGACCGCTTGCCTTAGTTCTCGTATAAATCCACTCTATTTTGTAGCGCGCAGGTCCATGGCACGTTTGTTTGGCGTTATCTCGACAGCTATACGAAATGGTGGCGGCGCATTAACTAGTGGGTGTGTCTGATACGCCATTTTGTCATACAATGCGCATGCTCGGAATATGTTGCCATGGTGAAATCATGTGACTAGACCACGGTCAGGGGCGCGGCGCGCGCAATTAACTACGATACCGGAACGCGTACAATGTAACTGGCCTGGCTCGAGCTCGATCGCTCAGCGCTCAGTTCTAGCTTCGAGCTCGGCGCCAGGCTCTCCCGCGCGAGCTAGCTATAGCTTAGTTTACTAGGCCAGTGCGAGCTGAGCGCTATACAGTGAACTAGATATCAAGAGGCTCCCGGCCTCAGCAGTCAGCATACTACGTAAACAAGCCAGTTAACAACTTGAAGACGGACACACCGCTACCTGGGCAGCCTTCTTTGTCAGCCACCTTGAAGGGCATGGCTAAGACTTTTAGCGCACGCGCGAACTTCGATACCTCCCATCTACTAGCTATTTAATTACACTGTGAGTTGAATGAGCAAGCCATTTAAGATGGCATTGATAAATTATGCTAAGATCAATAAAAAAGAACAGAAACAAGTATAAAAAACAATAAAATTGAAGGATGAAGTAGGGATGGCAGGATCAAAAAGTACATAGTAAGGCATAAGCATCTGCTATAGCTACATCCCTACGCTTGCTTTTTGAGGGGTGCAGAAATTAAAGGCAACTGAATCAAAACTGACCATTGTGACAATCAGAGAACAACCTCAGTGAATATCTCCCACATGCCACACTCGACAAATACATCAACATTAATAGCTAGGTTCATAATAATCGAGAAAAGCAAGCGAAGGGATGTATAGCAGATGCTTATGCCTTACAAATCTTGTTTGTGTACTTTTTGATCCTGCCATCCCTACTTCATCCTTCAATTTTATTGTTTTTTATACTTGTATAATATATTATTATCACACAATGCCATAATAATAATATAAAATTTGATGATAAGTCACATAGAGGGTTGATATTATAGCCACTCACTGTGATGCAGCATTTATCTCAACAGCTACGGTGACTTCGCAAGGACCTAGCCTTCACTCGGAGCAGCTTCAGTACCTTGGTGAGCAGCTTCCTGCTGTTGGCTCTGTGACTGCTGCTGATCTTCATTTTGAGGTGGCAGTGCTTCAGTTGGTTCCAACTGGAACTGCATAAGCTCGCTTTCTGCTGAATTGATTTCACTCCTTGACATACAGCAAATGGAATATCCCCTTGATGGTTGATTGACGAATAATGAGGAAACTCTCATCTTTCTTTGCTGCTGGAGCCGGCTTTACATAGCAACTGATAGAAAAGGCTTTGCTTCCATCGAGCCATTCATTTGGTTCTTTGGAAAGCTTAAGCTTTTCGTTGCAAAGTGATAAATAGGACCATGTTCCACCTGCATCACTTCCGACTTGCAGTGTACGGCTTCAATTGTCGCGACGGTCGTCCGTTGCAGCACTGAGGAAGAGTTGATTATTACCATCTGATTAATTCATCGTTACAGTAATAGATCTCAAAATACTGGCTATTTTCAGTGGCGTAGGCAGGGGGGTGCTCAGGGGGCTCGAGCACCCCCCTCTGCTCTTGGCCTAGTCATGCCTTGTTCACATAGTCCATAGAACACCCTCATCCAGCACCCCCTTGGCTACCCCAAACTATCATCTACTACAAAAAAACAGCTTAGAAGACAGTTAGAAACTTATGTTATCCCAAGATCTGACCGAAAACCTTGAGCTAGCTCGCTAGCTACATTCAGAACGCGTTGTCTTTGACAATTTGAACTTCGACCTTGACGGTTAATAAGTGGGCGTGGCTTAAATTTTTGCGCGCGCGCTTCGCGCGCGTACTTCAGCACCCTTACCTAAAATCCTGGCTATGCCCCTGATTTTTCCCTTACGTATTTGACATAGAAACGGGAGGCATCCTTTTCACCGATTGTGACATCAATAGTCCTGTTCTCTCTACTCTTGGATTTTGGCCCAACTTTGAGATAGACAGGTACAGCCTCTGATGGTGCATCCGCCTTTTCTTGTGATGATGGTGTCACTGCTCTCAGTGATGGATTCTTGATTAAAAATGGCCCCTTGCTATCCACATCTTCTGTATAGCAAAAATAGTATTGAACAATATTGGTAGCTATGTCTATATTTGCAATAAAAGCCTCATAATAATATATTAAGTATATTTATCAATGGTATGATTGAGATAACACACAGTGTATATATTATAATAATATTATGCCATGTCATTATTCATAACATACAATATCATGCACCGTGGGCAACATTATCATGGAGCATCTCAGTGTATTTTTTAATGAAAATTTATCAGTCCAGTAGTTTAGTCCACTAGTCCAGTCCACCAGTCCAATCTTCTGATTGTATACAGCCAGGAGCATATGAGCCGCCGAAGGCGGCGAAGGAGCGTGCAACTACCACGTACGCCCGGGTGCCATCAAAATACAAATTCAAGCGCAATAACTTCCAAATATGGAAAGTGCGCGTCTATTGGAACTGGCTATTGCCATATACATACACGGATAGCCACGCCCAGTTCCGCATTTGAATTTGTATTTCGATGGCACGCGAGTTACACGCTCCTTCGCTGCCTTCGGCAGCTCATATGCTCCTGATACAGCCTAATGCACCCGAGTAAGATACGTAATAGTATTATGGTGATTTTGTGCTATCAAAGACAACATGACCGATTATTTTAAATTACCGCTTACGTATGCACATGGGATAAATATTTTATAGTGTAGCTATCTGTATAGACGGGTTGCCTTTGGGGGCGTGGTCATACGTAAAACGTAAATCACATGATCGCTACACCCCCAGCGTACCTAACGCCCACGCATGTAGGGCAAAAAATTGCGCGCTGAGAATGCGGGAAATCGAGTGCACTAGTGATGTCAGCTGCTGCGTACGTGGGTTCCCTGAACTTTGAGGCTAGAAAACGCTCCTTTGAGAACTGTATACTGAATGAGTCTGAGTTGCTACCTGATCCCTACTCTTTAGCAAATGAACAGTGGATTGATGATGTTCGAAGGTGGCCCAGCGTCGAGTTTGCCATCCTCACACTAACAAGGAATGTACTTTTGAAGGCAAAGGTCAATCCAAGTCAAGAGTGCAACTGATGCACACATATAATATTATTATGAAGCTTGGATAGTGGTCCATAGAAGATAGGCCACTGTACATGTATGGCTGGGTGAGTGATTTTTTTTTTTTTTTATTATTCTTTCAAGGCGACCAGAACACTAAGCAGAAAAAAAATTGTCCAAAAACCACCACATAATCGAGCTGGGTGCATAGTGGAACCATACAATGCAAGCAGGCATCCTAAATTTTAATTTTGTCAAAAAGTTGGTAAAGGTCGTCAAGCTTATGTGCGCGCGTGGCCCCGCCCCTCTCGTAGCGCGTGGGCGGAAAACATTACAAACGCATGGCTTCCTATACAAACATATGGGAAAACTTCAAAGGGCCATAACTTTAATTGTAAGGTGTGAATCAAAAATCTGTCTGATCAAATCTCTAGTTTCGACCCACTCTGCGTGCTCATGTAAAAATTATCCCCCCAAGTGCTCCTAAATCCCCCATGAATTAGATTATTTAGCTAATTATTTATTTAATTATTTAAATTTGCTTTTTTTAGTGTATAACTTAGTGTATAACTATCCTTACTTTGGTGTCCATTTGGAAAGTTTAGGAGATGAGACGTATGTTGCACTGATTTGTGGCAGTTCATGTGGCATGCATTGTACATCAGAGCCTTGTACATGGAACAATACATTCTCAGTGAAAGTAAGTGACTCATGATAGTGTGTATAATTGTGCATTTCTTGACTTATGATTGTTGTACCCTCTGGCTGGTGTGTAAGACTACCCATGTATGCACAATGTGTGGTGTGTGTATGTACATGTGAATGTATGACACATATATAATTATTATATGCTATTACCATAGGTTGATCCAGCACCAATTGTGGATAATGAATTCAAGCCAGCTCGTGAAAGGGACGCTCTCTCCATGAAACTCCACCACCTCCTCCTGTTTAACCTAGCCTACCTGTGAGTTTCCTTTAACGAAACTCCTGGACCATTCAAGCAAGTACGAAAGTATGGATGACACTAGTAGACTAGAGCTAAAGAGGTGTTTCAAGGCATCTCTATCAGTGATGACTTAAGCCGGAGGAGCCTAGAAGACACATGTACAGAATCTGATGATGAATGTGTCCACTGCATGTGTATGGGTTATATGATTGGATGCAACAATCCATGCAAATAAAAATGATTCCATTATCAGTGCATCATAATATTATCATTGATATCTTAATCATGACAATTGTTTACTTTGTATTATATTATGTCATCAGAATTTTAATTATTAGTACAATAATGAACTTATGTAACAAGAGGTGGCTCAAGATTTGACAAAGTAATACATAAAAATTATAAGTATCTTGTCAATGGTACACAGTTTTTATGTGGTCTCTTATTCAGGTTATTAAATGGGTTAGCCTGGGATACCAGCCCTTTAAATGGGTAGTGTACTGCCACAGCTTTTCAGGATCGAACCCAGTCGTTGGTATCTAGCAAATTTCAACTCTCTTTCTCCTTAGGCCATATAAAATAACTTACTTGATTCTCATCCACCTTTTTCCAAAAAATAGGGGCGGGAGGAGGCATTTTATTTTTATTTTTTACTCATCAGGACACTAGAAAGAGCAGTATCTGGAGCATATTTTCGAGATATTTGGTAAAGGGTCGCTACCGCGCACGCGCGATAGCAATAAAATTCACAGAGGCGGCCTGTAAAAATTGGGACGGGCGGGGATGAGAATCAAGTAAGTTATTTTATATGGCCTTAGTCTTGCTGAATATAAAGAGGTTTGGCACGAAATCTGGATCGTTTCTAAAGCGAGACGGTCGATCAGAGATGAAGTGACGCCCACAGCTTCATTTGGTTGCCATCAAGTTTTTCTCGCTGGCTCGATGCAAATGTTGATGGCTTGTATCCACTAAGATCGTCGCTCGGAAAACGGTAGAGTTTCACTTCCTTTTTCCTTACTGTAGCGACTTGCGCAACCAAAGGCACAACAGCTTGAAGGCATCTCTCAAGTTTTTCGTATTTTGCCCTACAAAATGGCGGCTACCGTTAGTCACGTGATCCAGTCTACCGCCGAAATTGGCCACGCCCCCATAGGCAACCCGTCTGTACTTACATTTGGCTTGCTGCTTGTGGATGTACTTTTGCAGTGCCTGTTGAAGCAGTATCCTCAGCTTAACCTCTGACACCAGTGAGCTAATGGGCTGAGCTTCACTCCTACAACTGCCTCTCTGATTGTGCCACATTTCACCTCCTCTTCAGCGGATGTGGCCACCTGAGGATTATTGATAACAGTTGCAGTACTGTCAGTAGATTCCTTGGTATCATCATTTGACTTGGCCGATTTCTGTTGAGGTATGCTCCTGGTCCAAAATGGATAAAAGTGGATGATTAGCTATATATAATATTATTATTATTCCATTACTTAAAAAATGGCTGACAGAAGCATTAGTCTAAGAGTGGTAGTTTTAGAAGGAGATTTTGCTGGCCTAAGTGCAGCTGCATTTCCCCTCTCACTTTGTGTACAGTTGCAATAAAGTGTACTGAAGCTCCCTGATGCTATGTGGACCACCAAGTCAACAGCTGGTGGTTTCTCTGTCAGCCTCTTTTGGCCAACTGTCTCCTCACAGCCCTGCTATGACAAGAAGGAAACGAAAAAGAGTAGAAGAAAGAGAAAGAGGAAGACCAAGGCCAAGAGCAGTGCTCAGTGTGAACACACAAGTACCAAACGTGACTGCAGCTAAACTACAGTCATCTCCTGCACCTCCAACTGATGCCCACCTTGGCCCTGAAAGTGAGGCCAAGCAGAACAAATGCTCTCCAACATCTACTTCCACCCAAGTCATCGTGGAAAAGGGCATTGATCTCAACTCTTGCTCAAATGTCAGGTATGATAAGAGGGGTAGCTACAGTTCATGGTGTCACTTACTCCATCGATGATAGAGACAGTGATTGGGAAGAGAGTGAAGAGATCTGTCCCCGTGCATTCCCTGCGTCTTAGAGCACCTCCTCATGTGAAAGCTGCGTTACCACCTTCTGATAAGTCTACTAGCTATGATAGTGATGATAGCGACAGTTCCACAGACTCTGACCATCTTGTCATCCCTGACCATGCAACCATCAACTTTTCTACAGTGGATGGCAAGCCTGGTCTACAAGTCAACACCAGATGCACGGGAAGTTGGACCCCCATTGCTGCTTGCACTCGAGCCAAGTTGAAGTCTTAACTTTACCTCTGTTACCTCATCTTTGTAATTATTTTTGTCAGGCTGTTACATATTGTAGCAGACCCTCAGCTGTCAGCTGTAAAGTAATAACAATAATAATTACATCCTAAGTTGGAAAAAAATACAATTAATCTAAATAATGTAATGTAATGTAATTGAACTCAGCCCCAGAACATGCTAGGAACATAATTCAAAGACCAGCAGATAGAGCATAAAAAAACTAAGATTTTCTCTGTTCAAATTTTTTATTTTCACTTTCATTATTGAGTTATAAGCGAAAATGTCCTTATCAAAATATAAAAGCCACAACTATGCTACTGTCCAGGTGGTCTATTGGTTAAGCTCAGTGTCTTCCAAGCTGTGGCAATTGCTCGCGCCGGTTCGAATCTTGCTTGCTCAAACCAATTTTTTTTCCTATGTAGAGGTAGGTAAAGATCGTCATCAACCTGAGGATGAGTATATCTCAAAATCAGAGCCTAGCCTCAGCATTCGATCAGCTTCCAGAAAATGCTAGTGCACCACAGCGCTACTTGCGCACACGTGTGATTAATTGGTTCAGTAGAATTAAACTCTTGAGGTGCTCATGGGCTTTCATCAATATCAAATGACTAGACAAGTGATTTTTTTGCAAACTGAGCTATAGTAGCTACCTACTCAAAGAATGTTGAAGCCACTGAGAATTGAAATAGAATCACTTCCAGAACATGATGCACGAGGACATTTATCTAAAAATAAAATTTGAAACATACTACACAGCTTGCCCCTCTAACGTATCCAGAGTTTTATAGATGGTGGCGTTCAGCAACTCCAGCTCAACAGAAAAAAGCAGTTAGCATGTCCGCATGCTCGATTCATAACATGGTAATGGTCGCCAACCCAACTTAGGATGCGGTTACTTTCTTGTAATAATAATAATAATAATAATAATAATAATAATAATAATAATAATAATAATAATAATACTTATATGAAATTGTAGCCATTATTGGATGTTTCTTGTCATCAGTTATAGTTACTAGCTAATTGTGCACGGACGCAACTCACGCAATAATTATGTTTGAATGGGGTGTCTTTATTTAGTGGAATGGAAGGGTGGAATGGAACAGTGGAATGGTATGGAACGGAATAGTGGGATGACCACACCCACGCAGTGTGTATTGTGACGACCTATATCCATTGTAGTACGGTGGCCGAGAGAGACACACACGCACTATGATTCGACCTTAAGTGATTCGACCGTAATTCATGCCACTATAAGCGATTCGATCCTAAGCGATTCAACCTTAATCGATTCGTTGGTAAGCGATTCGACACTAAGCGACTCAACCTTAAGCGATTCGTTGGCGATTCGACCCTAATCGATTTGTTGGTAAGCGATTCAACCTTAAGCGGTATAAAGCGATTCTTTGGTAAGCTACCTACCGCTTCTGCCTTCATTATTGTCTTCAAACACCAGCCACACCTCTTTTTTGCTAGTTATCCCGCGCGCGCATACGCAGCAAGGGGTGAAGCAATCGGGTTTGTCCGTCGTCAACACGAAAATCGCCAGATCTGATGATCTAGGCATGTGAGTGATTCGTATACGCACAGGGAATCCGTCGGAATCGTCGAATAACTGGCTCCATTATGCCTCTAATCGTTTGATGAAGCCCATGAACGTCGTAAACACTGGCCACGCCTATCAACCATACCCACATTAGGCCATGTGCGCATAACTATTTTGCATATGTAGGTAAAGGTCGTCAACAGGCGATCTGCAGCTACAGATGCAGCCATCAGCGCGCGGGTACACTGTAAACAGAGCTCTAGTTATTTGGGCGGTTCCAGGAACGAATCCGCCTTTTAATATAATATTATAGCTTACAGTCAAATCGCCTGCGGTGGAATTGCTTTCCAAAGAAAATCGCTATAAATCGCTTACGCGGTTAATAAATCGCTTACCAGTCGCATAGCTTACCAAAGAATCGCTTACGAATTAGAAATCGAATTGCTTAAAGATGAATAGCTTACCAACGAATCGCGTAGGATCGAAATCGTTGCCCAATGAATGGCCTAGCGTCGAATCGCTTAAGGTTGAATCGCTCACTTGTGGCTCAATATAGTAAACTGTGCATCATTTAATTTACCAAGTAACCAGTTATATTGGTTATCAATGTTATCAGCCATCAACTTACTTTGCTACTCACATTTGTAGTTGATTCCATGGAATGCTGAGCTACAAAGGGAGCCATTAGCTATTCTTTCAGTTATTGTGACTGGTGTTGTTATGGTTATTAAGGTTTATTTATTGTTTCATGTGGATGTTAAGGTCCATTAGCTATTGTTTCGGTTATTGTGACTGGTATTATTATGGTTATTAGCTGTTTCATGTGGATATTGAGGTTCATTAATGTGGTTATGAACATGTATCAAGTATACACCATTGGTTATATGGTTATTAGGGTTAGTGAATGTTATGAACGTGTGCATGGTGTGGTCTGGGTTTGGGTTTGGGTTTAGGATGGTATATATAGTGCTCAATAACCATCGATAACACTTCACAACCATTGATAACACTCAATAACCATGGATAACCATCCACAACCATAGATAACACTCAATAACCATCGATAACACTCCACAACCTTTGGTAACACTAAATAACCATCAATAACACTCCATAACCATCCACAATCATTGATAACACTCAATACTCGGCCACCGTGGTATTAGCCTAAGGTACTGTCTATGAAGATACACAGGTCGATGCACAGGTGTTCTCGAATCATAAGCGAGCCAGTGGCAATAGTTGAAAAAGAACGAGTACAAACTTATCCAGGCGAAGAACAGAGAACTGTGGGCACAAACTGATGGGTTATTCAGCTTCCATCATTGAATGTTACCTCGTGCTGGTCCCCTCAGTACTTTGTGCAAGAATTTGATGTTGCCTCCCTTCCAGATTGTGCCTCTTTGGGCTTCATTTGTACTAATCTTGTATAATGTCAGGCAAAAATCTATTACTGGTATAGGAGAGACATTGGCACCTGCCCTTCCCAGCCACACCAGATTATCCCCCTCCCCAAGATTATGATTGCTGAAATAAAATACTAGCTACCCTGATCCCGATTTTGCTATCTAGGGTCCTCAGTGCTGGTAATCTCGAGCTCTGCTATTGCACTAAATTATGTTGGTCCCTACATGTACATGTATCACTATAATATGGGGACTCCACTCTCTATAGCTAGCTAGCGACAGGGGGATTGCCCGGAGATCCCATATCACACCGCATACATCAGACATTCGAAGGCTTCATTGATAATATAGGTAGCTACAACTGCTTCACTTTACTGCAGAATTTGAGGAGACTTGTCCCCTTTAATACTGTATTTTCCATGATGCTTTTCATTTGTCTATTTAACTTCACGCAAAAGAGCCATGGAGTCTGAGCTTTAATTTATTGAACATCAATATTGTTTAAACGAAGTTACTAGTCTAATAATGATAGCTACCTGCTCTACAATGCATGCCATTGTAAATTAACAAGCAGTGCTAGTGGAGCAATAATAATAATTAACAACTGTAGCTATTTCAAATTATGATCAACTTTCATCACAGGAACAAGCTCGGTGGGCGTGGTCATTCCACTATTCCATTCCACCGTTCCATTCCGCTCAACAAAGACACCCATTTGAATGGGGTTTAGTCGGAAATGCGAATGAACGTTTATAATCATTTCCAAATGTAGCTAAACCGTGAAAGTCCAATTTCAAGGTTTGAAGACCAGAAACTCGAACGAAGCTGCAGTGGCGTGTCCGGGGGAGGGGGGCGGGTGCTCGAGCACCCCCTCAGCTTTGGCACAACAGCCAGATCAGTAGTGTACTGATAATCGAAATTGGTAGCCAGAACGAACAATGAACTTACTGGCCTCTAAAATTCGCTCTCTGACCAGCTCTTTCTTATTGCTACTTGGCCAAAACAGCCTTCTTTGTCAGCCATCTATCTTCTAGAACGTGTTAGCGAGGGGCGTGGCTTTAAAATTTTGTGCGCGAATTTCGCGCGCGATTGTTTTAGCACCTCCCTCCTTCAAGTCCTGGACACGCCACTTACCCCGCGCGCATGTACATAATTTAGCATAAAACTGAAGAAATTTTCTTGCTGTACCAAGGGAGATTTTTATGCCAATCCCTGCTTGCTGCATCAAGGGAAAATTTTATGCCAAGTCTGCCTTGCTGTACAGCAAGGGAGGCCTTTATGCCGGTGATGTTGGCATAAATTACCTCATGTATACGACTTAGCTTATTCTATTAAAGGGGAAATTTTATGCCAAGGTAATTAACTCATAATCAAAGGAGCATCCTCAACCTGGGTATAGGTATGTAGCCATTTGGCATAAAATTTAGCGCTTCAAGTACTGGCAAACTAGCCCGCCAAAAACCCAAACCCAAACCCAGCCCTAGTCCGCTTAGCCAACCCAGCTCGCCGCTGCTGGATGTCATTTTTTTTGCCACCTTTATACACCTTATCACTATAATACTAACCCTTCGTCAATAACCATAGCCTAAACCCAAACCCCTCGTCACTAACCGATTACCAAAACCCAACCCCCTGCTACTAGTCTCACTAGCTATCTAGCGCTCAGTATTATAGAGCCCAACCCCCTTAAAGTACGGTAGACACAGCGTAATAATTATTCAGTTAATTTGGAGATAATTATGTGAATATTGAGGAGAAGGCTGAGTAAATGCTCATACACGATCCATTATTGTACTATAGCTACAAATTTGGATAAGTTGGCATAAAGCATTTTCATTGTGAAGTAACACTATGGTAAAATTTTATGCCAAATAGCTACATACCTATATATACCCAGGTTGAGGATGCTCCTTTAATTATGATAGTTAATTACCTTGGCATAAAATTTCCCCTTTAATAGAATAAGCTAAGTCGTATACATGAGATAATTTTATGCCAAGATCACTGGCATAAAGACCTCCCTTGCTGTACAGCAAGGCAGACTTGGCATAAAATTTTCCCTTGATGCAGCAAGCAGGGATTGACATAAAAATCTCCCTTAGTACAGCAAGATAAAAATTCCTATTTTATGCCATTGTCTGCATGACCAAGCACAACCAATCGGTAGATATCGCTGAAAACTGGGTTGTACGGGCTTCGAATGCTACAAATCATGAATATTCTGATCAGCATGCCTGTGGTTCATCGAAACTTCGTTATGTACAGATAATCCTAAATTATTAGATTATTGGTGCGTGGTTATGACGCAATCACGCGCGTGTATTAATAATGCATGCATGTATAATAATATACGCGGTATGGATGGGAGAGGGTGGAGGGGTTGCCAATGATTAGCAAGATTAGTCTCTAGGATTTGTCTATGAAAGGGGGGAAATGGTGATTGGCAGCAGCGACAACAGCGGTGGTGTAGTGGTTGGGGTTCTTGTGTGTGGAACAGAATGTAGCGGGTTCAAATCTCGCTTTATGCTTATTTTTTATTCTTTTCACTTGTTGAAATTTTTCTAAGTTCTCGTAGGATGTCTGTACATAACGAGATTAGTGGTTTATCGACCACACCCACTCTTTTAGCATGCTGATAAGACTGCGCATGCTCAAGCTCAGTGTTGGAAAGGTTCGTCAGGTCACTATGCTGCAGAGTACCGTATAGCGGGAAATTTTCGTTGGTGCTAATTTTCGTATGATTGGCCAAAACACCCTTAGAATAAATTTTCGTATTTTTTAATTTCGTATGCTTGCTGCGGGACATTGCGCGCATGCGCAGCTGGTAGCGCTCGCACTTACGTGCGGTATACGGTAACGCTAGCATCACTGGCTTCCATGATCGTAATCGACGCCGATAGCGGTCCACTGGGATCAGAAAGGTCACTTCGTTTCAACACCTTGGCAAAGAATCGATAAAGAGACATCGTTCAGTGAGCTAGTCTTGCATTTAGCACATGCCGCTAGCGACCGCTTGTGGCTGTGGTAGGCGTATAGGTCAAAGGTCACGCGTGAAAGGAAAAAAATTTCGTACGTTCAAATTTTCGCAGTTTTTATTTTCGTATAAGGGATGGAGCATACGAAAATTAGCACCATACAAAAATTTCCCGCTATACGGTACTACGCTACTGTAGCAGTGGCTACAGAGCGCGCGGGGTATGAGCTCTACAGTGCTCTGGTTCATCAATTTGAGCAGGGCCAATTTCGAAAACTCAAAGATAGTGAATCGTCAAGATTTCAGAAGCTATTGGTGTTTATGTTTGCTTTCTGTTCGTGTATTAAGTCAATGGAGTTAAAATGTTATACTTGGCCCTATGAATCGAAAGGCTGAGAAGCCTGCTAGTGCTGAGTCAAGTGATTGTGATTTGGATGTGTCTGAGTGTCTTTGCCTCGACGTTCAGCTGCGTGAGAATGTACCTGGTGTAGCTAGAGATCGAGACCCATGATGAAAGCTTTTGGGTGCCAGTTTCCCATCGAACTCGTTCCCGCCTGAAGTCATCTACCTGAATTCTGTGCTATGTTTATTACCTATGAACAGTACCCTTCTGGAATTTAATTTTTAATTTACTATAGGGTCGTTGTATCTATTGTGGTGTGTTATTCAAATCAATAATAATAATAATAATAATAGAGAGAGACTCATAAGCTGTCGTTTCGCTTGTTTATTGTTTATTGTTTTCCTTAGCAAAAACTGAGGCAGAAAAGTGCAATAGCTAGCTACTTATCGGCGCGCACAAATTATTGACAGCGGCATATTTGCTTCTGATTTTTGTGATCCCCAGTGCAGGTATCACGAGAGCTACTACCTGTACAAAGAACATGGATACTGTATATAGTGTGCCACAATGGCTCCGTGATAGAATGGCCATAGGGAGGCGCGCGCAACATCGGCGCAAAAATGGTATAATGTGCATGTACTAATATACGCAGTATGGATGGGAGGGGTTGGGGATGGGTTGCCAATGATTAGCATGCAGGGTTAGTCTCTAGGGTTTGTCTACGAAAGGGAGGAAATAATATTGGCAACAGCGACAACAGCGGTGGTGCAGTGGTTGGGGCTCTTGCGTATGGAATAGAATGTAGCTAGCGGGTTCAAATCTCGCTTTATGCTTTGATTTTTTTCTTGTGGACATTTTTTCTAAGTTCTCATAGGGCCATTCCAGCACAGAGCCAATTATATTATAATATTATAGCACGTTACAGATAGCTACCAACTCAGTTTTTTTGTTATTCGTGCATATGAACTTTGACTGTGTGTGGGTGCAATTCAACAATGGATGATACTTATATTATTTATATCATATAGCTACATTTTATCCTGAAAGTGATGGCAAGAAACATCTGACACTATACGGATGATACTAAATTATACTGTATACAGAAAGTGATGACATGAAACATCCGACAATGGATGATTATTGTACCACATAAGTTTCATCCAGTAACTGATGACAAAAAGCATCCAATAATGGAAGGAGAAGGCCATATCCAATATTGGATTAACAGAATCATCCAATATTGGATGATTATAGGTGACATCAGCCTCTCCATTTAAAGAGAGTCATGCAATAAAATCATCCAAACGTGGATAGTTAACCCTCGGCGCATGCGCCGTACGATTACGGTAGTCGTTCTGTGTGTCTGTCTGTTTGTCTGTTATCACGCTAGCTGCTACATACCTCGTTTGCAAGTCCATTTTTCGGTGTTGCAAGCCGGGTTCCTTATGACGTTCCAAACGTATGATTTGTGTGGATTTCGCCGAAAACGCTTCGTTCGCCAGTTTTGGCGTCATTTGCTGATTCTAAGCTTCTTGACTTTTCCAGGCCACCGCTGGTATGCCTCTACGTATAAATAGAACATTGTATGTCATGCGCTATATACGGTAAGTTTATAATTAGCTAATCCTCGGTGCATGCGCAGTAGGATAATCGTTGACGCTGGTCACCGCCGCCGCTTCTCGCTGGCAAACTTCGACAGATGAAGCTTGAGCTGACGATTGTGGCTTCCTTTAAGGGTATGTACGGTTAGCTATACTTGTAGATCCAACAAGATGACTAGCTCATCACTGATTGGAGCACCGTGGCAGCAGCTCAGTGGGCATGACAGTCATTTGCTTTTGTATGCAATGTCTAGAGTGCCGGCAAATTTATGTACAAATTTATATTGCCATATGCAGGAGGGGGCGGGGACTAGGGCTACGTAAGAGTGCAGTATTATATATGGACTTACCGGCACTATAACGCTTAAATTGCGGTACCAGTGTCATAAAATTTTGGGGACCCCATGAAAGTGGGAACCCCGGGTCCCTATTTTCATTATGATTTTGGGGACCCTTCCGTGAATTTGGGGACCCCCAAGTATAATCGAGTATAATTCGATATTCATAGTAGAATGCGAAGAATCAGCGGTTGCCATGAGTTTACTTGGTTCAGCGGAGCTCATAATTATTGTTCGGAGTAGTTAGTGGCTAGCTAGAAACAGTATGGCTAGCTTGTTTAAAAGGCAGTGCACTCGTATGGAAGTATCGATTTAGCGATCTTATGGTAAAGGTCGTCAGCGCTTTGCACGCAATTGCATGCAGACTGAAAACCATAATTGCCAAGTTTACAAGAAGAGAGACCGGAAAATATAATTAATGCGCGCGAAATTTTACGGACCACGCCCACTTTTGGGAGACCACACCCACTTTGGGGCGATTATGTACTGTCACACCCACTATACATCGAGATATACGGACTGAAATTCGATAATATACTGAGTTTATGCTTGTGCCACACCTCCATTTGTGCAATCGAGCTGGATTCCGGGACAATGCTGCAAAATCAGGTAAACCGGGACACAACCGGGACATAGGGCCAAAATCCGGGACTGTCCCGGCCAAACCGGGACACTTGGCAACTATGGAAAACCCAATCTATTTTTCACTCTTTAGACAAACTTAGCTCAAATTTTTATAAAGTTTATGACTGTGCCAGGGTAGCTCTTGTGTATAAATTTACTCAGGCTTGTTAGCTACATACTGCTTGTTGGGAGATATAATATTATAGTTAGAAACATAAAAGTGAGTCATGGCCAGATATCATTCATTCTATGGGGTGTCAAAATTCATTATAATTGGCAGGCATTTAGAAAAGTCTGGGGATTACAAAAGTAGTGGACATTTACGTAAATCACAGTGGAAATTTGACATGAATCACAGTAAAGACTAGTCTCGTGCCCAGCCTCTTTATCGCACGCGGAAAAAGAGTCTGGTGAAACGTGTATTCAATTTAGCTGCTTGGAAGTGAGTTGGAACAAGTACACTCTTACAAGTACTTGGGAGTACTTCTCACAAGTGACCTGTCTTGGTCCCCTCATGTCACTAATATATGCACCAAAGCACGTAAAGTACTTGGTCTTCTGTACAGGAGATTTTATGGTTCAACCTCTCAGGACTCACTGAAGCAGCTATATCTGTCATTAGTCAGACCGCACTTGGAATATGCCTGTCAAGTCTGGGATCCCCACCTAGCAGGAGACAAGAAGGCTATTGAATCTGTACAAAAGTTTGCATTGAAACTAGCAACCGCAAAGTGGGACAAGAGCTACAACGAACTGCTGGATCTTGCTGAGCTAAAACCTCTCGAGGACAGACGTGCTGAGCTCAAGCTGGGATTGCTTTACAAGATTTTGAATGACCTGTGCTTCTTTCCAGACGGATCATGGGAATTTCGCAACCATTGGTCAAGTAGAACTGCTCACCCCAAGCAACTTGCTGTTCAATTTGCGCACACTAACTCCTATTTTTATTCTTTTTTTCCCCACACTTCCTCCACCTGGAACACACTAGACAGTGCTTGTGTCTTAAGTGACTCATATTCATCTTTTATGCATAACCTAAGACGTTAGTATCTGTATCGTCATCTTCTCTGTAACCCACACTAGCTGGGTGCACTCGTTTAGTTTTATATACTACTGTGCATCCTATGCAAGCAGCATAAAGTATTATATTATACACTAATATACACTAAGTAGAAATTACAACCTAAGATAAAAGAATATGTGAACGTGTAATGTAATGTAATTAATGTAATGTAATGTAATGTAATGTAAATAATTCATTCGAAGCACAGGAAAAGGTATTATGCAATAATTTTTATATCAGCATGTAGAGTGGATCAAAAATAATAATTGAATCGTCTCAGATTTTTGATTTTCACTTTCAGTTTTGAAATACGAGTCATAGTAGTTTCTGACCACTAAAGTATGAAGGAAATGACTACTGTCCAGATGGTGCAATGGTTAAGCTCAGTGTCTGCCAACCAGTATCAAATGCGTGCACTGGTTCGAATCCCACCCGGGGCCAATGTTTTTCCATCTTTTTTTCACTGCCAGTGATGCTGGGAAGACAGTCTATATACACCAACAACATTCCATGGGCAATGCTCCTTACGTTGGATCTAGACTAGGGGATGATTATGTATACAAGCCCCAAGTCACTCTCAGATATATGTTACGTATTAGTATTATGACATTACAGTGGGCATAGTAGCTAATCAATGTATGTTTGCAACTTGAGATTTTCTGCCTTGACCTATTGTAGCAGACATGTATGATAGAAAATGGTGACATACCGTTAACTAATTACTGCTTGATAAAATTCTTTTATCTTAGGTTGTGGTTTAGCTTGTTACAACCTAAGATAAAAGAATATATGAGCGTGTAATGTATTGTAATTAATGTAATGTAATGTAATGTAATGTAATGTAATGTAAATAATGCATTCGAAGCACAGGAAAAGGTATTGTGCAATAATTTTTATATCAGCATGTAGAGTGAATCAAAAATAATAATTCAATCGTCTCAGATTTTTGATTTTCACTTTCAATTTTGAAATAAGAGTCGTAGTAGTTTCTAACCACTAAAGTATGAAGGAAATGACTACTGTCCAGATGGTGCAATGGTTAAGCTCAGTGTCTGCCAACCAGTGTCAAATGCGTGCACTGGTTCGAATCCCACCCGGGGCCAATTTTTTTCCATCTTTTTTTCCACTGCCAGTGATGCTAGGAAGGCAGTTGACATACACCAACAACATTCCATGGGCAATGCTCCTTACGTTGGATCTAGATTAGGGGATGATTACGTATACAAGCCCCAAGTCACTCTCAGATATGTTACGCATTAGTATTATAGTAATCAATATTTGCAACTTGAGATTTTCTGCCTTACCACATACCTGACCTATTGTAGCAGGCATGTATGATAGAAAATGGTGACATACCGTTAACTAATTACTGCTTGATAAAATTCTTTTATCTTAGGTTGTGGTTTAGCTTGAAAAAAAAAAAGATTTATATAATTAATTAATGTTTGGGGGGTTTGGGAGCACTTGGGGAGATATTTTTTACATGGGCACGCAGAATGGGTCGAAACTAGAGATTTGACCCTGGGGAATTTTGATTCACGCCTTAGAATTAAAGTTACGGCCCTTTGAAGTTACCCCATATGTTTGTATAGGAAGCCATGCATTTGCAATGTTTTCCGCCCACGCGCTACGTGAGGGGCGGGGCCACGCGCGCACATTAACGTGACGACCGTTACCCACTTTGATCAAAATTGATGTACAGTGGAACCCCTCTATAACGGCCACCATTGGGGAATGAGGTAGTGGCCTTTATAGAGGGGTGGCCTTAACTCAGGGGTTTTTTCCATAAATTGATAAAACAACAACACAACTTGAATTATGCAATAAAATATTAATCTCAGATGGCCTATTGTAAACTGTACTGACTGATGATTATTAATAAAAAAAAGTAGGTGGAGCTGGCCGTAGTATGAGATCATGCGCACTAATGATCGTTAAAGTGGGTGGAGCTGGCCGGTGACGACCTTTACCTTGGCTAAAGTGGGTGGAGCTGGCCGTAGTGCGAGGTCAATACGTATTGGCGAGCATCATTTGGGGCCACAATACGTGGCCGTTGTACGGAGTAGAGGGGTGGCCGCCAACCAGGGGTTTCTTAAGTACTATCTTATATGGAGATGCAATCGGGACCAAGGTGAGTGGCCGTTATAGACAGGGCGGCCGCCCATCAGGGGTGGCCGTTAAGAGGGGTTCCACTGTATAAGCTGCCTGCTTGCATTGTATGGCTCTACTATGCATCCAGCTCAACTATGTGGCGGTTTTCGAACATTTTTATTTTTCTGCTTAGTGTTCTGGTCGCCTTGAACAAAAAAAAAAAAGAAAAAAAAAAAATTTGGTTCCGCGCGGTGAGATTGGCCGCGTCCAATCAGATTGCAGAACGGTGCCACGTCGTCATCAAGAAAAGATTGCGATGCTTCACCGTGTACTTTGTACTTTACTTGTAGGAGATGGCTACATGTAGTTGTTGGACAGCGAAACTGACATTCAGCAAGCGATCATCGAAACTATCCCACGTTTGAATCATGCTAGTGTCTGTGAAGTTTAGGCGAAAGTGGTAAGCTACATTTTAGCCAGAAAGAATGTGTTTATCTCTCTTAGTCTACCAGGAGAAATTTTTTCCTGTGTTTGAAAGCTTACCGCCGTCCTTTTGGGTACAAATCAGGCAACGAGACAAGCATAGCACTCGGACTCCACTGTCCAAGGATCCCGCTGGCGCCATAGCCTGCGGTAGGTGCTTTTCAAACACTTTGCGCGAATAATAATATTAAACAGTGATTGCGCCATCGCTTATAATGACATTCATTGTGCCCGTGTCAGAATACGTCACGTACGTATGGAACCAAAATTGAATACGCGTTTCACCAGACTCTTTTTCCGCGTGCGATAAAGAGGCTGGGCACGAGACTAAGTAAAGATATTGATTTTAGAGATGCTACAACTGTGGGGATTTATGAGAGTATATATAAATTATATATAATATATTATATATATTTACATAAATCTTACTGGTAGTAGATATTGTGTAAATTGCAGCAGATATTTACACAGTTTATGACAAATTCTGTAGTGGCAGACATTTAGTGATGTTGCAGGAATTTACGAAAGTGATACAACTCGACGTTATAACATACACCGACGTAGATATATCCAAATCTTCAGTTTCCTTCTTTATCCTCGCAAGAACTTTTTGTGATGCTGCTAGCTACACAGATATTCTCCTTTTATAAGAAAAACGTAATTAACCATTAGTTACTTCCTTGTGCAGAATATCAATATTAATAGCTATATGCATGCTTCATTTGAGTTTGTTCATTTGGAGGAAATAACTGGAATCTATATAGGTACACTCCTAAGGTACATATTAAGCTATGTATGGTTCATTAAATTTTGAGTATATTCATTTGGCTTTAAGTGCATGGCACAATAATAATTATTATCATCGTATATTGAAATCATGTTACTTCTTTATCAGATAATTTTGCGATGTGATTTCACAACCAGTTACTGCATACTCCCAACCAATAATTATTTTGTATTTACAGGTAGCACATAGTAAGTACTAGCTAATGGTGGAAGTGTACTATAGATTCTTCAAGTGACTAATCACATGCAGATAATAGTATAACACTTACTCAGGTATTGGAATTAATGCAGCCACTAGCTATAGGATTGTACTACAGTTAATAATGCATGTGACTGTTTATTTGGGAGTATACTAATCAGAGAACCGATCGTCATTCAGCATGAATTTATATCAGTATTGTATGTACAGGTGCTTAATACCACCATTTCAATGGAGGCATTCAGGTTGAGGATTATCAGATTCATGGTCACCTAGCTCTAACTAAAGGGGGGGCGGGTGGGGGGGACTTGACTGAAGGAAATTTCTGTATAGCTACTGTACATGACTATCTTAGGTCCTTTTAAGTAATAGATTACAGATTTAAGTAGATCCCTACTGCACATGCCATGCCTATTCAAATTAGTGAAGATGATTAATATTAATGAAGATGATATCCCACGTACCTACGACATTGTATACTCTTGTACTACTGTAACAACAAGCAGGGTATAACTGTGATATAATAAAAAAAAATTATTATTCCTCCCTGAGATGTACAGGGAATATTATTATGGCTATTGTTTTGACTAATCAGAGCCACTATTTTAGTTCACACAAGTAGTCACATCATCTGATACCTAATACATTGCGTGTGCACCAGCAATAATATTGTGGTCCATGGTTGCATCCATTGTCTGTCATATGATCATTTACTTTGCTGGTTTGTTTACTGTGTACAATTATTGTTGCTAAGTCAGAACGGTGGTTTCCATGCATGTACTAGCTAGACTATGGTGCGTGTGATTTTTAGCCAATCAGGAGAAGTATGATATTAATAGTTATAGTATGGTTGTCAGGGATTTATGCCTTCGGATACTGCCATAAATCCCTGTGCTATAACTATGGCAAACTATTAAAACAAACTAGAAAATTTTCTGCTTTTAATGCATACCATTGTTAACAATTAATAATCATTACTAAATTCCTGTTGCGCAAGTTCCTTAAGTTATTACAAACAATAATTATTGATACCGACTGTACGTGGCACAGGTATAACTTGGGAGGATTCAAAACATTAACCACATCCATTTATTCAATGACAAAATAAATCATGGGTATTACCATCCATGCATATCTGAAACATTAAGCTAGTTGCTAATCGTTAATCACTGTGAGTCTCATTGACTGATATTTTTTCTCTCTTACATAATAAGCATAGACTAAATGTATGCTATATTGACAATTATGTATAAGAGTGGTATGTAGGAAGAGTAAATCGAATCAAACTATGATATTTTCCCACATACCAGCATGTTAAAAATAGAAGGGTGTCTAAATATAAGATGGGATGAGCATTCGTGAAAACCCGCACAAGTGAGTGTGGTTTCATGCAGAGATCCCTTGTGGATGTGCCATGTCAATGGGTGTATGCAGTAAGTAATTAACCATGTAGTCTATAATATACCGTACCCTCGCAAAAGAGGGCCCATGGGCGGTGCACCTTACATTGGGCCAAAATTGGGGGGTGGGCCGATATTCGAGGTATCAGTATCGCGTTTATACTCGAAAGAGCGCCCAGGTAAGTTACCCACGCTAGCTTCATACTTAAATAGAAGCAGCGGCTACTATTGATTTTCGCCTTATTCAAGCACGGTTACCAACCCAGAGCAAGAGCGGCCGCGATATTTCACCGTGTGTCATTGAGTGCAGCCGTATTCAGTGGGCGTGGCTACGATCGCTTGCCGTGTACGATCGTTTATTTGTGCCAAAACGTGGCATAAAGTCAGCTAGGCTTAGTTTTACGGCTGTTTAGCACGTTACTTATCGATCTTACATAGATTATTCGAAGTATAGTCCAGCCATTTCATGCATTTGAGCTGCGCTTTCAAGGGCAGCTACGCATGGGCGCATATTCGAGTAAACACTAGACCTTAGCAGGAAATTGAGCCCAAAGTGGGGGGTGGGCCGACATTCCGTAGTGGGCCCTCTTTCGCGAGGGTACGGTAATATAATTATAATATCCTAATCAACATCAACAAAGTACCGCAACAAGTTAATATAAAATGGACGGAATTTTAGGTTAGGCCCAGGATAAGTATCAAAAATCGTAACTGCAGTTTACACGTACAGCTAATACTATAGGACATGCACCCTTTAATAAAGAGCATCTTTGGTTCCATTAGTGTTGATCCTTATATAGTCAGATTCTGCTGTAGTATAGGAAGCAGTGACCTTGATACTGTATATTGTGTAGAAATTATTGCCGGGAGAAAAATTTCACTAATTTTATCACCTGCTCTGATTGACAAAAAGTTTCTCATACTAATTTTTGCCCTATGATCAACTTTGAATTTGAGTACATGAAGATTTCCTTTGAATATTAATGTGCATGTCTATATAGTACTTTCTTCTTCCAAACATTAGTATAATATACTTGCTGCAAAATTCATTATGCATTACTCTAGCAAGCCAGCTAGTCATGCTCATTGTAAACCACAGGAAGTGGGCAATAATGATACTCACACATATTGAATAATGGATAATGACCGCCTGCATGGCTGGATGCTCTCCAGCCACAGGAGAGGATGGGAAAAATGTATAAGTTATGGTGGCCTTAAGGATGCCATGAATCACATTAGTACTACAGGTGTAAGTTTTGGAAATTCGAATCTTTCAAGTACATACATGGTACGTAGTTCATATCTGTGATTTGTGATGTAATGTGTTTTAGCTGATAATTAAATCAGATGTGACTTATGGTAATAACAACTATTAATTTTATCACTATTAATTTTCTGGACAGTCATAGTGAAAAAAAAAATCTTTTTTGTACCATGTGTAATATCAGAGACTCTTTAATCAAGAAAGGCAATACTAGAGCAAGACACGAATTTTGATTGAATTTGAGAATGTCTCATTAATTTGTATGATAATAAAGCCTTTCCCTTAATTCTCATGTACATTTCCTTTTAGTTAATTTAATAGGAGAAAATTTTATATGCTTTGAGAGATTTCAGGGTACAAATATCTATGTAGTGAGCAGTGAGCAGGAATTTTTAGGATAGGGAAATAATACCCAATGCATCTTTCCTTGTATTGAACTATGAAGAACACTGTTACCTAGATGCATACCTTAAGGACACTTTTGTTTTCAGGTACTAAATTTAGCAAGATATTAACAATTTGCCTAATCTTCGCTAAGAAGTATACAGTGGATATTAAGTCTATCAACATTTTCATATAAATGGAACATTAATTTTGAACAATTGCTAAAATTAGTACCCATTAAATGCACTATTTTTGAAATTTAAAATTAAAATTCATAGCCCAAGGTGGAATTTGTGGTGTATGGTACATTAGTTATCTGATTTTCCACAATACCATAACATTATTATTGTATAATATATTTCTAGCAGTAATGCTTAAGCAAATTAATACCTGTTGTGCATGCCTGCGATTTCCGTTTATGATGGTTAATATCCGTTAAAGTACCACATTATTTTAATGATATTCAGAGCCAATAATGAAAACATAATTTATACAGAATCTACATACTATATATACAGTACCAAATTAAATTCTTATTGTGAATGCAATGAAGAAGGTTGATGTAATCCACGTGTCGGGAGGATTCGAAACATTAACCGTTAAATTACAATAAATTAAATAGCATGCATTGCCAAGCACACGTACATTGGTGATTCAATTGATACTTCCCTCATACTATATATCTTTACAATGTCATACATCTAGTGTATGACATTGTGGTAAAAATTACACAACACACAATATCTGATTCTGTTATATACCTGGGAATATATACCGTAACAGAACGAGAAGCCTGTCTTTGTTCTTGATAGCCCACTGTTGGCATAATTATTGTTCTCCTCAGTGGTATTGAACCCTTCCTTGACGTAAATTATTTATTTATTCAATAGGAGCAAACTTTATGCTTTGTGTTTACAAAGATCTGGTGAGCACTAAGCAGCACTTTCTTAGGGGTAATAATATATTTTAAACCATCTTTCTTTATTTTGTATCAAAAAACACTGTTATCCAAATGTTTGCGGGTACTAAATTTAGCAAATTTAGAGATTTGCCCTGATTTTCGCTAAAAAGTGTACTGTGAATTGAAATTTTAATTTGATATAAATGGAATGTTAATTTTGAACAATTGCTAAAATTAGTATCCATTAAAATTAATGTACTATTTTTTTGAAATCCACCAAAATATTTGTGGTTATGGTATACATGTGGCACATTAGTTCTACTATCTGATTTTCATAATACCATTATTATTGTACATTTCTTGCAGTAATGCCTAAGTAAATGCTTGTCGTGCATGCCTGCATTTTCCGGGTGTTAAAAAATAATAGTGATGGTTAATATCCGTTAAAGTATCCATTATTTTAGTGATATTCATAGCCAATTAAAAAGTATAATTTAAACTGAATGTACATTCCATATATACTAGCAATACCAAATTAAATTCCTATCGTGCATGCAATGAAGAAGGTTGGCACCCATTATGTAATCCACGTGTAACTTGGGAGGATTCGAAACATTAACTGTCAAACTTAATTACTAACAATAATAGCATGCAATCACATGTAACATTGGTAAATATTATAATAAACCTTGATTCGATTGAGACTTCCCCCATACCACCCTTACATGTATCTAGTGTATGATACTGTGGTAAAATTTACATCTGCCATCACAACACACGTACGAATGGACATTGGCCCTGGATCAACCAACTGCAACGGTATATATTTGACTGACAGTACTTGGAGTGTGCAAGAAAGGTCCAAACTACTTCCAAACTCTTTACCGAGTTCCCCTACATCATAATATTATGGTATCTTGGTTGATGGTGAGTTACATAATATTATGTGGTTTGTGGGAGATAATACGGTCTTTTAAATTAGAGGTTCACGAAGAGGTTCATTCTCGAGTAATTTCGATGTACAGTAAGCACAAAATTGTTACTAGGAGAGTATTCTGGACTGATATGCTGAATTATAATTCGTTGTATCATGGAAGCCATATAGATCAAAAGCAAAAACACAGACCACAGGCAGAACTTTAGAACATGATACAAGCTAAGCTGCATAAAGCATAAGTAATAGTTATTTACTACTGAATATGGGGGTAGACACTTGGGGGGTGGGGGGGGGGGGGGGGGCTTTGGGGGCTTTGGGGCTGAAGATCCCCCCCACAATTATCAAAATTATTGGCTTTTATCAGTCTAAAACCTCTAAAATTGTAATTTTACACTACCAAAAATTGATGATAATTTCTCCTCAAAAGTGAATTTTTAAACAAATGGAATGTTATTTTGAGCAATTGCTAAAATTAGTAATGTTATTAATTTTTGAAATCCACCAAAATTTCTATTATAGCCCTAAGATGGAATTTGTGGTTATGGTGTGTGGCATATTAGTTCTAATATCTGATTTCATAATACCATTATTTTTGCTGTAATGCCTAAGTAAATCCTTGTAGCGCATGCCTACGTTTTCCGAGTGTTAAATAGTGATTGTATCTGTTAAAGTATCCATTATTTTAATGATATTCATAGCCAATCAAAACGTATAATAATCTATATACCATAATAATTATATAATACCAAATTAAATTCCTATCATGCATGCAATAAGGAAGGATACTCATTATGTAATCCACGTGTAACTTGGGAGAATTCGAAACATTAACAGTCAAATTTAATTACTAACAATAATAGCATACAAGCACATGTAACATTGGTAAAATACCTTGATTCGATTGAGAGTTCCCCCATACCACCCTTACATAAATCTAGTGTATGATAATATTATTGTGGTAAATTTACTTCATTCTGCCATCACAACACACGATATCTGTTATATAACATTAAATTTGGTAATAGCAAGAGTATATAAGAGGAGGAAAGAGAGTGTCCTACTCTGTATTGCTGTGTGCAAACACCCTTTGCCATATTATAGAGGTCAATGTGCATGGTCAGCACTACATAAAGGGTGCATGACCACCCATGGCCATAGTATTTTATTGCTCACTAGACCAGTATCGCGTGTGCAAGTACAAGTATTATTATGTCAGATGTTTATGGTAAGTTTGTGTGTAATTTCACCTCTGTACTTGGCAAAGGGTGTTTGCACACAGCTTTAGGAAGTAGGATACTCTCCTTCCTTGACAGCCCACTATTTTGCTTTGTCCCAAAATGTCTTGGCTAGGTATGTACCGTATCCTCCCGAAAATAAGCCCCCCCTTTTTCAGCAGTAGACATGACCTAGACTGGGGAGGGGGCTTATTTTCGAATATGCACTTTCCCTCGAATATAAGCCCCCCCCCCCCCCCCCCCCCCTTAGCCACCATTGTTGGTCACGTACCACGGGAAATATCCAGAGTTTGCTAGGGTTTTTTTTTCTCCAAAAGAGCGGCAGCGAGATGACCTGTCAAGTAGACGGCAACACGAGGATCGGCGGTGAGAAAAGGACTTGTCAGTCCGTGTGTGTACGTCTTTAGAGGAAAGTAAAAGCATCTTGACTGGCTCATAAGTGTCTTCGCCAAGCTAGAAGTGCCATCATAACAGAATGACTTCAAAACAGGCTTTTCTAAAGCCACCATCATCTTTGTACTCGTAGTCAATTGAAGGGCGGGGTTACGTACGTACGTACCTGCTCGCGCGCGTATAATATGTGCAGTCTACTTGGTGGGAGGGGGGCTTATAATAGAGGCAAACATACCTGTGCAAGAACTTGAAGGTCAAAGAGGGGAGGGGGCTTATTTTCGAAGGGGGCTTATTTTCGGGAGGATACGGTACTACACATAATACTTATAGAAGTTAGAATATGGTAGTTAGAACCATAGATAATTAAGACTGCGTAACCAGTCTTAATTATCTATGTTAGAATATGGCTGGCAGAACTTTAGAACATGACACAATCCACATAAGCATAGGTAATAGTTATTTTACCACTGAAATGCACTCGACAGTTACTATGCAATCACTCGGGCTTCTCCCACGTGGTTTACTATTATAGTAACTGTCTCGTCTTGACTGAGTAGAGTGGTTGAGAAAATGAGATGGCCAACCACTGTCAAAAGTACAGACTAAAGTATTTAGTCTATAATAATTATGTTGAGAAATGTACAAATAGGAAATGTACACGAGAAGGAAAATCCTATATTATTTATTATAATTTAAATTTTATACTTTGCGTTAGAGAGATTTTCAGGGTACCATTGCAAATTAGATCTGATGAGCACTAAGCATGAGCTTTTAGGGAAGGAAATAATGCCTAAAGCATGCATATGTCCTTGTATCAAAGAATACTGTTACACAAATCCATACCTTAAGGACACTTTTTTGTTCGTGGGTACTAAATTTAGTGGAGTTAGTGATTTGCCCTATTTCGCTAAACACCATTAAAATTTTGAAAAAGTGCTAAAATTAGTACCCATAAAGCCGATATCGACTAAAATTTAAAATTAGCCCGTTGAAATCTAAAATTAGTACTTACAAAATTCATAGCCTGAGGGTGGAATTAGTGGTTGTAGTGTGTGGCATGTTAGTTCTATCTTTAGCTACTGACTTTCCATAATATTATCTTAATTGTATTATTTCTATACTTCTTTTGGATGCCTACATTTTCCGGTTTCAACAATAGTTAATATCCGTTAAAGTGTCACATTATTTTAATGATATTCATAGCCAATTAAAATATATAATTTATACTGAAACTATTATGCAATATATACAATACCAGATTAAATTTAATTCCTATCACGTGTGCCTTGAAGAATGTTGATACCCACGTGTAACTTGGGAGGATTCGAAACATTAACCGTCAAATTATTATAATATTATTATTGTTAAATACCTTGATTCGATTGAGACTTCCTTAGTACATGTATCCAGTATTATGATTAGTAAAATTGGTTGATATTTCATATAAGAGTCACGAAATATGCAAAGTCAGCATTTACGCACTGTATATATATGTATTGTGATATGGTATCTTGGTGTCGTTGGTGCCTCTGGTGCCCTTGGTGCCCTTGGTGCCCCTGGTGTCGTTGGTGCCTCTGGTGCCTCTGGTGCCCTTGGTGCCCCTGGTGTCGTTGGTGCCTCTGGTGCCTCTGGTGCCTCTGGTGCCCTTGGTGCCCCTGGTGTCGTTGGTGCCTGAGGTGCCTCTGGTGCCCTTGGTGCCCCTGGTGTCGTTGGTGCCTCTGGTGCCTCTGGTGCCCTTGGTGCCCCTGGTGTCGTTGGTGCCTCTGGTGCCTCTGGTGCCCTTGGTGCCCCTGGTGTCGTTGGTGCCTCTGGTGCCCTTGGTGCCCTTGGTGCCCCTGGTGTCATTGGTGCCTCTGGTGCCTCTGGTGCCCTTGGTGCCCCTGGTGTCGTTGGTGCCTCTGGTGCCTCTGGTGCCTCTGGTGCCCTTGGTGCCCCTGGTGTCCTTGGTGCCCCTGGTGCCTCTGGTGCCCCTGGTGTCGTTGGTGCCTCTGGTGCCTCTGGTGTCGTTGGTGTCCCTGGTGCCCTTGGTGCCCCTGGTGTCGTTGGTGCCTCTGGTGCCCCCGGTGCCCTTGGTGCCCCTGGTGTCGTTGGTGCCTGAGGTGCCTCTCGTGCCCTTGGTGCCCTTGGTGCCCCTGGTGTCGTTGGTGCCTCTGGTGCCCCTGGTGCCCTTGGTGCCTCTGGTGCCTCTGGTGCCCCTGGTGCCCCTGGTGTCGTTGGTGCCTCTGGTGCCCTTGGTGCCCCTGGTGTCATTACTGCCTCTAGTGCCTCTGGTGCCCTTGGTGCCCTTGGTGCCCCTGGTGTCGTTGGTGTCTCTGGTGTCGGTGCCTCTGGTGCCCCTGGTGCCCTTGGTGCCTCTGGTGCCTCTGTTGCCCCTGGTGTCATTGGTGCCTCTGGTGCCCTTGGTGCCCTTGGTGCCCCTGGTGTCGTTGGTGCCGCTGGTGCCCCTGGTGCCCTTGGTGCTCTTGGTGCCCTTGATGCCCCTGGTGTCGTTGGTGCCTCTGGTGCCCCTGGTGCCCTTGGTGCCTCTGGTGCCTCTGGTGTCGTTGGTGCCTCTGGTGCCCTTGGTGCCCCTGGTGTCGTTGGTGCCTCTGGTGCCCTTGGTGCCCCTGGTGTCGTTGGTGCCCCTGGTGTCGTTGGTGCCTCTGGTGCCCTTGGTGTCGTTGGTGCCTCTGGTGCCCTTGGTGCCCCTGGTGTCGTTTGTGCCCATGGTGCTTCTGGTGCCCTTGGTGCCCCTGGTGTCGTTGGTGCCCCTGGTGCCTCTGGTGCCCTTGATGCCCCTGGTGTCGTTGGTGCCCCTGGTGCCTCTGGTGCCCTTGGTGCCTGGTGTCGCTGGTGCCTCTGGTGCCCTTGGTGCCCCTGGTGTCGTTGGTGCCTCTGGTGCCTCTGGTGCCCTTGGTGCCCCTGGTGTCGTTGGTGCCTCTGGTGCCTCTGGTGCCTCTGGTGCCCCTGGTGTCGTTGGTGCCTCTGGTGCCCTTGGTGCCCATGGTGTCGTTGGTACCCCTGGTGTCATTGGTGCCTTTGGTGCCCCTGGTGCCCTTGGTGCCATTGGTGCCTCTGGTGCCCTTGGTGCCCCTGGTGTCGTTGGTACCCCTGGTGTCATTGGTGCCTTTGGTGCCCCTGGTGCCCTTGGTGCCATTGGTGCCTCTGGTGCCCTTGGTGCCCCTGGTGTCGTTGGTGCCTCTGGTGCCTCTGGTGCCTCTGGTGCCCCTGGTGTCGTTGGTGCCTCTGGTGCCCTTGGTGCCCCTGGTGTCGTTGGTGCCCCTGGTGCCCCTGGTGCCCTTGGTGCCCCTGGTGTCGTTGGTGCCTGAGGTGCCTCTGGTGCCCTTGGTGCCCCTGGTGTCATTAGTGTCTCTGGTGTCGTTGGTGCCTCTGGTGCCCCTGGTGCCCTTGGTGTCTCTAGTGCCTCTGGTGCCCCTGGTGTCGTTGGTGCATCTGGTGCCCTTGGTGCCCCTGGTGTCGTTGGTGCCCCTGGTGTCGTTGGTGCCTCTGGTGCCCTTGGTGCCCCTGGTGTCGTTGGTGCCCCTGGTGCTTCTGGTGCCCTTGGTGCCCCTGGTGTCGTTGGTGCCCCTGATGCCTCTGGTGCCCTTGGTGCCTGGTGTCGTTGGTGCCTCTGGTGTCCCTGGTGCCCCTGGTGTCGTTGGTGCCTCTGGTGCCCTTGGTGCCCTTGGTGCCCCTGGTGTCCTTGGTGTCTGGTGCCTCTAGTGCCCTTGGTGCCCTTGGTGCCTCTGGTGGCCTCTGTGTCCCTAGTGCCCTTGGTGTCTCTGGTGTCGTTGGTGCCTCTGGTGCCCCTGGTGCCCCTGGTGTCGTTGGTGCCTCTGGTGCCTCTGGTGTCCTTGGTGCCCCTGGTGTCGTTGGTGCCTCTGGTGTCATTGGTGCCTCTGGTGCCCCTGGTGCCTTTGGTGCCCTTGGTGCCCTTGGTGCCTCTGGTGTCATTGGTGCCTCTGGTGCCCTTGGTGCCCCTGGTGCCATTGGTGCCTCTTGTGTCCTTGGTGCCCATGGTGCCCCTGGTGCCCCTGGTGCCCCTGGTGCCCTTGGTGTCTCTGGTTCCCTTGGTGTTGCTGGTGTCCCTGGTGTCCTTGATGCCTAAGGTGCCCTTGGTGACTCTGGTGTCCTTGGTTTTGTTAGTGTCGTTGGTGCTTCTGGTGTCCTTGATGCCTAAGGTGCCCTTGGTGCCTCTGGTATTGTTGGTGTCACCAACAGCACCAACAACACTAAGGCACCAAGGGCACCAGAAGCACCAAGGGCACCAGGGGCACCAGAGGCATCAGGGGCACCAAGGGCACCCTAGGCACCAGAGGCACCAAGGGCACCAGAGGCACCAACAACACTAGGGGCACCAAGGGCACCAGAGGCACCAGAGACACCGGAGGTACCAATGTCACCAGGGGCACCAGAGACACCAACGACACCACAGGCATCAAAGGCACATTAGGCACCAGAGGCACAAACGACACTAGGGGCACCAAGGGCACCAGAGGCACCCCTGGTGCCCCTAGTGTCGTTGGTGCCTCTGGTGCCTCTGGTGTCCCTGGTGCCTCTGGTGCCCTTGGTGCCTCTGGTGCCTCTGGTGCCCCTGGTGTCGTTGGTGCCTCTGGTGTCCCTGGTGCCCCTGGTGTCGTTGGTGCCTCTGGTGCCCTTGGTGCCCTTGGTGCCCCTGGTGTCCTTGGTGTCTGGTGCCTCTAGTGCCCTTGGTGCCCTTGGTGCCTCTGGTGGCCTCTGTGTCCCTAGTGCCCTTGGTGTCTCTGGTGTCGTTGGTGCCTCTGGTGCCCCTGATGTCGTTGGTGCCTCAGGTGCCTCTGGTGCCCTTGGTGCCCTCGGTGTCTCTGGTGTTGTTGGTGCCTCTGGTGCCCTTGGTGCCCTTGGTGCCCTTGGTGCCCCTGGTGACCTTGGTGCCCGTGGTGCCCCTGGTGCCTCTGGTGCCCTTGGTGCCCCTAGTGTCGTTTGTGCCTCTGGTGCCTAATGTGCCTTTGATGCCTGTGGTGTCGTTGGTGTCTCTGGTGCCCCTGGTGACATTGGTACCTCCGGTGTCTCTGGTGCCTCTGGTGCCCTTGGTGCCCCTAGTGTTGTTGGTGCCTCTGGTGCCCTTGGTGCCTCTGGTGCCTAGGGTGCCCTTGGTGCCCCTGATGCCTCTGGTGCCCCTGGTGCCCTTGGTGCTTCTGGTGCCCTTGGTGCCTTAGTGTTGTTGGTGCTGTTGGTGACACCAACAATACCAGAGGCACCAAGGGCACCTTAGGCATCAAGGACACCAGAAGCACCAACGACACTAACAACACCAAGGACACCAGAGTCACCAAGGGCACCTTAGGCATCAAGGACACCAGGGACACCAGCAACACCAAGGGAACCAGAGACACCAAGGGCACCAGGGGCACCAGGGGCACCAGGGGCACCATGGGCACCAAGGACACAAGAGGCACCAATGGCACCAGGGGCACCAAGGGCACCAGAGGCACCAATGACACCAGAGGCACCAAGGGCACCAAGGGCACCAAAGGCACCAGGGGCACCAGAGGCACCAATGACACCAGAAGCACCAACGACACCAGGGGCACCAAGGACACCAGAGGCACCAGAGGCACCAACGACACCAGGGGCACCAGGGGCACCAGAGGCACCGACACCAGGGGCACCAGGGGCACCAGGGGCACCAGGGGCACCAACGGCACCAGAGGCACCAGAGGCACCAGGGGCACCAGAGGCATCAGAGGCACCAACGACACCAGGGGCACCAGAGGCACCAAGGGCACCAGAGGCACCAGGGACACCAGAGGCACCAGAGGCACCAACGACACTAGGGGCACCAGGGACACCAGAGGCACCAACGACACCAGGGGCACCAGGGGCACCAGAGGCACCAAGGGCACCAGAGGCACCAGAGGCACCAACGACACCAGGGGCACCAGAGGCACCAGAGGCACCAAGGGCACCAGAGGCACCAGGGACACCAGAGGCACCAGAGGCACCAACGACACTAGGGGCACCAGGGACACCAGAGGCACCAACGACACCAGGGGCACCAAGGGCACCAGAGGCACCAGGGGCACCAGAGGCACCAGAGGCACCAGAGGCACCAAGGGCACCAGAGGCACCAGGGACACCAGAGGCACCAGAGGCACCAACGACACTAGGGGCACCAGGGGCACCAAGGGCACCAGAGGCACCAGAGGCACCAGGAGCACCAAGGGCACCAGAGGCACCAACGACACCAGGGGCACCAGAGGCACCAAAGACACCAGGGGCACCGGGGCACCAGGGGCACCAGGGGTACCAAGGTCACCAGAGCCACCAGAGGCACCAGGGGCACCAGAGGCACCAGAGGCACCAACGACACCAAGGGCACCAGGGGTCCCAGAGGCACCAAGGGCACCAGAGGCACCAGAGGCACCAAGGACACCAGGGGCACCAGGGGTACCAGACTCCGGGCACCAACGACATCAGGGGCACCAGAGGCACCAGAGGCACTGACGGCACCAGAGGCACCAACGACACTAGGGGCACCAGGGGCACCAGAGGCATCAAAGACACCAGGGGCACCGGGGCACCAGGGGCACCAAGGGCACCAGAGGCACCAGAGGCACCAGGGGCACCAGAGGCACCAGAGGCACCAACGACACCAGGGGCACCAGGGGTCCCAGAGGCACCAAGGGCACCAGAGGCACCAGAGGCACCAAGGACACCAGGGGCACCAGGGGCACCAGAGGCACCAACGACACCAGGGGCACCAAGGGCACCAGGGGCACCAGGGGCACCAGGGGCACCAGAGGCACCAATGACACCAGGGGCACCAAGGGCACCAGGGGCACCAGGGGCACCAGGGGCACCAGAGGCACCAGAGGCACCAACGACACCAGGGGCACCAGAGGCACCACAGGCACCAATGATACCAAGATACTATAACACAATACAGTGCGTAAATGCTGACTTTGCATATTTCGTGACTCTTATATGAAATAACAACCGTAAAATTTACATCTGCAATCACATATTATATGATAATTGGGTATTCAGTAATAAATAAGGAGTCTGTGTTTGTCTGGTTTTTTCTCTACTATAATAATATAGTCATTCCTTGATTGTCCACTGTTGCCTTTGTCGTCCTAAGTGTCTTAGCTATTACCTTTCGCACTTGTGCAAGGGGTTAAGTAAATTGTCGTGTCATCGTTGTTGTCGTGAGCACAAAAACCACCATAATTATTATCTTGAGACCTACATAGTCACCTGAGGGGCTTGTAAGCACAATAAATCAGTGAAATTTGGCAAAAAGCTGGGTTCAGTACGTTTTTAATTGAGGGACCAGACGTGATGTTCCACGAGCATCACAAAAGTGGCCTTTTTTTTAGCCATGGTAGCCACATCTATTGACAGTGCCCAATCAATATATAACTATAATGTATTCAGGCCATTTGCTTTCTGCACAATTGCACAACTAAATGATCGAACTGGTAAAGATTATCGAAAATTATGTTCTAATAATGCTCATGTCATACTAGTAGCTACTGTAACTGTAACTAACAGTTCGGCTGCTAGCTGTCCACAAACAGAAATATGAAGTGCTATACTAGAACCAAATCAGAAGTATTGTCGTAACTACATTAGGCCACTCCAAATAAATTTCCTGTTTCCCGTCCTGGAAACAACTAATGTAGTATGCGGGTGGGCGGTAAATTCCATTATTTACACAGTAGCAAGGCCTACAGGAAACACTTAAACTAATTAATTATCACTCACTTGAGGCAAGTATACTACGTGTACAAAAAGTAAATGCGGATATTGCATACATGCAAAAGTACTGATAATGGAAAATTTCGTGACATCCCAGAAAAGGATGCGGGCGGTGGACGGGAAACAGGAAATTTATTTGGAGTGGCCTTATTATTGTAGGTAGTATATAGCAGTTCATATCTTCCTAGCCTAGGTTTGGTGCAGAGAGAATCAGTTGGCTGACATCACCGGTGATTCTAGTAACCAACCTGCATTTCCGACATTTCTTGATGCACACGAAGTACATCAATAATAATATTATTATGGCGTAGGTAAAACGTAGCAATTATGCCCCCCCTGCACTTTTAGCTCAAGTTCCTGCATAGGTAGTTTAGCCCCCTCTCTCTGACTGTAAAATGTAGATATTAGCGGGGTTCTATCTATAGGGGGGCACTCTTTTATGCCTACTATATTCAGGCAACAAAGAGTTCGGGGGTAGCTAGCTACACTCTTTCCTGCCCATAGTTAGATTAAAGGGGCAGCAAAGAGTGTGGGGGTACACTCTTTACCCCTACACTCTTTTCTGCCTACTATACTCAGGCGATAAAGAGTGCGGGGGTACACTCTTTCCTCCCCATAGTTAGATTAAAGGGGCAGCAAAGAGTGCGGGGGTACACTCTTTACCCTACACTATATTATCTGCCTACTATACTCAGGCGATAAAGAGTGCGGGGGTACACTCTTTCCTCCCCATAGTTAGATTAAAGGGGCAGCAAAGAGTGCGGGGGTACACTCTTTCCTGCCTACTATACTCAGGCAACAAAGAGTCTGGGGGTACACTCTTTCCTGCTCATAGTTAAATTAAAGGGGCAGCGGGGGTACACACTTTCCTGCCTACTATACTTAGGCAACAAAGGGTGTGTGTGAGTGCACTCTTTGTTGCCTGAGTATAGTAGGCAGGAAAGAGTGTACCCCCGCACTCTTTGCTGCCCCCTTTAATTTAACTATGGGCAGGAAAGGGTAGCTAAGTGTACCCCACACTCTATCCTGCCTGAAACATGGAGGCAAGGTCCAAGTGTATCACGGCCCCACACTAAATTTAGACTACGCCTGCCTCCGTTTAATCATGGATTATATAGCGCGGAGGGAACCGCGCTATATAATCCATGGTTTAGGCCACTGTAACTTGATTCCTTGTTTCCCGTCACCCGCCCGCATGCTTATTTTGTAGCCGCCTCAAAATTCATTATGCATTGCTACAGCAAGCCAGCTGGTCATGCTCCTTGTAAACCACAGGAAGTGGGCAAGGTTTAGTGGTTACATAATGAATAATGAATAATGACCGCCCGCCCGCATGCTCTCCAGACATAGGTGAGGACGGGAAACAAGTATTTAAGTTACAGTGGCCTTAATAGGCAGGAAAGAGTGTGTGTGTGTGTGTGGGGGGGGGGGCAGGCACACTCTTTCCTTCCCATTAGAATGGGTTAGTCTCGCAAGCCAGACCCACCCCCGCGGAGATGATGATGCTTGCATTTCAGAATCTGTGATGCCAGGCAGCAGAGAAGAGGCTTGTGATCTTTGGGCTTGTTAATCAGCTGTGATAGTAACGACATGAGAGTTGGAACCTTTTTAACCAGTTCAGTATACACTAGCTCCCAGCTGAACCGTTTGACTGCTTCAACAGAGTCTGTGAGGATCGAATCATAGGAAATTGAACTCAAATCTTTCATTTCACCTTTGATTTTGGCGGCTATTTCCTTGACTACAGACGCTGTAGTTGAAGGGGAGTTGACGACTGCTGACGCAACCGACACATACGACTTTCGTGTTATTCTAGAGATGGACTTCTTGCGTGAAGGAGTACGTATTTGAAATTTGCGTGGACCAGCTTTATACGGTACGATGACCTGAATATGATATTTAAGTCAGTTTTGTGTGGTGTCAAGTATTATACAGGGCTGTATGAACACCGAATAAGTACACATAACAATGAGTATATGTATTTTAATATACCATAGACTACGTAACCATAGTCTATACTATCTATGACGTACTAACACACAAATGGAGCTTACTGTGAGAGGAGGAGAGGCAGACGAACACGCAGAGACCGATTGGGAACTGGTGGAGGGTGCAGCATGTAACTGTACAACCGATTCACTATCACTGGCTCGACTTTGAGCCACGTGTGCACGTTTTGGAGGAACTTTTGGCTCGCGATATCCCGACCTTTTCTTAAGGCTAACAACACCAGCTATTTGCAAAGAAGACAGAAGTCGCTTCACATCTTCTTTCATGCTGACAACCTTAGCCTCCAGGCTGTGTATGGTAGTCAGTGTTCTCTCACAAGCATGGCACAAAATCGCGCTGGGATCACTTGTCTCAACCAGACAATCGAGGGGATACTCACTGAGTGCAGAGAGTGTTTGTTTCGCCGTGTTGCAACTAGCTCCGTGGAATTTCTTCTTTCTTCGGTGATCTGGCGGTGCACACGCTCGACAGAGACAGCAAAGGGCCATGGTAGCACGACATAGACAGACTGCGTGCGTTTGCTATAGTCGACATGTACAGCACGTGCGTGTGCGGGTTATCGCTGAACAAACTATTATGTAATATCCACTTGAGCTACATTCACACGTCATTAACACGCCAAGAAAATAGTGGCATACGC
Organism: Cliona cf. orientalis; assembly: GCA_963930775.1. Classification (NCBI taxonomy): domain Eukaryota; kingdom Metazoa; phylum Porifera; class Demospongiae; order Clionaida; family Clionaidae; genus Cliona; species Cliona cf. orientalis. The sequence continues at coordinate 10,658,480 of OZ005689.1, forward strand.
TGCACAAACCCGCTATGCGAAGTGTACCAGACCCTTTCTCCGCGGGGGTGGGTCTGGCTTGCGAGACTAAGAATGGGTGTGGTCATCAAAAGTGTGTAAAAGTGTACACATCCATTAGGATTGGGAAAAAGCGGGGATCCGGAGTGGGCGGATCGTTACTTTTCCGTGTGACGACCGTTACCGACATCGAATACCACGTGGGCGCGCGATCTCTGTACTTTCTCTGGCTGTTTGGTGGGCAAAACTCGAGAAAAACGACAAAGTAAGGCATATAGTATGACATAAATAGCTAGTTTGCTAGCTGTAGCTACTATTTTTATTGGTTATTTTACAGTCAGGGAGGGGGCAGGAACTTGAGCTAAAATGCAGGGGGCTTATGCGCGAGGGGGGGCGTAATGGCGGGATTCTACGGTATATCACACAAACAATGTCATTGAAATTAGTAATTAATTTCAACTTCACTTTAGGATATCATCACACAGTTAGCATAATAATAGTATAAATCAGATAATTTCTAACGCACATGCAAGTTTTCATAGTAGCTATACACAAATCAGACAATCTATAAAGATACATATTATATCACATAATAATAATATAAATTTTTAAGATATAAGTCACATAGAGGGTTGATATTACACGTAGCTATAGCCACTCACTGTGATTCACCGTCTATGTCTACTCTCTGATCAGCTTCAGTACCTTGGTGAGCAGCTTCCTGCTGTTGGCTCTGTGACTGCTGCTGATCTTCATTTTGAGGTGGTTCCAACTGGAACTGCATAAGCTCGCTTTCTGCTGAATAATTGATCATACTCCTTGACATACAGCAAATGGAATAGCGTGTTTTTTCTTTGATGGTTGATTGACGAATAATGAGGAAGCTCTCATCTCTCTTTGCTGCTGGAGCCGGCTTTACATAGCAACTGATAGAGAAGGCTTTGCTTCCATCGAGCCATCCATTTGGTTCTTTGACAAGCTTAAGCTTTTCGTTGCAAAGTGATAAATAGGACCATGCTCCACCTGCATCATTTCCAACTTGCAGTGTACGGCTTCGGTTGTTGCGATGGTCGTCCCTTGCAGCACTGAGGAAGAGTTGATTACCACCATCTTTGTAAAAAATCTCAAAATACTGGCTATTTTTCCTGATAGATTTGACATAGAAATGGGAGGCATCCGAATCATCGATTGTGGCATCAATTGTCCTATTCTCTCTAATCTTGGATTTTGGCCCAACTTTGAGATAGACGGTTGCTCTTGATGGATTCTTGATTAAAAATGGCCCCTTGATATCCATATCTGGATCTGGATCTGTATAGCAAAAATAATTATATTATTGAATAATATCTATATATATGTGCAACAAAAGCCTCATATTATCAATGATATATATGATCGAAACAAAAGCCTCATATTATCAATGATATATATGATCGAGATAAAGTGTGCAAAAATAACACACTTATATACCGTAGGTCGGATTTTAATTATGAGTATCTATTAATTGCAAATTGCGAGTTTTGGCCTGACTTGACTACAACGCAATTATTAAACTACCCAATTAAAATCTGTCCTACGGTATGTGTATGTATAATATGCCATGTCATTATTCGTAATACACAATGCCATAATATCAACGTGAACCGTGGGTTTGGTTCTATAAACGACCCAGTATGGCAAATAACTAGAATATTGGAACCACGTCAGTAGTGATTCAGAGAAATTAATAGTAATAATATATAGTAGACAATGCCACTCAGGATGCCATGGAGTTACATTAAATTACCGTACCCTCGCGAAAAAGGGCCCACTACGGAATGTTGGCCCACCCCCCACTTTGGGCTCAATTTCCTGCTATGGTCTAGTGTTTACTCGAATATGCGCCCATGCATAATAATACATAGCTACCTGCCAACCTGTGGATAGTCTTGTGCTTGAAATTTGCATAAAATGTGCTTGATTTGGGGCAGTTTTGCTTGAAAATGCTACTATAGCTTCTCCAAAATGTATTAGCATGCATGGGCCAGGTTCTCACAAAATATGAGGGATTTAGTGATTTTTGTGAGGGATGGGTACCATTTTTGCTTGAAATCAAGCAGAAAGCTGGATGGTTGGTTGGTATACGTGCATATGTAGCTGCGCTTGAAAACGCACGGCTCAAATGGCTGATTTATGAGGACTAAACTTCGAATAGTCTATGTAAGATCGATAAATAACGTGCTAAACAGCTGTAAAAACTAAGCCTAGCTAGCGTTTCAGCAGAACTTGATAGATGATCATATATGGCTGGCGATCGTAGCCACGCCCACTTATATATAGGGCTGCATTCAACGACACACGGTGAAGTATCACGGCTACTCTTGCTCTGAACTGGTAGCTACTATTCAAATTTTAATTATGAAGCTAGCGTGGGTAACCTACCTGGGCGCTCTTTTGCGTATTATTATTATTAAAACGCTATACCGATACCTCGAATATCGGCCCATCCCCCAATCTTGGCCCAATGTAAGGTGCACCGCCCATGGGCCCTCTTTCGCAAGGGTACGGTAATACATACCTTTGTCATTAGGCACTTTAGGCAAACGCGGCTCTTTTGCGGGTGTTAGCAAACGAAAGAGCATAAACTTGTTCTTCTCATCATGAGATTGGAATGTTGGTTTGCATCCTGTCCTTCCAGCAGCATATGCACATAGGTAGCTGCTCACTGGTGTCTTCACGGAGCGCTCTTGGCAATTGATGAAGAAGATTTCTTTCTCGTTAACCCACTCAGTGAGATCAGCTGGATGATGGAAGCTATTTTTCCTGCAGTGTATGGCTAGTCGAGAACTAGTAGATTGTCCATCAAGACTCATCCTTAGCGGGCGGCTGCGCTTGTTTTTACCTTGCCAATTGACAGTGGCACAAAGATACCTTGGAATGATGGGTCTGTGGTCAGGATCACCAACCTTTTTGATGAATTTCGTACGGCTCCCATGGTAATCGAACGACATAGGAGGCTCATATACAATATGAAAGTGATTATCACCTTCATCACAGCGGACAATGAAGAATTGGGTCGCTTTGTTGAGATCATATGTTGCTTCAACCTCGAAATCCTTGGCTTTGTTCACTGACAGATATAGCCTGTCTTCATCACAGGCAATGTAGAATGGCCCAACTGTAAAAAGTAATTGAAATGTGAATACTAGAGTACATAATATACTGTAGCCACTTACATTTGACTTGCTGCTTGTCATGGATGTACTTTTGCAGTGCCTGCTGAAGCTGTATCCTCAGCTTAACGTTCGACACCAGTGAGCTGATGGGCTGAAGCTTCACTCCTACAACTGCCTCTCCGATTGTGCCACGTTTCACCTCCTCTTCAGCGGATATGGCCTCCTGAGGTTTACTGATGATACGTAGAGTTACAGTACTATCAGTAGAATCCTTGGTACTATCATCACTTGACTTGACCGCTTTCTGTTTGATGCTATCATTGACCACTTTTTTGATAGTCTCATTGACCATTTTCTGTTTGATACTATCATCTTCTTCATCAGGAATTAGCTTCATCCGCCCAACTTTGGTTGTCTGATTTCTGTATTTCCTAGCTCTGAATGAAGATTCATTGCCCAGTGCAATATCTGCCAGCTGACCGACACCTAGCTTGGCTTTGTTGCTAAATCTCGTTGAATATTCCTCAAGCGACATCACACGATAGTGGGAAGCACCTAATTCAAGTGAGTGAACATAATGTGTAACGGAGAAGGTCGAAACAAAGTCATAACATAGTTCAAAGCACTCCTCGGGGCTGAAAATTTTCTCAGATCCTTCTTTCCCTTTTATCGTGATTTCTGTCTTTTTATTTGGTGGTTTCTGTACAACTCTTGTACTGCCTTCCATTTCTTGCTCCTCTCTGAATCTTTTTTCCTCCTTTTTCACATCACTTTCTCTCACGATCCAATTACTCAGGCGGCGTTCAAAATTATCGTCTTCTCCTTCTTGGCTAGGTCTATCGAAGTTAGCCCGAAATGAGATAGTGCGAGTGATAATCTTCCTTCCCACTGATTTCTGGCTCACACTGTAGCTTCGAGAGAGCTCTGAATCGATACCCAAGCTCACCAATTGATTAGCTGGCACAGAGGCACTCAGGCTAGTTTGGAAGTGTCGAGTGCTTTCGACTTCATTAATAAAGCCCTGGTACAAGTTCCCCTCTTCGGTACCAATAATGTCCTCATAGAAGACCTTGCGAACTTGGATTGCTCGTTTATTGAGCCAAGGTGTTGGATTAGTAGCGTCTACTCCACGGCCTAGACCTCGATCCTGAAACTCTAGTACTTCATCTCGCTTTATGACCCTCTTCACTTTATCTATGTAAAGTTAAAATCACATTGCAATGATTGGCTAGCTATACATACTCAATGGTATCAATGACAATCATGTCATTGTGTCTACATAGCTACATAAAATTTAATGTCATTCAGAACCTAACTAACCTTCCACATCAGTCTCTGCTGGAGCTGCCATAGTGCTTTAAAACGTTTGATCAACTTGGCAGCAAAAAATGCGGAAAATTTCCTGGCAGAAGTTGGTTGATGCAATAATATCTCGAGCTATATCAATAGTCTTTGTTGACTTCGATGCAACTTAATGTTGTAGCATAAAACATATAATACCGATGTTGATATATCTCCAAATCTTCACTTTGCCTTTTTATTCTGGCTGGCAAGAGCTTATTTCAATGCTAGCTGCTACTCAGATATTCTGCTTTTATAGCAAAAAAGCTATTATACAGAACATTAGGAAATAAATGGAATGTATATAGGTACAATCCCACCCTCAGCTACTTATTGTGTATGCACTATAATATTAATATGAACTATTTTGGAAGTATGTAGTAACCCCATGTTAGTAAGGTTGTGAAACCATACAAGCTACATTAAATTAATTCAATTTGGAGGAAATGAATGGAATGTAGGTGCAATCCCACCTTAGGCTATTGTGTATGCATATTGCAAGCAAAAGTGTATTGGTAGTATGTAGTACCTGGATACTAGTAAGGTTGTGAAATCACATGAGTGTTCATATAAGCTTACCTGACTAATTGTTATACCATTACATTGTGCCATTTTAAGCAGGTGAATTCCGCTGACCAATCACAAGCAGATAATCACACTTGCAGTTTATGGATAGCTACTGTAACACACTCAATTTTTGTAACAGAATTAACACAGCAACTATATAATAGCATTATAATAGTTAATATCACGGTATCAAGAGTCAATACAACACAATAATTATTATACTGCTATTTCTCATAAGGCTTGTGGCTGATTATTGTCAGTTGAGAGTACTAGAACAGAGATTGATAATTTAAAACCTTGTTGTCATGACTACGCTATCGGAATCAGTCTGCATTGATTTGATCGGCATAAATGTAGTTAGTTACTTCGATCCACCAAGATTTCAATGGAGACACTTACTAGGTTTTGCCATGGGGATGCAATTCTACATTGTAAATCGCAAGTAACCTCTAAGTACCTTCTGTATTGCTATACTCTCTGAGGTTAGGTTAGAATTTAGCTGCAAATTTTAATCAATGACATATTAATAAGTTTACTTTTGTAGATTGCATGGCAATATAGGTTGCATCATGGTTGACCTGGCATTATAGACGTATATTATAGGTCTTGAGATCAAACCTTTGAATAGACTTGGTTCATACTCTCTGCATGCCACTTAGTCTATGCATAATTATACCTAAGCCAAATTCAAGTTGCTCTACAGTGAGAGCATGCAGTCGATCATATTAGCTATACAGAATTTGAAAGACCTTTGTTTTAGTCATAGTTAGCAAGATTTTCTTTAATCTTTAATGATTATGCTATATATAAGCCTGAATGATTTGTGTGAACACAACTGTTACACTTTTTCCACCATCCACAAAATTAATAACACTGTGGATTAGCTTCCTAGCTAATAGTACGCAGAACGCATATAATATATTATTAATAATACTATCCTTCTTTTCTGGAGGGTGGGGTGGTGGACTAGTGGAAATATCTGACTCATTAATTTTAATAATAGCTGTTGATGGTTTATCCTCCATAGGTCATTTGGTAGATCCCTATTGCATAATATGCCCACATCTTTCCTTTATCACATGTTTATTAATGTAACTCATAGCCAACTAAAAAATTTAATATTAATTTTTCTTCCTTCACTACACAGCATTGTCAAGACGGTTAATTATTAAATTCCTGTTGTGCAAATAAAGGTCTTTCCTTCTTGCAAACAATACCCACTGTAGTGCACGTGTATCTTGAAGGGATTCTAAACATTAAGGCCATCTATTCAATGACACCGTAAACTAACATGGGTATTAATATTACCAAAATTGAGAACATTATGCTCATTCATCTAATGACACTGTGGTATATGTTGGAAGAGTTAATCGAATCAAGCTTCAGTGTTTCCCATAATGCATGTGCCTGCATGCTAACTAGAAAAGATGTCTAAACACAGATGGGGTAAGTGTTCACGAATATCGTATACAAGTGTGCCTAAACTTCACACAATGTCATATTATTTTAATAATATTTCTTAAGCTTGTATATAGGTGTGCAAAGTCGATGCGCATGTGTATGCTGTAAACACATACACAGCATTGAATAATTAATCATGTAGTCTTTCCTATTCAACCTCAAAAAAATACCAAAATTATAAGCAATATAGAAGGGATGGAACTTTAGGTTATAGCCAGGGTAAGTGTCAAATATCGTATATTGTATAGCCGGAAAGCTTGCAGTAGTCTATTTCGATCACTGAATACCCAAGGTTAAATTTCTTGTTTGACAGATCGTGACTGTGTGTGTGTGATGTGATGGCAGATGTATGACTCAGAGTTAATTACCATGCATGTAATTATATTATAGTCTGTGTACCAGATCCCTCCCCAGCTCTGAATGTATTGCATCAGGGAAGGAAGGGTCTGGCCACTGTTGCACTGTTTTGTTGCACAGGTTGGAATGTTGATATGACCAATAAGATTCAAGCTAGAGTAATGATTAGAAACTTTGAATGTACAAGATCAAAGCACGGTTATCATCATTTGCACGTGTGGAGTAAGATGAATGCATGCACTATCTGCAGACACTGATGACCACACTACAAGCTGTTACGCACATTTCCCAGCCACATGCATTCCACTGTGTCACCATGCAGACCCGCGCTGGTGATGCCATAAATCCAGAGCTAGGGAGGGAGTGATCATACTGGTCTGGTATACATGAGACTAGCAATCACATGGCTTGATGCATGAGAGTATAGCTAGCTAACAAATTAATGTGCATGAGAGGTGATCATATTATTATACCGTATTTTCTCGTTATTTGACGCATCTCACTTATAAGCGCATATTCGTTATTAAGCGCATACCATTTTCCTGACCAAAGTACTCATTGTTACATTTTTTAATACGTATAAGCGCATATTATGTAACCCTTGACGTTGATATCTGCATGCTTTCTTGCTAGCCCAAGGTTCCAGCCGTTTCAAGTTACTCGAAATCACGATGGCTACTATTGATTCTCAGGTTCTTCGAGCTATGAGCGCCATTTCGAGCTGGGCGGAATGCAGCAAGGCGAATGATTGCACGATCGCTCGATTGGCCACGCCCCTAAATGATACCGCGAACGCGCGTGCGTTCTTGGATGCAGCTATTCTTTGTTAGGCGCATCTCGTTATTAGGCGTATTTCGCTATTAAGCGCAGATTTTCTTCCTGTGGAGATATGAGCGCATGCGCTTAATAGCGGGAAAATACGGTATAGCCAATATAGCTAGTAGTGATTCACTGTATATATATCTGCCTAATATTGAATCCCACCAACTTGAGTTAACTTATACGTACTATTACACAATGTCATGCCTATATATCTTTCACTTATAAAAGTGATTAAGATATGGCTGATATAAATGAAGATGTCACATAAATTTATTAATGTGATTCGTAGCCAACTCAAATATTATCTGCCTTCATTGTCAAAAATTAAATTCTTATTATGCAAATAAAGGTCTTTCCTTCTAACAAACAGTACCCACTGTAGTGCACGTGTAATTCAAATATTTTCTGCCTTCATTGTCTAAAATTTAATTCTTATTATGCAAATTAAGGTCTTTCCTTCTTACAAACAATACCCACTGTAGTGCTTGTGTAATTCAAATATTATAATCTGCCTTCATTGTCAAAAATTAAATTCTTATTATGCAAATTAAGGTCTTTCCTTCTTGCAAACAATACCCACTGTAGTGCACGTGTAACTATTATCTGCCTTCATTGTCAAAAAATAAATTCTTATTAATATGCAAATTAAGGTCTTTCCTTCTTACAAATAATACCCACTGTAGTGCACATGTAACTCAAATATTATCTGCCTTCATTGTCAAAAATTAAATTCTTATTATGCAAATTAAGGTCTTTCCATCTTACAAACAATACCCACTGTAGTGCATGTGTAACTATTATCTGCCTTCATTGTCAAAAAATAAATTCTTATTAATATGCAAATTAAGGTCTTTCCTTCTTACAAACAATACCCACTGTAGTGGATGTGTAACTATTATCTGCCTTCATTGTCAAAAAATAAATTCTTATTAATATGCAAATTAAGGTCTTTCCTTCTTGCAAACAATACCCACTGTAGTGCACATGTAACTCAAATATTATCTGCCTTCCTTGTCAAAAATTAAATTCTTATTATGCAAATTAAGGTCTTTCCCTCTTACAAACAATCCCCACTGTTACAGTAGTGCATGTGTAACTATTATCTGCCTTCATTGTCAAAAAATAAATTCTTATTAATATGCAAATTAAGGTCTTTCCTTCTTACAAACAATACCCACTGTAGTGGATGTGTAACTATTATCTGCCTTCATTGTCAAAAAATAAATTCTTATTAATATGCAAATTAAGGTCTTTCCTTCTTGCAAACAATACCCACTGTAGTGCACATGTAACTCAAATATTATCTGCCTTCCTTGTCAAAAATTAAATTCTTATTATGCAAATTAAGGTCTTTCCCTCTTACAAACAATCCCCACTGTTACAGTAGTGCATGTGTAACTATTATCTGCCTTCATTGTCAAAAAATAAATTCTTATTAATATGCAAATTAAGGTCTTTCCTTCTTACAAACAATACCCACTGTAGTGGATGTGTAACTATTATCTGCCTTCATTGTCAAAAAATAAATTCTTATTATGCAAATTAAGGTCTTTCCTTCTTACAAACAATACCCACTGTAGTGCATGTGTAACTATTATCTGCCTTCATTGTCAAAAAATAAATTCTTATTAATATGCAAATTAAGGTCTTTCCTTCTTACAAACAATACCCACTGTAGTGCATGTGTAACTATTATCTGCCTTCATTGTCAAAAAATAAATTCTTATTAATATGCAAATTAAGGTCTTTCCTTCTTACAAACAATACCCATTGTAGTGCATGTGTAACTATTATCTGCCTTCATTGTCAAAAAATAAATTCTTATTAATATGCAAATTAAGGTCTTTCCTTCTTACAAACAATACCCACTGTAGTGGATGTGTAACTATTATCGGCCTTCATTGTCAAAAAATAAATTCTTATTAATATGCAAATTAAGGTCTTTCCTTCTTGCAAACAATACCCACTGTAGTGCACGTGTAGCTAACTCAAATATTATTATCTGCCTTCCTTGTAAAAATTAAATTCTTATTATGCAAATTAAGGTTTTTCCTTCTTATAAACAATACCCACTGTAGTGCTTGTGTAACTAAAATAATTATTATCTGCCTTTATTGTCAAAAATTAATTTAAAATTCTTATAAGGCCTTTCCTTCTTGCAAACAATATCAACTGTAGTGCACGTGTAACTCATATTATCTGCCTTCATTGTCAAAAATTAAATTCTTATTATGGAAATAAAGGTCCTTCCTTCATGCAAACAATACCCACTGTAGTGCACGTGTAACTTGAGGCGATTCAAAACATTAAGCACCTCAATCTATTCAATGACACAGTAAATCAGAACTTGAACTACTATGGGTATTAATAATTATTAAGAATATTTAATTTATGTTCATTCATCTAATGACACTGTACAGTGGTATGTTGGAAGAGTTTATCGAATCAAGCTTCAGTGTTTCCCATAATGTGCGGCTAACTAGAAAAGATGTCTGAATATGCACAGATGGGGTATACTAAGTGTTCACAAACATCGTACAAGCTAAAGTGCGCTCATATTTCACGCATACAATATTGCTTGTATATATAGGTGCGCAAAGTTCATTCGCACGTGTATGCTATAAGTACATAAATAGCATTGAATTAATCACGACATTGTAGTCCGAGGTACTCCTTGCTCACTCAAGAATATACCAACCTTATTGCAAACTTGCCAGGAATGAACAGCTGATGACACGTACAATGTGTATATATAATTAGTTGTAAGATTTAGTATGAATGGCATGCAAAGTGATCGGAATTATGCATATGAGCTGTTAGGTTTAAACTGTTCTGATCTATAGAATTTTAATAATAGATGATACTTCACCAAGCTATGGATCCCACTCTATTATCCATAGTCAAGCTCATTAACTGCTGTGGTTTTCTACTGGTCCAGGACTCAAGTGGAGGGTACATATCGAATATACACTATATTAGATAGTCAGCCTTTGTAAGTGTTCACAAGCATCGTACAAGCTAAAGTGTGCTCATATTTCACACAATCATAATATTGCTTGTATATAGGTGCGCAAAGTTCATGCGCACGTGTATGCTGTAAGTACATAAACAGCATTGAATTAATTACGACATTGTAGTCTTTCCTAATTAACCTCAAAAAAGTACCAGAATAAGCAATATAGAAGGGATGGAACTTTAGGCTATAGCCTGGGTAAGTATCAAATATCGTATACTGTATAGCTGGAAAGTTTGAAGTAGTCTATTTCAATGACTGAATACCCAAGGTTAACTTTCTTGTTTGACAGCTACTGTGTGATGGCAGATGTATGACTTAATTGCCATGCAATTACATAGTCTCATGTACCAGACCATTCCCTCCCCAGCTCTGGATGTATTGCATCACCAGCACGGGGAAGGGAGGATCTGGCCACTGTTGCACTGTTTCCGTGGCACAGGTTGGAATGTCGATATGACCAATGAGATTCAAGCTAGAGTAATCATTAGAAACTTTGAATGCACCTGGAGTAAAGATCAAGATAAGCATTATTATTTTGATTAAGATAAGCATTATTATTACCCACTGTAAACTAACATGGGTATATACCCATGTTAGTTTACAGTGGGTATTGTTTGCAAGAAGGAAAGACCTTTATTTGCGCAACAGGAATTTAATAATTAACCGTCTTGACAATGCTGTGTAGTGAAGGAAGAAAATATTAAATTTTTAGTTGGCTATGAATTACATTAATAAACATGTGATAAAGGAAGATGTGGGCATATTATGCAATAGGGATCTACCAAAGATTACTAAATGACCTATGGAGGATAAACCAAAAGCATGATTATCATCATTTGCACACATGTGGAGTAACAATACCCACTAGTACTGTAGCAGTGCATGTGTAACTTGTCAATGAGGCAATTCAAAACATTAAGTACCTCGATTTATTCAATGATACAGTAAATCACAACTAACATGGGTATGTAATACCAGCCATGTATGCACTATTAGGAACATTATAAGCTCGTTAGTCTAATGATAGTGTGATATGTAGAAAGAGTAAGCTTCAAGTGCTTTTCCACGTGTCTGCATAATATTATAGAAAAAACATCTGAACACATGGACGTTTGCACTCAAGGACAGTTATTTCACCATGTCTGTCCAGAAATACTCACTTTAAATTATAAATTAAATATTATTGCATACGTAGGTTAATTGGGCTGATGGCACATGTAGGGAGTACCGAAATGATGTAATGCATAATATGTATAATTATGTATAGAATTTATAATATGTAATGTATAGAATGTATGTATAAATAGATATGTGTCTATATTATCAAGTTACGATGTAATGTATTTGTTAATGGTACACCATACAGTGATGGAGAGCCTGGTGGGACTGTAAGACAGTGGGACCATAACACAGTGGGACGGTAAGACAGTGGGACAGTAAGATAGTATGATAGTTGGATAGTATGATAGTGGGACAGTAGGACAGTGGGACAGTATGACAGTGGGGCAGTAAGACAGTGGGACAGCAAGACAGTATGACAGTCCGATAGTATGAGTAGGACAGTGGGACAGTATGACAGTGGGGCAGTAAGACAGTGGGACAGTAAGACAGTATGACAGTCGGATAGTATGAGTAGGACAGTGGGACAGTATGACAGTGGGGCAGTAAGACAGTGGGACAGTAAGACAGTATGACAGTCGGATAGTATGAGTAGGACAGTGGGACAGTATGACAGTGGGGCAGTGAGACAGTAAGACAGTTGGACAGTAAGACCATAGATAATTAAGACTGCGTAACCAGTCTTAATTATCTATGGTAAGACAGTAATTAAAATAATGAGAGTAGGCCGAGGACTTCTCCTTTGGAGTCTATGAACCCTTAAGTAGGTGACAGTAATTTAAAACCAGTAAGACAGCACAGCTAACAGCAGTGCTAAAGTGTGCAACTAAGATCTAGCAGTACTAATATATCTGTACATGACAAGTTCGTGGCAACATAAGCATAACAATTAAGCCTATTTTATAGCAATACTTGCATTGGTTCTAATGAAGTTAAACAGTTAATTGACTTCGCGAGTGGTAAAGCCAAATGAATCCAGTGTGTCGTGATCATCTGACTCAAGCAAAAAGCGGTTGTACTGAGACGCTGTCATGTATGTTGTGTCTTGTTCCTTAAATTGGACAATGTAGGCATCCCATTGTTCTTTTCCAATTTGCAGCTGCACATCCTCCTTGTTCTCATCTTTGGGAACTGGTTTGTAGTAAACTACCTGCGTCTTTGTAACTGACTTGACAGTGCCCAACCCTTCCTCCTCCAATTTCTTCATTTCTCGAAGAATTTCTTGTGCAGAAGGCCTCTGTTTAGTTGTCATGTTTTTGATCACGGTTCTTGGAGTAACGAAGGGCCCCTTCGTTAACAAAATGATGTGGCTTAATGCTGGCTTAGTTGTATCCTTAGCCTCGATTGACATGCTTTTGCTACATTCCAATGTCTGAAAAATATTAATAGTAGCTATTACATAGTATTCACCACCAGCACAGGATACTTTTAGCGTCTATACCTTTTCATATGCCTGACGTTGTCCTTGGAAGTATTCTGTCAAAGCAATGGCCATTTCAAGATCTTCATTCTCTATGATGGTGTCTGGAGCTATTGGTATCTCATCATCAGCAAGATTATCCAAACAAGCATTGATCCCATCATAAAGTACTTTCATGACTCCACTAAGTCTGAATAATAATGACAATTAATTTTATCATGAACACTTACACCCAAATATATTATAGCAGTGATTTATTTAGAGGTTGGGGAGCCATAGATAATTAAGACTGTGTAACCACGCAGTCTTAATTATCTATGGGGGAGCATAGGGATTTCCTACTCCTGATCTGAGTTTCCCCTCCCTGGATTCTCCTAATCATACATAGTGAATAGTACGTATAGCAGTAAGGGATCATGTCCTATTCCCACCCCCCCCCCCTTCCCGATAAAGTAGTGATTACCAGTCCCATATCAATGCATGCTTAGGACGAAAAAAAAACACTAATTAGTACCTGATAACTGTCCGTCTATCCTTCGAAAAATTCCCACTGATGTCCCCTTCGCCTTCAAACTGGCTATTCATCTTCCTTGTGATTTCGTTAGAAAATAGGCGGTACTGTTCCTTAGCAGAAGGAGAGAATGTGTATACTCTCTGTACATCATGGTGCCATCGACTTATAATTGAATATGGCTTTGCTAGTGACTTTAGGTCATACTGTTCAAGTTTGCTGCACCATTCCTCCACCTCTTCTTCTAAAAGAAGTTTAGGACGGGGAGAACACAACAGAAAACGATCTACAAATCCATCGTTGCATTCAGTAAGCCCAGGATATAGGCGTTGGATAAATGGAATGGGCTGTAGAAATCCCCCAATGCATAAGCACACTTTCTCCAATTCCTGCCTTCCCTCCTGCTTCTGATAACCTGGTTACATAATAATAATAATTTATTATTATGTGTTTAGTTACATATGTGTTTGACAATACTTTTTTCAATAATTAAATCAGCTTTAATGTGTGCCTGCCTATATAATTTATAGTACACTCCCTGTATGGTCACCTCAATTACTCAGTGTGTGCAATATGATTTAATAAATTAATTGTCACATATAAGGCCACTTTAGTAGTACTAATAGCTCTTAATGGACTAACTGTTACAGCAGCATTACTGAATAATTTTATTAGGAAAGTTTCAGAGTGGGTAGCAGGCCCATAGCCAGACTTTTTGAAAGGGGGGTGCACATGTGTATGGGTTTAATTACTATAATGTACTCGCAACAAGGGTTGGGATGTTAACTCACAGCTGCTCAGTCACATGACAATCACAGAAGTGACTACTATAATCATTACGCATGTATTGGTCACAGCTGCTTATTGATTGAGGTGTGATGTTAATTAGCTGCAATAAGCGTGGTTTTGTCAAGCTGATAGAGAGGATAGCATGCAGCCTCAGTCTAATGCAATTCAGAACTTCTGTGAAATGACATGCAATTATTAGGCTGAAAAAAGGGGGGTGCACGTGCACCCCCCCCTCGCACCCCCCCTGCCTACGGGTCTGGGTAGAAGATTACTACTACTGTACCATAGCAAATGTACTTGCCTGTGATGTTGGTCCACTTCCCGGCATCGTAGAGTCTACAATAAAGTTGACGTTCTCCACTCAATTCGAGTTGTCTTTTCTGTATAATGTCAAAGAGGGCCGACATCTCCTCATGAGCGCACAGAGCTCTGCCCTCATGCAACTGTAAATGATTGAACAGCCCTCTTCTGGTATAATCGTCAACGATAATTCCAGCCATTGAACAACCTGAAACAATATCAATTACTTGCGAGAATTCAATAAAAGGCAATTATGACCAACCTCCTTTTCCTAAAGGATCAATAATTGAGAGACGGAATGCCTGGCTTTTTCCAGACCCAGGTGGACCCAGACATACAGTGAACAGGTTAGGTGGTTCGCTGTATGTTTCACGAACAGATATCTGTGACTGTGGACCCATCAAAGCGGCAGTGGTGGAAAGAGCTGTCACAAACAAACTCAGGAAGAGTGTTATGAGCTTTGGCCACAGTAGTGAACCAGTCAGCAATTTTCTGGGGCATACACTGTTGCCACGGAAATAGCTGCTCTTGGGCACAACGAAGAATCTTCCAGGCATCCACATCAGATACAGTGGAAAAGTGGGACGAAATTTTCGGTCGCTTTGGTGTTGGACCAGTTGAAGATGTACATGTGGCCATGTCTTCCTGATACTAAGGAAAATTATTATAGCTAGTCCGGTGTTTCTACAAAGAATGATAGTGTCTTACATGATCAATGAAATCCTTTGCCTTTGCCTGTGAAAACTGTGAAACTTGTTTTGATTCTCTGCACTATCCTCTTGATACAAGCATGACAGCAAGTGTGAAGCTTTTTATAGGCATTATGTGTATGTGGCTAGTGCATGGCCACTATCAGAACTTAGTGGTAATATACACACATAATTATTAGAGTATGTGTACAGATGTGGCTAAGAGAATGCATTGACTCAAACCACTGACATGGATTAGGTTGGCTAATATCTGTGGTTGGAAGGGTGTGGATTAGGGTTAAGGCCAGACCTTGTTCTCAGTGCACTGGATGTAGTGAAGTTTGTGCATGTGGGATCCAGGTCAGCAGGCCAGCCTCTTGCGGCCAGATTTGTTTTGACATTAATGTGACCTGCTCTGAGAAAAGGGACCACTGGGATATTTCATAAAAATTGAATTTTTGGCATGGAATGATAGCTCTGTGTGTGCTGAATCCAATGGCGTAAGTTTCATGAAAAATATTGATCACAAGTGGAGTTATGGCCATTTTTATGCAGTGGGGTAGGTACATTCGTTTTTCGGAAAATGTACATTTTTAATTAATTAAATCGTATGTGTCTGAGCAATTATTTGCGCCCACATCGATAGTTTACATAATATTGCAACTCTACATAACCAAAGCATATCAATATGAAGCCAAACTCCTGGTAGAGTAAAAAACAGAAAAATGAAAAATATTAATGTTTAGCTATTATTAGAAATGAAATTTTATCCCGAGTGCATGGTCCCTTTTCTCAGAGCGGTCACATTTATGCCACTTGCTGAATCATTAAATTTTGGGCATTGAAATGAATCCACTGGTTGTGGCCATAAACAGATGTGTGCTAGATAAGTTATCCTCTGTCCTCAGTTCTCCCTTATCTTGGTCAGCCACAGTAAGCTGAGAGCACGTGAAATCCCAACCTTGGTACATGCATATATTATGGAATTAATCCTTGAGGCTCAATTTGAATAGCAAACTGGTCTGATAGTGGTAGCCAGTGGTACAACCTATTTTTAGGACACTGTGGGGAAGGGGTGGGCTGTGGGGACACCATTGGTCACTGGAAAGCTCACACTTGCAACTTGCAGAGGAAAGAAAGTTTAATTAAACCTGCATGACTTGCATGTGTTTGTTGGGTATTACAGTAGCTGCAGCTGACTTCAGTCCAGTTTCACAGGATCAACACCATCATGAGATTTTTTGTGCTGCTATCAGTTATCGTGCTTTATGTGAGTGCTGGACGATTACACCCCAAGTGGTGTAGTTTGATATCAAAGATATGCACGGATTTTGAAAAGCACCCTTCTCCACCAAAGCTGATATCTCATATCGAATGCACTCAGGAAGGACTGCAAGAACCATTCTTACACCTTCTACCACCACTAATCATTTGGGCACCTCTTGAACAATTTAAGGAAATTTTTTCAAGTGGTTTTAAATGTCCAAAGTGTGAATCGACAGACAGTGTCCTCTTTGGTTACTCATGGAAGGATGGTGTTGAATCAGAGCGTTCTGAACCACGAAAAATTCATGGACGAGATGGGATTGTGCTACTTGTTGGAAGGGTATATAAATGTTCAAAGAAAGGACATGAAGTTGTCAGCTATCACCCAGGTGTCCTAGGGCAAATTAATGCCAAATCATTAATTATTTTCCGTTTGTGGTTTAAAACTGGCTATACAGTTGATCTGATCAGATTTGTAGAAAGTATGATCATCTCTGGTTTAAGATTGTCTGCAATTCAAAAATTATTGGATTCTACATGTTTAGAACAGTATTCTTTCCGAAGAAAACAATTTACTGAAATTCAACGTTTGTGTTCAACACCTGCCACAACTGATTTCCCTTCATTCGATAATTGGAAAGCGCACCTACCAACACTATCACCATCAAGACATGCAATAGCAGGATGTTTTTTGTCATCATTCTGGGAAAAGGAGAAAGTGTATGAGAAACACATGCAACACACATCACTAACTGAGGAGGAT
Source organism: Cliona cf. orientalis (assembly GCA_963930775.1). Classification (NCBI taxonomy): domain Eukaryota; kingdom Metazoa; phylum Porifera; class Demospongiae; order Clionaida; family Clionaidae; genus Cliona; species Cliona cf. orientalis. Next base: position 10,676,053 of record OZ005689.1, read on the forward strand.
GGATGGTTATCGTGTGATCATACCTTTGCATCTGCCGGTAAGTTAAGACACACATCAACAGCATTAATTAATTTAAATACATGTATCTGTAAAGGAGTAACACATGTCCATATATAGCTAAGTATTACAGTAAAACCGAAGAAATTAAATCTGCTCCAAGGAAGTACATAGAACTCTAGATATGTTGTCAATACAAACTAACCACAGAAATTTGCTTGTGGTCCACCAGAATGCCACAGTGCTACCCACCTCAACTAATCATAACTGAATGCACTTATCTTACATATACAGGAAATATAGGTATGACAAGAGAATTTGATTCACGATGGGTCACACAGTATGGTGCTCTATTCTGTGTCATGAATGGGAAGGGGCAAATTGTTACTTGGAAACTGACAAAGGATTTAACCTTCAATAACATTGTAAGTCACTTAAATGTGCTACGTGAACGTCTACAAAAACAAGGGAAACAAATTGTTGAATTTTATATCGACAATTGTTGTGCATGGAGAAATTTGCTTCGAAGTGTCTACGGAACTGGTTTACATGTACGTTTAGACATATTCCATGCTGTAAAGAGAGTGAGTGATAAAATACCCAAAAGACATCCCTTGCGGCATGAATGTATGAATGAGTTTTCCATGGTTTTCCGGGATGCCACCGACAAAGGCATTGAGAGAACAAAAGCTACCCCAGAACCAACCACTCTAGTCAGCCAGCTGGATAAATTTGTAACAAAATGGAAAAACGTAGAGTATAATGGATGGTCAGTTTTGTCTTCTGTGGCAATAAAAGAAACTGACAATTTAAGAAAACACATGGAGAGGGGATGTTTATCCGGAATCAAGCCCGGAAGAGGGACAAACAGAAATGAAGCCCTTCATAAACAGCTGAATAGAATAGTCTCAAGTTCTAGGTATGGCATTGAACTAGCATATGCTCTGTTGTCTACGATCTTTTTCAAACACAATGAAAAAATTCAGGCGAGTTTGGAGCACAGGAGAGAAAGGGCAGTTGAAGAGTATGAAAACATTTTTTTAATAACCTGCAATCCCAGAGTAGTGTTGAGCACTTTGGATTAGAGTGGTCTCACACAGTTAAAGCAGCACCATGTGACACAGGATCACAGTCTCATCCCCAGTTATGTTTATCTGACTCCTCTTATGATCAGTTTGCATCGAGGATAACAAAAGACTGTATGGATGCTAGTCTAAGAATAAATCTGGATCTTGTTGATGCAGATGATAACGATTACAGTAGTGATGAGGAGGATAGTAGATATATTATACCCATATCGGCATTAAAAATAATTCTGTTAAAAGCTCTATCTTGGTATTTCGTGTATGAACATTTATCACAGTGCTCCAAAACATCCAAAATTTCTCACAAAACTCTTCCCTTCATGAACTCCGCTGTTTCTAAGCTCAGCAATTCAGACCCATTTACTGAAAATATCTCCCAAGCAGATTCTGTACTGTCGCCAATTGAAAATTTAGAGCAATCACACACAACCAACATGAACCCAAGTATGCACAGATTGGAAAATGTATTAAAGTCATGGAATTTCAAGCGTCTCCCAGTAAATGGTGATGGTAACTGTTTATTCTACGCTGTAGCTTATTCCTTGCTCTGTCGAAAAAGAAGTGACCATACAAATCAACTTCTGCTTAAGTTTGACTTCAGAACCGACTGCTCTCAGCCAATAAAGCACCTTGCAAAAAAACTGAGGGAAGCAGTTGTCCAGGAATGGATGGGGGAAAACACCATGTGCTATCAGTCCTTTCTGACACATCAGCAGTTGAAAGAGGAAGCTCACAGGTTTCTTCAAGATGGTGAATTTACAGGTGATGTTGGAGATCTTGTGCTACCTGCACTTGTGAATGTCTTGGCAATACCAATGGCAGTGTTCACATCTGCAGAAAACATGCCAGTGCTATCCTTGCTTCCTATCACCTCAATGGTAATGGAAAGTGAACCGGTCTTCCTGGCATATCTTCACGAAGGTCCAGGTCACTATGATGCTGTGATCAGAGATGATAAGGAGAACATAGAGCCACTTGAACTAACATCAGGTACTACTAAATGCACATGTGGGAGAAAGGCTACAAAAGGTGTTTCATGTGCTTTTACGCTGGATCGCTACAGTACTAGGTGTCCATGCTTCAAAGCAAATCAAGGGTGCACTTCTGAGTGTCGATGCAAAAGATGCAACAATCCTAATGGTGCAAGACTCTTATCTAATACAATATCAGGTCAAAAAAGGGTGAGACAACGATACGACTCACAAATTCAAGAACTTAAGGGGCGAAAGACTGCCAAATTTATGCAAGATATTGGTGAAAGTATCAACACTCAAGGAAGCCTGAGTCAGTTCAAGTACCTCTTAATCAGTGCAATTATCCAGTACTCCCATCCAGATATTCAGGACTGGGAAGACATTAAAAATATAGACCCTCTTTTTATTGCCAATAACTACAATGCTGTAAAGGTACTTGCAAAAACCTTGAACCTTGCTCTACCCATATTTCATAGATCAAATATGGAAATTTATAGTGCATTGAAACAGTACCAATCACAGTTTGAAATATTCTATAAATTGCATACATAGCCGGGATAGCACACCACTTGACTTGGGATTATAGTCAACTGCTTTCTATCATTATTCACTTGTAGTAAAAATTTTTGTTGCACATTTTGCCAATGTCACTGTCATGCTAATTATAAATTATACTCTTCTGCTTCACTGGAACAAATTTCATGTGGGGAGGTAGGAGAAGCTGATGACATTGAGTGGTGAATACTGAGATCGCTTTTGAAAAACTTTTGAGGCAAAATATTTGTGGTTATTTTTGGCTGTGACTCTGGTATTTTGGGTCAGAAGCCATCAGTCTAAATCCTGATTCACTATCCCATAGTCTTGCTCATGCATAATATTATTGTGTCATCCTTCGAATTCTCTATCACTGTCCTATAATATTATTACTGTCTTACTGCATGTACATGTCCTATACTGTCCTATAATCTCACCTTCCTATAGTGTCCCACTATCTTACTGTTCTCCTGTCCCACTGTCTTACTGTCTCACTGTCATACTGTCCCACTGTCCGACTACTATCCTACAGTCATGCTATCTGATTGTCATACTGTCTTACTGTCCCACTGTCATACTGTCCTACTGTCCCACTGTCATACCCCTGGTACCATCCGATTGTTTTCTGTCTTATTGTCCTATACTGTCTTACTGTCTTACTGTCCCACTGTGTTACAGTCCCACTGTCCTACTGTCCCACTATCTTACTGTCACACTGTCCTTCTGTCCCACTGTCTTACAGTCCCACCAGGCTCTCCATCACTGTATGGTGTACCATTAACAAATACATTACATCGTAACTTGATAATATAGACACATATCTATTTATACATACATTCTATACATTACATATTATAAATTCTATACATAATTATACATATTATGCATTACATCATTTCGGTACTCCCTACATGTGCCATCAGCCGTTAATTGAGAGTGACTGTCCATTCGTAAATATCATAATATTATAGTGACTCATGATCACTTGCTGGAGTTGCACCAAAGATGCTACTGATCCAAGTCTACCTTCCTAGCATTGGGGTCTGAATGACTCGGAAGATCGGGCCCACGCAGGTCAATGGTTCGACATACATGTATTACATTGAGTAGCTATGTACATTTCCATTACAGTAGTTGAAAAGCGAGATGAGCTTTGGAAGCAACAGCCACCAAGCTAGGGGAGCATTAGGAAAAGAGGACGATGCAATGGAGTAGAATGGACATTGGTCCTGGAAAATTAACCAACTGCAATAGTGTTTGATTGAAAAGTACCAAAATAACGTGTACTTCCTTCTTACTAGGTATTATAATTATATAGTCTCTTCCCCAGACCCAACCCTTCTAAAGTGTGCAAGAAAGTTCCTAGTACTTCCAAGCTCTTTACTGAGTTTCCTTTTATCATGCTGAGAGTAGTTTGCCAGATGGTGAGCCATAAATTATTATATCATTGATAGTTGGTGAGTCATAGCACAAGTTGGTATCTTGCTATAGCCTATGGTCTAAGTCTCTCTCATTACCTAAAGCAGCTGCTATACTAGAAAATTGTGGTGAGGAAACATCAACCCATGGGTGACTTGCATGACATGTGGGGATAAAATAAGAAGGAAAAGCTATAGTGGCCTAATCAAGGTTAGTAGATGCCCAAGTCGTTTGGTGCATGTGCATGATGTTATCTCAAGCAGTTGATGTAGTTGGTGTATCATAATATTATACTGGAATACTGCACAAGTTGGTGGACTGTCATATCACCTGATAGCTGCTAGCTACTAGAAATTGTGGTGGGGAAACAAGGACATGGACTCAACACCTGACTGTTGACATGTGGGGAAAAAATAAGGAAAAGTGATAGTGGTCTAATTAAGGCTAGTGGGTATCCAAGGTGGTGACATTATCTCAAAACACTTGATAGTTGGTGTGTCATAGGACTGCACAACAAGGTGGTAGACTTTCGGGTAACTGCAAAACCTTGACTCCGGACTCTGGATTGGACTGTGAACTGAACTAGCTATGGACTGGACTGTTGACGACCAATACCAGCTTTCTGAGGCAGAGAATAGTGTTTTGAAGGTTGGATGACTCGCAGATCACTCGTTATACACTGCCAAGTATTATAAGAATTCAAATTGTACTTGTGCTACCATCCAATGGCCACATAGTTGACCATGTGAAAAATTTAGTAGGTCAAATATTAAGGTATCACCAAAGTACATGGGCGTGAGGTGGGGAATATGACACCTAAACCACATCAAAGTCATAAGTGAGGTTCATGTTGTGTGACCACGCCCTTGTAATGGTCTCAGGGATGTGGCTGCTAGAGCCGGAAGTGTTCATTTAATATTCTCAATGGACCGGAAGCTGAGCGTAGGTAAAACATAGCAATTAGCTACGCCTCCCCCCTACACTTATAGCTCAAGTTTCTGCATAGGTAGTTTAGCCCCCTCTCTCTGACTGTAAAATAATAGATATTAGCGGGGTTCTATCAATAGGGGGGCAAGGTGGAAGCTTCCCCCCAAAGCACCCAGCTTCTCCTCCAAAAGAAGAGAAAAAGAGAGATTGAGAGAGAGGAAGGAGGTGGGGAACGTATACTAGCTAGCTATTTGGGTGCTATGATAATACATGCAAATAACATTCCTCTAAAATTAATAAATTAACATCAAAGAGTATACTATGTTGCATCTAAAACCCACAAAAATAATACTGGTTTGGAGGAGGGGACTGTGCGTGAAAGTGCCACGCCCCCTTCCATCCCAAACCAGATAGAGCCCTGATTAGAGTCCATAAGCCAATAAAAAAAGCAGTAGCAACATCTAACAAATTAGCTATTTGTGCCATATTATGCCTTACTTTGTCGTTTTTCTCGAGTTTTGCCCAAACAGCCAAAGAAAGTACAGACCGAGATCGCACGCCCACGAAGCATTCGGCGGTCGGTAATGGTCGTCACACAGAAATGTTAGGATCCCTCGCATATGCCCCCAATGCTAACATGCACAAAGGGAAACTTGGTCCCTGAATTCATGAGTGGATTAGGCCACTCCAAATGAGAATATAGTTTCCCGTCCTGGCTTCCTGCATTTTACATGCGGGCGGGCGCCCATTTAACCATTAACCATTATTATGAATATCATTATGAGTATCCCACAATTGTGCACGTGCATACAAGGAGAGCATGGACAGCTAGCACTACTGGAGAAGGGAGTCTTAAAATGCCATGAGAAGAGTCTTAATAATTTGTCTGGGAAAGGATAGGACCACAGAATATGAAAAGTCCTTGAAAAGGGTCAAGAAAGGGTTTTAAAACGACCAAAAAACGGTCAGAAAATGGTCTTAAAATTGGACACCTTAAGGATCTTAAAACGTCAGAAAAGGGTCTGAAAAAATAATGTGTAGAAACCAGTAGAGATCTTAAAAGTGTCTTACAATGAACTTAATTGTGTCTGAAACAAGTCTTAAAATGTGTGTTCATGAGCATGCGTCTGTCTTAATATTATATGAAAACAATCTTAATCTACAGTCTTAAATTTGTTGCTATCTCAAAATGAACTTAATATTGTTTGAAGAATACATTAAAATCAATCTGAAATCAGCCAAAAAAGAGCATTAAGCAGCAGTACAAATCTTAAAAGAGTTTTAATGGTAACTTAATTTTGGAAAGTCGTAATATTAATGAAATGTTGGCACATGTACATCTTACGTACAGTCATGATCACTAGAATTGTGTCTTTACTTCTTTCCTCTTTTGATCTGAGGTTCGTTCTCTTTGCCAACTTTTCACTCTTCCACAAAAAAAGTCGTCTTCCTGTGAATATACAAGTACCAGAGCATCATAATTACATGTATCTTTGCTCAAATATTATATTATATAATATATAGACGCTAGTTAATTTGTTTTAGCTTACAAGGAGTGGGGCTCGCTTCGCTCGCCCACACCCTGGTTTGTTTGGTTTGTAGTGTGCACGGGAGAAAGTGAACTGATGCTTGTAGATGACTCTAATCTAATCGTACATGTTGCTTCTGAGAGCAAAGGTTATCAGCATTGCTAGCAAGGACTGGCCAAGTTAACTCTCAAACATTCTGTTGTGCATGCACATTTTGACACCCACTTGGAGCACATGGCCAAATTACTAAAACCTTCCATAAGCATGCACATTTTGACATCCTGTATTCTAATTAATCAACCGGCCAAGAAACTTGTTAGTTCACTTGCCGTCTCCCTCTCCGACATCTGAACACAAGAAGCAAGTCACAGAATCAGCTACCTCCACGATGACGACTCCACGACATGAATCCAGCTGCCTAGCTAACTGCAGGCCGCTACATGTAAGTGCCCAGTGTTGCTTAATCTTTGAACGGTCCGTTCAGTAGCTATCGTTCCCATGCACCTGTAGCCAGTGCTACAATTTCCATTCACAGAGAATGCCGAGTTCTCACTTAAAACACTCAGTAGCCCGAGATCCAGCATGGTGTGCCTCGAGGTCAAATTGCTTCCGCTGGCATTACTGACGGATGGACCGACAGACAAATATAATTTGATAGTTTTAACCTATTTAGGACCGAATGCATTTACGGGAATTCAAACTAAGGTTTCCAATCATAAGCTACCCGATAATATTATGTATACTCCAGCTGTTCAAAAATGCATACAAAGGCATGTTATCATAATTGTTTACCTCCAGCTCTTTAAATTCAGTCTTCTGCCCCCGTTCTGTGCTCTTATTTTCTTCAACCACTGTTGTAGAGACTCAGTCCTTCACAATTGTCATTAGCATGTGCATCTTGAATGATAATTCAGCGTAGATACCTACATACATGTAAATGATAGCACAGTAAGCACTTATGTATGCAGCCATAAATGACCGCTGGTTTAGTATAAGGTATTATGTGGGCTCCACATAATATTCTATTGATAGCCTTATACATAGAATAGGGTTCTGCCCAGGATGATTTGAGTGATGTTGGTCAATAGCCAAACTACACTTTTAGTCTGTGCGTTGGCTTTAGTGGCAGAAAAAAATGCCGAGTAGTTGGGAACGACTACTTCCAACTAGTGTGGGCAGAACTCGGATAAAGCATACGGAGTAATTTATATCAAATGGACATGGAAAAGTAAATTTTGAAATGAATGAAAGCTACATGTGTAGCTTTCTAATAAAATTCTGTGAATTTCAAATATGGAATAAAACCAGGGTGAAATGAGTAGCGTGTGGTACAAACTTGAAACGAACTCGGCAAACTAAAGCACTTGGGTCTGCGAGCTTTAATAACAGCCCGAATCGTACGCAGATTGAATTTATCTGAGCTTATTTGGCCCTTGCTGCGCTTGCTTTATAAAAATGCACTGTACTTTAGGTCGTCATTAGCACTCTTTGCCTGATGCTGGATCTATCGAGGCGTTTAACGAAGGCCTACACCGCTCGCAGGTCCCAGGAAAATACCATAAGGACAAACGGCAGCCCATCTACAGAAAAGGTACTTGATTCTTTTTTTGGCCTCAGGACCTCGGGCAACTCGGCTAGCTAAAATGCACAAAATCTTTCTTGAAGGCAACAAATGCAGTCTTTGTGGTGTAGCAAAATTCGCTTTTGATAGAGTCACGGTCAAGCATCCTCCGCATACATGTACAAGCGTTTCCAATCCCTCCTCCCTCTATTAATATCTATGTTTCCATCACAAGAATTAAAAAACAAGGAAAGCATGCTGGAAAGAGGGGAGAGAGAGAGAGAGAGAGAGAGAGAGAGAGAGAGAGAGAGAGAGAGAGAGAGAGAGAGAGAGAGAGAGAGAGAGAGAGAGAGAGAGAGAGAGAGAGAGAGAGAGAGAGAGAGAGGAGGGAGGGGCACTAATTAGAAATATAGACTCGAGGATAAACTAACAAATTATTCCAAACATCTCGCGATCGCATCAACTAACGCGTTTGCAAGAGGCACATCAAGGAGCAACCAAACGGGGGAACTGGACTTCCCTCGTCGTTCATGCATTAATAGAACTATTCTTGACCATTCGTGGAGTCAGTGGGCGCTTGAATAATTGTCGTCGTCGTCGTTGTCGTCAAAATGTCAGCGAAGAAACTCTCTACCTCTAAGAAACAAGTAGCGCAAGGTGGACGACGTACTAAAGTTCTTTGTGCAGTCTGCCAGCTACCTATTGTCGATGGTAAAGACGAAGCTCTCCTGTGCGAAGGTGTTTGCAATCTGTGGTTCCACAGGGGATGTGCTAGCGTACCTCCAGATCTCTACAAAACTCTGTCAAACAGTGATGAGCCTTTTGTGTGTCTATCCTGTTCTAACTCGTTGTTCAGACGAGAGATCGCTGAACTTAGCGCCACTGTTGATGCCTTAAAAGAAGAACTTAAGGACGCTCTGAAATTCCGCGAGACGTGCTCTGCTCTTGCCGGAGAAGTAACGACACTGCGTCAGGCCCTAGATACTCTGGAGAAAGAAGTCAAATCATCGTCGAGCTCGAGGTCGAGACATTCAAAACAAACTTACTCAGCTGCTGTGAAGACCGCCTCTACTGGATCCAGTTCTGCACCAGCGCGATCTGTCGCAGCCCCTCCCTCTGACGCTCAACGCAAGAGGAAAGCTGGTGAGCCTAAAACTAAGATTAAGGTGGACGGGGCCAGAAGAGTCTGGGGCACCATGAGAGCTTGTTCACCTGGAACCATTGCAGCTACCATTTCCAGGCTAGTTCCTGATAAGCTTGAACTCCGAATTAAGCGTAAAACGAAACAACTGGCCAATAGCAAGAGTGTGTGGTGGTTTGTTATACATGGTGCTGAGAGTGACTTGGTTCTGCTTGAGCAAAGGTGGGAAAATATCCAGAATCAAACGTCTTGGGCGCTACAACATTGCCTTATGTCTCCCCCTGAGGACTCCTTGCAATTGCCCAGTCCAAATGCCTCTGCAGCACCTGCTAATGAATCCCCCCAAAGTCCTGGTGTTACTATCCCTACTCCCAGGGTTGATCTTCAGCCAGCTAAGTCTCATGACAACCCAGTTCTTGACTCTGCTTCCCCCATCGTCATCCCAGACCCAGATAAGAGTCCTTCCCCCAGCCCCAATAATCTAGTCTCCCAAAAAAGTTTTTTATCCCTGAGTCCGAGCCAGGGAACATTCCCTCCGAACCAAATATCTCCTCAATTAGTGAATCAGAATTAGCTTTTAAGTCATCATATTATGTTCATGCAAGTAATTCCTTTCTTAATATTTTGTACTTTAATGTAAGAAGTTTATTACCTAAAATTGATAATTTAAGAATTCTGTGCTCTGTGTACTCCCCGGATATCATTTGTGTTGTAGAGTCTTGGTTGGATAGCGATATCACAGATTCAGAAATTTCAATTCAGGGCTTTTCTATTATTAGGTTAGATCGTTGTAGACATGGCGGTGGTGTCCTCATGTATGTTAAAACTGTGTTTACTTGTTCTCTTTTGTTTAAGGGCACCACTGATTTTGAATTCATTGTTATTTCTATTTTGTGCACCACCTCCGGCACCAGCCCTGATCTTACTGTCGCTATATTCTATAGACCCCCAAATTCAAACCCTACCCTCCTTATTTACTACTCTTTGTAATTTAGATGTCTCTGTTTTTTCCAACTTTTATTTGCTTGGCGATTTTAACATTGACTTCTTTTGTGCAAGTAATCCACTGTATCATAAACTTTTATCAATTGTGTCCTCTTTTAATTTAGAACAGGTTGTAACTGAACCTACTCGTGTATTTAAGAACAGTGCTACTCTTATCGATCTCATCTTCGTCTCCTCTCCTGCTCAGGTTGAGTCATGCCTCACCACTCCACCCCTTGCTAACTCAGATCACAACGGGCTCCAGCTAACTGCTTCTATAAAGGCTCCCAAAAGACTGGAAAGAATAGTGCCTAGAAAGTTTTGGAAATACTCCATTGCTGACTTCGATGCCATCACCAACTGTTTAGATAATGTTGACTGGAATTTGATCTTCACAGGTGATGTCGACACTTGTTGGTCCAACTGGAGGGGTTGCTTCATGCAGATTATGGATCTGTGCATCCCAAACTCAACTGTCACACCGAGCCGAAGAGTACCTTGGATGAACCATGCTGTTATGCAAGCCATTCGTAAGAGGAAATCTCTTTTCCGCATATTCAAACGCACTGGGAATCCACTGGATCTCACCAAGTATAAAACTCAAAGGAACCGTGTTGTGGCTTTGCTTCGTGAACGTAGGGAGGAATTCTTCCATAACCTTAATACTGCAAGCGTAAAAGATTTTTGGAAAGCAATTAGAAAGTTGAGTAATAAACAAAGTACGATCCCAACACTTCTTGATGGTGGTACCCCAGTGGACTCGAGCCAAGGCAAAGCAAATCTTCTGAACAATTTCTTTTTTGGCTGCTTTAATCGTCAGTGCTCCCCATTAGATACCTCGCCCTCCCCAGCTGGGATCCATTATGATTTAAATCCATCAGACTACCCTTGTGATCTCCTCTGCACTGTGGACTCTGTTGCTGACCTACTTGCCAACCTAGACATCTCAAAGTCGTCCGGTGTTGATGATATATCTGCAAGAATGCTCAAGTCCACGGCTTATAGCATTGCACCCAGTCTTACAGAGCTCTTCAACTTGTCCTTAACCTCGGGTACATTTCCCAGTGAGTGGAAGCTTGCTAGGGTTGTTCCAATCCCCAAAACTGATACCCCAAGCACCTCTACATCTGGTTACCGTCCAATTTCCATCCTGCCAATTGTGAGTAAAGTCTTGGAGCGACATGTAAAAGAAATCATTGATGTCTATTTGGCTGAAAATTCCCCTATTTCCAACCATCAATGGGGCTTCATGCATCATAGATCTTCGACTTCTGCCCTGATTTCAGTCATCCACGACTGGCTCAATGCTCTCGACAATGGGCATGAAGTTTGTGTAGTGTTTTTTGATGTGCGGAAGGCTTTTGACTCTGTGCCACACATCCCTCTGCTTCAGAAACTGTCTGATATTGGCCTAAATCCCTTTATCTTAAGATGGATCAAGAGCTATCTGACCAACAGGAAACAGTTTGTAGTTGTTGACGGCTCCTCTTCTACTCCACTTCAAGTTTTGTCAGGAGTACCTCAAGGATCAGTGCTTGGTCCCCTCCTATTTATTATCTATATTAATGATGTTGTCAGCCAAATTTCTGGGGGCAGCAAAATTAATCTGTTTGCAGACGATATTGCATTGTATAGGATTATTAATTCAGCAGATGATTATGAAAGGCTTCAGGATGATATCAATGCAGTCAGCTCCTGTCTTGCTGCCAAGCATCTCAACCTCAACTCTGGCAAGTGTTGCTATTTACTCCTCTCGCGGAAAAGAGCCCTTTCCATCCCTCCTCCTACACTATTGCTAAATGGTGATCATCTTGTTAGTGTCGCCAGCTACAAGTACCTGGGTGTACTCATCACCTCTAATCTTATGTGGTCCTCGCATATAACAAATGTCTGCAATAAAACCAGGCGATTAATTGGTATCCTGTATAGGCGCTTTTATAAACACTCTTCTTCAGATACCCTCCTCAGGCTATATACCTCTTTTATCAGACCACATTTAGAGTACGCAACTGCTGCTTGGGACCCATTTCTCAAAAAAGATATATCTCTCCTGGAGGATGTGCAAAAATTTGCGTTGAGAGTTTGCACAAAAAGTTGGGACACAAACTACAGTGACTTGCTAGTAAAGACCCACCTCCCATCCCTGCAAGCCAGGAGGCAGCAAACTAAACTGTGTAATTTATTCAACATGGTCAATCACTTTACTTTTTTCCCTGATGCCCCAATCCAAGCCAGGCAACTCTGTTATCCTAGCAGGTCTGTTCATGCCCGTGCACTTATTCCTCTCCAAACTCATTCCTCACAATACCATAACTCATTCTTCCCAAGTGCAATTACTGCTTGGAACTCATTATCATTTGAAACTGCATCAAACACATCTCTATCCTCTTTCAGAAGTGCTTTATGTCTTTAGTTATTATAGTTTACTGTATGTTTCTAACTAGTTAATTGTACCAATACTAGGGTTACATGCTTTGTACTAGCTCCATGCTATTTCATGTATCCTCTGCAATTGCAGAAACAGTATAAAAAAAAAAAAAAAAAAAAAAAAAAAACAAATTCAGAGCCGACTGAGGATTGATAGCGTCTTTATATTACTTACTTACTTATTGGCTTGTGACTGATGATCTCAACGTTGATTTCGTTCCAGAGCTGAGCCTTCTAATCAATCAACCTCCTGGACAGTGACATCGGCGGCGCTTTATCCGTATCGGCTGGACAGTACAATCTTGAGGCTCTCGACGCTTATTAGCCTTCTTTATTTATCATTTCTTCACAGCCTTCTTCAAACAGTCATCATTAGAACTAGCTACCACCTGCACCTGTACTGTACTATACATGTACCTACGTTCAAATTCAAAAGTTCCCTCTTCACGTGATACAGGCGCCGCGCCGCGCGCACTCGTACTCAGATACTTCAAGTTTCAGATGCAGACTTCTTCAGACTGCATCAATGCTAAGACTCTTTTAAGACTATATCATTAATTTTTAACAACTTCATGCCTTTTTCAGATTGCTATGATTTTCTACCTTTTTTCAAATTCAAGCTTTTTTCAGATTGCTAAGACTCTTTAAGACTACATCTTAAAGTACCATTTTCAACTTCAGACTTTTTCAGATCGCTAAGACTCTTTTAAGATTACATCTTAAAGTACCATTTCAACTTCAGACTTTTTTCAGATTGCTAAGATTCTTTTAAGACTCTATCTTAAAGTAACTTGAGACCATGTAGAATTTTAAGACTCTTCTTAGAGTCCCAGTCGGAGACCTTCATACACTTTTCAGATGCTTTTCAGTGAGATCAATTTTACAGACACATTTTAAGACACATATAAGACACTATCAAGTTACTTTTCAGACTATTCTTGTCCAGTAGTGTAGCCAGTGCTACCGCTAGCTAGTGTGCGCTGATAGCAGCACCTTGACAAAAAGGAGCATTATTATCATGAAAGCAACGTAAGTACACACATCACCGTTGGTTGCTAGCTTCAAATTCATGAAGCAGTATTGCTCCTAGCTAGCTACAACCTGGATATAATGGTCAAACGAAGCGGTAGCATCAGAAAGAGGCGGGCGGTGGACGGGAAACTATGTTCTCATTTGGAGTGGCCTTAATTACCCCACGCGCATGCGCAAGGGGTAAAGTAATCGGTCGTGTCGTCGTTGTCGTTGTCGTTGTCGTTGTTGTTGTCGTTACTGAGCAGAAAAATAGCCTTATTATTATTATTATTATTATTATTATTATTATTATTATTATGCGAGCTTTACAGTAATAGGCAGGGTGATACAAGGCAGAAGTGGTTCTGGTATAAAAATGTAAATGCTGACGGACTAGACCAATAAAGGAATAGCTGAATAGTACAAACTGAAAGGTGCAATTGAAGCAAAATTGAATTTGGATGATATCTATAGTATTTAATTATAGGAATAAAATTAATAATACTAAGAAACTATACATAATAATAATTATTATTGACAACAAAGAAATATAATTTTAGGCTGTGTCTACCGTACCGGCACCGGTACTGATAATTTAGCGCTTCGAGTACCGGCATAATAGCCCGCCAAAAAACTTAGAAAATTTTCGAAAGTGGAAGAAAAAAAAAAAATCCAAAGATCCAAGCGGGATTCGAACCCACGACCACCGCTCCACCAGTCCCAGCCCTAGCCCACTCTACCAACCCGGCTCGCCGCTGCTGGATACCGTTTTTTTGCCACCTTTATACACCTTGTCACTATAATACTAACCCTTGGTCAACAACCATACCCTAAAACCAAACCCCCCTCGTCTCCTACCGATTACCGAAACCCAACCACGCGCTACTAGCCTCACTAGCCGTCTAGCGCTCAGTATTTAATAGTGGCTATTAGTATAGCTATAGATCCCAGCCCCCGAAGGGGGCTGGGATCTATAGCTATATAATATAGTTGCCGGTACTCCAAGCACTAAATCTTGGGTACCGGTGCCGGTACGGTAGACACAGTGATAATTTTAATAATTAATGCATGAATAATACTTTATGGAGGTGATGGATGACAGTTCACTAAGCGAAACGATTGCTGCATGGGCAGATGAAATGGAAAGTACAGGTATTCTCTGGATCAAACTTTTGAATGCAGTTATGAATCAGATGCTCTCGTACTCGTCTTTTAATAGTTGTCTTTGATGAGAGCGGAAGCCCTCTATAATAATATTATGTGGAAAATTATCGACTCATCTCACTTTTATGCATTGCTGGCAAAATACTTGAGAAAATCATGGGGGCTTATCAACTATCACTTGTTCAGGTAGCTCATGCACCATCGATTGCCACATAGCCCACTCAATGCATTATGCATACAGGTAGCCTCGTCCCCAGTCTCCCCGATCTTTTTCAACGTGTAACATTGAAAACATGGGAGTGGCCTGGGAACGGAGGTATTACACTATAGCGATAAGTGACAAGGAACCGACGTATAAGGAACCATTCAGCAATAATTGGTGGGCGTGGCATGTACGTGTTAGCTAGCGCGAGCGGCTAGCGCCTCGCTCTATCTATAGCGCGGCCGGCCCGGGTGGCCGTGGAGGGTACTATACTCTGGGAGGGTACCGGGAACTCCGCCGAACGATATTGAACTATGACGACCTCTACCCTAACGGAATTAAACTTTCAGGAACGTGTGATATTCCTTCGGGCTCTATCGCAGGAAAATAATTTAATATAGACGTCTAACATACACTCTTCATCTTCTCCATCCTAACTGTCATCCTACTGATCGGACGTCGACAATATTATTACAGAGGTAAGGATCGTATTCGAGTACAAATCTTTCAACCTGCGCTTGTATGTGTGTGTTTGTGTCTCCCTCCCTCCTCTCTCTCTCTCTCTACTGAATAGCTGCTAGAAAGAAAGAAGAAACTCCAAGTCTTCAGATGCTAAGGGAATTTCCTTGTAAGAATTAGCGTGCAATGTGGAAGCAATAATTATTAGGCCTAAGAGTTGGTTGTGAGCAAGCCTATTAGGCCATGCAAAGTCAATTTTCTGTTCCTCGTCCCCGTACATCAAACCCCCGTGTGTACTTTTGATATTCAGATTTCATCTGGATGACATCATCAAGCCATAACTATTTAATCAATAATTATAACCATTCTGTGGGTGTGGTCTCATCATTAGTCGCTCAAGGCCCGAGTAGACAGTGTTCTCCCCAGGAAAAATTTAAGGCATGATAGTAGGGCGTAGCTTGGATGGAGACTGTGGCCACATCAAAGCTTTTGGATTAGCACCATTCCCACATCAAAGGGAATTCTGAACTGAAGGCTTGTTGGGCCGATATGCCTTAGGTATGCTAGGGAGAACACTGGTGGATGCTCTACAAATGTAGAAAATCGATTGAATGCTCAGTCTCTACCAACAATATTGGTCAGCAAATATCATCAATAACGTTAACTGCTATGATACTGGAAATGGAGCAGATATAGAGCTAGGTGTGCTGGGGGTGTGGCTAGGGCTATGGTATCAAACATCAAAATTATCCGTGTCCCTTATGTGCTTTGGAGTATCCTATAGGACGAGAAACAGAATATTTAATTTGTGTGGCCTTAACAGGTATTGGGTTATCAAGTCAATAACCTATTTAAACTCCTTTATCAGTGTGTAGCTATTAATTTTGATCATACATGTAGCTATATCATACTGCGATTCAATTGGTCTGGAGGAGGTGTTTAATGATACGTGTACCTATAAAATTCATAGCTTGAAGCTTGGCTGTTGTACTATAATATCTTGCCTGTCAATAGTCTGGTGGTAGATTCGACGTTCAAACCCGTCGCCATTATGATCAGTAGCAGCTGCTGTTGGTCAGCTACAGTGAGGGGTGTGGTTTAAAGTTTGTGCC